>CM052811.1:78924431-78942652 GCA_028533885.1 Nasua narica | reverse complement strand
TCTCCAAAAAGGTGAAAAAGCTACAAAAGGCCAAAAACCTTCAGAGAGCGAAAGACTGAGAAATCAGTTTCCACAGAGAGCAGCCCCTTGATGGGGGGGGGGGGGGGGCAGAGCGACTCAACCTAAGCAAGATTGACTGGAAAACAACTCAGCAGGCCACTCCCCCAGAATACAAGTCAAAAACAAAAGGACAATAACCACAGGGTCCCCATAAAATTTTAAATCCCCAACATCAGGGAAAATCAATATATTAAGCTTCTGATAATACCCTAAAAGCTGTATATTTCATGGATAAAAGTTTTTTTTCTTTCTATTTTTTTTATTCACTCGTTCTCACATTTCTTGGCTTTTGAAATACTTTTTTAACTACTTAATATTACAACTAGAGACTTAATACAATGCTAAACCCAGGAAGACCTGAAATAACCTTCCTCGCCCACAAGGAGTTATAACCACCCTCCCATCTTATCCTTCTGTGAGTGTTTCTATGTATTTGCTTTTGTTCTGGTATTATATAAATCTTATTCTTGGGGTTCATTCTGACTAGGTTCTTTTATTTTTTTGTCATTTACTTTTATCGGTCTTTATGTTTGTTCGTGTTGGTTTATACACCTTATAAATCTTATATTTGGGGTCCATTCTGGCTGGGATTTCTTTTTTTCTCTTTCTTGCTCTCTCTTTTTTTATCCTTATTCCTACTTTTTGGTGATGAATTCCAATTGCTCCAGGGTGCACCCCGCCTGGATCATAGGTGATATATTCAGCTATACATCCTCTCATCGACTTCTCATCAAAATGACTAAAAGAAGGAACACCCAACAGAGGAAAAACCCAAAGACTATGCCCTCTCCCTCAGAACTATTGGACATGGACATAAACAGTATGTCAGAAAGGGAATTCAGGGTGACAATTATCCAGGAAATGGTTAAGATAGAGAAAAACATTAATGACAACATAGAATCTATAAAGGCAGTACTGAGAACCAATATGGCAGATGTTAAAAACGCTATCAGTGAGACCCAATCCAATCTAAATAGTCTAACAGCTAGGGTTACAGAGACAGAGAACAGAATTAGTGATCTAGAGGACAAAATGGTTGAGAAGAAAGGTCAAGAGGAGAGCCAGAGCAAACTGCTCAGGAATCAAGAGAACAGACTTAGGGAAATAAATGACGCCATGAAACATTGCAATGTCAGAATCATTGGCATCCCAGAGGGGGTAGAGAAAGACAGAAGACTAGAAGATATGGTTGACCAGATTCTGAATGAAAATTTCCCCAATCTGGGGAATGAAACAAGTGTTCGTGTCCTAGAGGCAGAGAGAACACCAGCCAAGATTAACAAGTCTAGGAAATCAGGGAGACACATCTTTGTAAAATTCGCAAATTATAATTTTACAAAGAGGTCCTGAGGGCAGCTAGGGGGAAGAGATTCCTTACATACGGAGGAAGGCCCATCAGAATAACGTCAGACCTATCCACAGAAACCTGGCAAGCCAGAAAGGGCTGGCATGATATATTCAGGGCACTAAACGAGAAGAACATGCAGCCAAGAATACTTTATCCACCAAGACTGACATTCAAAATGGATGGAGAGATAAAGAGCTTCCCAGAATGGCAAAGATTAAAAGAATATGTGACCACCAAGCCGGCACTCCAGGAAATATTAAAGGGGGTTCTATAAAAAAAAGAAAGAACCCTTGAGTGACTTAGAACAGAAATTTGCCATCTATAGAAACAAGGACTTCACAGGTAACATGATGTCAATAAAAACTTATCTTTCAATAATCACTCTTAACATGAACAGCCTAAATGTTCCCACAAAATGGCAGAGGGTTGCAGAATGGATAAAAAGACAGGACCCGTCCATATGCTGTCTACAAGAGACACATTTGAAACCTAAAGATACACCCAAACTGAAAGTGAAAGGATAGAGAACCATCTTTCTTGCCAACGGACCTCAACAGAAAGTTGGGGTGGCAATTCTCATATCAGATAAATTAGATTTTAAGCTAAAGACTATAGTCAGAGATACAGAAGGACACTACATCATTCTTAAAGGGCCTATCCTCCAAGAGATCTAACAACTGTAAACATCTATGGCCCCAATAGAGGAACAGCCACCTACATAAGCCAACTGTTAATCAAAATAGTCATATTGATATGAATACATTAATAATAGGAGATCTTAATATGCCACTCTCAGTAAAGACAAATCATCCAAAGAGAAAATCAATAAAGAAACAAGAGCTTTGAATGACACATGGGACCAAATGGACCTCAAAGATATATACAGAACATTCCACCCTAAAACAAAAGAATACTCATTCTTCTCGAGTGCACATGGAACTTTCTCCAGAATAGACCATATACTGGGTCACAAATCAGGACTCTACCAATACCAAAAGATTGAGATGATTTCCTGAATATTCTCAGACCACAACGCTTTGAAACTGGAACTCAACCACAAGAAAAAGTTTGGAAGGAATTCAAACACTTGGAGGATAAAGAAAAAACCTGCTCAAGAATGTGGGTATTAACCAGGAAATCAAAGATAAGCTTAAACAATTCATGGAGACCAATAAGAATGAAGACACATCAGTCCAAAACCTATGGGACACAGCAAAGGCAGTTCTAAGGGGAAATATATAGCCATCCAAGCCTCATTCAAAAAAAAAAAAAAAATTGAAAAATCCCAAATACACCAGCTCTCTTTACACTTTAAAGAACTGGAAAATCAACAACAAATTAAGCCAACCCCACCCACAAGAAAGGAAATAATCAAGATTAGAGCAGAGATCAATTAGTTAGAAACTAGAGAAACAGTAGAATACATCAACGAATCCAGAAGTTGGTTTTTTGAAAGAATCAATAAGATCAATAAGCCACTGGCTAAACTCATCCAAAAGAAAAGAGAGGACGCTAATTAACAAAATAATGAATGAAAGCAGAGAGATCAAGACTAACCCAAAGGAAATAGAAACAATCACCAGAAATTATTATCAACAGCTATATGCCAATAAGTTGAACAAGCTAGAAGAAATGGATGCATTCCAGGAAACCTATAAACTTCCAAGACTGAAACAAGAAAATTGACAGCCTGAATAGACCAATATCTAGTAACAAGATTGAAGCAAGGATCAAAAACCTATCAAAAAACAAAAGTCCAGGACCTGACGGATTCCCTGGGGAATTCTACGAAACATTCAAGGAAGAAATAATGTCTATCCTCCTGAAACTGTTTCAAAAAATAGAAACAGAAGTAAAACTTCCAGATTCTTTCTATGATGCCAGCATTACCCTCATCCCTAAACCAGGCAAAGACCCCATCAAAAAGGAGAATTTCAGATGAATATGGATGCCAAGATTCTCAACAAGATCCTAGATAATAGGATCCAACAGCACATTTAAAAGATTATTCATCATGACCAGGTGGGATTTATCCCTGGGATACAAGGGTGGTTCAACATTTGCAAATCAATCAATGTGACAGGACAAATCAATAAGAGAAGAGAGAAGGACCACATGGTCCTGTCAATAGATGCAGAAAAAGCATTTGACAAAATTCAGCATCCGTTCCTGATTAAAACTCTTCAAAGTATAGGGATAGAAGGAACATTCCTCAACATCACAAAGTCTATCTATGAAAAGCCCACAGCAAATATCATTCTCAAAGGGGAAAATCTGACAGCTTTCCCTTCAAGTTCAGGAACACAACAAGGATGCCCACTCTCACCACTCTTGTTCAACAGAGTACTAGAAGTCCTAGCGACAGCAATCAGATGACAAAAAGAAATAAAAGGTATTCAAATTGGCAAAGAAGAAGTCAAACTCTGTCTTCGCAGATGACATGATACTTTATAGGGAAAACCCAAAACACTCCACCCCCAAACTACTAGAACTCATATAGCAATTCAATAACGTGGCAGGATACAAAATCAATGCACAGAAACCAGTTGCTTTCTTAAACACTAACAATGAAAATATGGAAAGGGAAATTAGAGAATCAATTCCATTTACTGTAGTACCAAGAACCATAAGATACCTGGGAATAAACCTAACCAAGGAGGTAAAGGGTCTGTACTCGAGGAACTACAGAACGTTCATGAAAGAAATTGAAGAAGATACAAAAAGGTGAAAAAGTATTCCATGCTCATGGATCAGAAGAATAAACATTCTTAAAATGTCCATACTGCCCAGAGCAATCTATGCTTTCAATGCCATCCCGATCAAAATTCCACAGGTTTTTTTCAAAGAGCTGGAACAAACAATTCTAAAATTTGTATGGAACCAGAAAAGACCCCAAATTGCTAAGGAAATACTGAAAAAGAAAAACAAAGCTGGGGGCATCACATTGCCTGATTTCAAGCTTTACTACAAAGCTGTGATCACCAAGACAGCATAGTACTGGCACAAAACCAGACACACAGACCAGTGGAACAGAATAGAGAGCCCAGATATGGACCCACAACATTGGCAGTAACCTCTTTGACATTAGCCACAGCAACTTCTTTCAGGACATGTCTCCAAAGGCAAAGGAAATAAAAGCAAAAATGAACTTTTGGGACTTCCTCAAGATAAAAAGCTTCTGCACAGCAAAGGAAACAGTCAACAAAACAAACAGGCAACCCACAGAATGGGAGAAGATATTCACAAATGACACTACACACAAAGGTCTGATATCTAAGATCTATAAAGAACTCCTCAAACTCAACACTCACAAAGCAGATAATCACCTCAAAAAATGGGCAGAAGTCATGAACAGACACTTCTCTAAAGAGACATACAAACGGCTAACAGACACATGAAAAAATGTTCATCATCTCTAGCCATCAGGGAGATTCAAATCAAAACCACACTGAGATATCACCTTACTCCAGTCAGAATGGCCAAAATCAACAAGACAGTAAACAACAAATGCTGGAGAGGATGTGGAGAAAGGGGAACCCTCTTCCACTGTTGGTGGGAATGCAAGTTGGTGCAGCCACTTTGGAAAACAGTGTGGAAATTCCTCAAGAAATTAAAAATAGAGGGGGGAGGGATATGGACATTGGGGAGGGTATGTGCTATGACAAATTCTGTGAGATGTGTAAGCCTGATGATTCACAGACATATACCCTGGGCCAAATAATACATTATATGTTAACAAAAATTTTTTTAAAAAAGAAGTTAAAAATAGAGCTACCCTATGATCCTGTAATTGCACTACTGGGTATTTACCCCAAAGAAGCAAATGTAGTACAAAGAAGGGCCGCATGTACTCCAATGTTCTGAGCAGCAATGGCCACATTCACCAAACTGTGGAAAGTACCAAGATGCCCTTCAACAGATGAATGGATAAAGAAGATATGGTCCATATAGACAATGGAATATTATGCCTCCATCAGAAAGGATGAATATCCAAGTTTTGTATCAACATGGATGAGACAAGAAGAGATTATGCAGAGTGAAATAAGTCAAGCAGAGATAGTCAATTATCTTATGGTCTCACTTGTGGAGCATAAGGAAAAACATGGAGGACATTAGGAGAAGGAAAGGAAGGGTGAATGGGGGGAAATCGGAGGGAGAGTTAAACCCTGAGAGACTGTGGACTCTGAGCAACAAACTGAGGGTTTTGGAGGGGCGAGGGTGGGGGTTGGGTGAGCCTGGTGGTGGGTATTGAGGAGGGCATATATTGCATGGAGCACTGGGTGTTGTGAACAATTAATCTTGTAAACCTGAAAAAATAAAATAAAATTATTTGGGGAAAAAATGCATACTTAAAAATAAGTAGTCCATTGATAATAAGATATGGTCCATGTATACAATGGGATATTATGTAGTCATCAGAAAGGATGAATACCCAACTTTTTTATCAACATGGATGGGACTGAAGGAGATTATGCTGAGTTAAATAAGTCAAGCAGAAAAAGTCAATTATTGTATAGTTCACTTACTTGTGGAGCATAAGGAATAACATGGAAGACATTAGAAGGAAAGGAAAAGTGAATTGAGGAAATTTGGAGGGGAGATGAGCCATGAGAGACTGTAGACCCTGAGAAAAATACTGAAGGTTTTGGAAGGGAGGGATGTGGGGGATGAGTGATCCTGGTGGTGGGTATTAAGGAGGGCATGTATTGCATGGAGCGCTGCGTATGGTACATGAACAATGAATCTTGGAACACTGAAAAAATAAAATAAAATAAATAAATAAACAAATAAACAAAAATAGATGGACTAAATACAGTCAATAATGCTGAAGTACTTGTACTTCTTTTAAATGGTTGAGATGATTTTTTTAAAGGGGGATTGCATATCTTAAATATGTACAGCTTATTATATGTCCATTATGTTTCAGTAAAGCTGTTTTTTTTAAAAAAAGGATGGGAGGGGGTTGCCTGGGTGGCTCGGAGGGTTAACCATCTCTCAATTTGGGCTCAGGTCATGATCTCAGGGTCATGAGCTTGAGCCCCAGTTTGGGTTCTGTGGCTGCTTGAGATTCTCTCTCTCTCTGTCTCTCTCTGTTCCACTTCCCCCAGCTCTGGCTCTCTCTTGCTCTCTCTCTCTCTCTCTCTCAAAAAAAAAAAAAGACAGGATTGACCCTTACCCTTATGGAAAGATTTAAACAGTCTGTTGTGAAGTGGAAAAAGGCAAATTGCAGAATAGTATAATCTCATTTTTGTTGCCTAAAAAAGGGAGTTAGAGAGAAGGCAGGTTGAAAGATGTCTTTTCAGAGAGAGGTCACTTCTGGGAAGGGGACAGGCCATGTGATTAGGACAGAGGAGGATGTGGAGACACAGGGCTGTAAAATCAGGAAGGAGAGAGACAGCCCTGACCTCTGTCACCTCTGGCTCTTTCTGCAGTGGCTCTGTCTTCCTTCCTGGAAAGCACAGTGCAGATGCCTGTAACTGGAGCAGCTGCTAGCCCTATTGGGCCAGGGGATTTGCGAAGTGACCTCACCAGGTAGCTGCCTCATGCTTCCCTAGAGTGCCCTGGCCCTCTAGGGTTGAATGTGTGGGAACAAGAGCTGTTCTTAAAATGGGTTGAAGGATAACTGGTTAGCAACAAAGAGACCCTGATCAGCTTTCTGCTAAGTTTCTTTAGTCTAAGGTCTCACAAACCAAAGAATATGGGTTTTCTTCCTGCAGGGACACACTTGGGTGGAATTGTTCATTTCCTCTCTTCCCAGCAGCTTGCTGGCAGTAAATCCCTGCTCTGGGAAACACTTGTGGCTTCATCAGAACAACTCCAAGAAACCTTCCTAGCAAATGAGAAAGCACTTGATGTTTCTCCCCAGAGCCTTCTGTCCCAAAAGCTCTTTGATCCCATATCTTGAAAGACTCCAGGTGTGGAATGTCATTTCTCCCACCCATAGCATGCGCAACCTGTGGCACCAACACTATGTACTGACTTGGATGAGTCCGTGGAGGCCAAGTGTGGAAGCACATTCAGATGTGAGTGAAAATAAAACAACACCCTGCAGGAGACAAGTCAGCCATAGAATCACAAACACTCAAGTTACGGACCCAGATCCTGCCCACCAGAGTCACAGAGCAGTTGGGGGAGTGGGGGAGAGGTGCAAAATCACACATGAAGCTGATACAAAGGAGACGAGGGGTGTCATTGAAAGGTATGCACAGAGATGGCTATATAATTCGGATAAAGGAAAAATTCTTCTGTCTAAGGGAATCAAGGGCATTTTGTAGGGAAGCTGAGCCTTCAACAGTGGTTGAATTGGCACATGTGAATAGAAGGAAATGGGAAGCATAGATGGAAGGAACAGTGTGTGCAAAGGCTTAGAGGAAGGTATGCATTAGGTGTATGTATAGGTTATCTAGTGCTGTGTAACAATTTCGCCCCAGTATTAATGGCTTAAAACATCACACATGTAATGTGTCAACACAGTTTCTGGGAGGCAGGAATCGAGACTGGCTTAGTTGGGTATTCAGTTTCTGGAGTTTAGTTGTTAACAGTGATGTACCGATGGACATTATGGTCTTAGTTTGAACCAATGTACCATGATAATTTAAGCTATTAACATTAGAGGTAACTGAATGGGGGGTATAGATATTCTCTGAACTATCTTTGTAATTCTTCCGTAACCTAAAATTGTTCCAAAAGAAAAGTTGTTCACGCACACACATCTGAAAGAAGGAAAAAAATAGGACAAGGGATATGAAATAGCTATTTTTAAGACTTGAGCATCAGGCAGCAAAAGACAGAGTGGCTGAGATAGGAAACAATTCGGTGCCAGGGTAGCCTGTGGACCAAAGCTCAGTGAGGAGAGAATGGTACACAGGCCATCAGAGATCTGCAGAGTCCCCAGTACTCAGCTGAGAGAGGCCGAATAAATGTGTGTGGGAAAACTACCCAAAACTAGGAAAAATGGGGCCAAAAGGCTGAGAAGTTGTCATAGGCACTGACGCAGGAGTTGTGCATGCTCCCACTAGCCACCCTGGGAACCTCAGAATTCAAGGGGCACCAGATGGAGTGCTCAGAAGAACCTAGCCTTATTCACCAAGAGCCTTAGCCCAAGAGTAAAGGTACTCTTGTTCCCTCTAACAACAGTTGAAAGTGAAACCCAAATGGATAACTTTCTAAATAACTTAATTGTTTCCACAGAAAACCTCAAAAGCATTTATAGAAATACAAAAATATCTAGCACCCAACAAGGTAAAATTTACAACATAGGATATCCAATCAAGAATTACCAAGCATGTAAAGAAGCAGGAAAATATACCCATACAGGTATCAAAAAAATATGAAATACTTAATAATAAGCCTGGGGTGGGAGGAAAAGTAGCAATGACCCAGCCTCCACCCGTGGTATCCTTAAGGAAACATATGGGGGGGTGTTCCTTGAGGCATCATGATAGAATTCAGGGCAATCCGTCAGCCACCATCAGGGGGAGGATTAACTGAACATTTTTAATGCATCTAAAAACAGCTGCACAAAGCAAAGCCAGATGCACAGGAAGTACTGTGGGTAGGCCTGAAGAACACTGTGTCAAGAGCAAAGGAAAGAAAAGGAAGATGGGGAGTACACTTCCATATGAGCACATTAGAAACACATGAAACAGCTTTGCACACTCCACAAGTTTTCACCAGAGTGGAAGTGTGTGGGGAGGTGGGACTGGGGCCAATGAAGGAGGAGGCAAAGTAGGTGGAGGTCAAGGACCTCTGATAACAAAAAGCTGTGAACTTGGCGTAGAATGAGCTCTGTAGTGTGGCCTCCACAGCCCATAAAAACCTTTCTTCTGGCATCACTGATCTGTCCACACATCCTCCCTCCTTGCTCCATTGTTGGAAGAGAACCTAGAGAGACATTGACAGGTGAGATTATGAGTGTCCCTCTGTCACAACAGCTAAATTTTAAATAACTCAGAATTATCAATGCCAAACAAACATGGGACTGTCTGTGCCTGCAGAAGGAGATAAAGGCAGTTCCCACCTTGCCTGCACTCAAGCTGTCCCTGTTCCAGGAGAATCATCTACAGTCCTATTTCCTGCAGAGGCTCGGGCTCCCCATTTCCTGCGTGGCACCTGCTCTTCCCATCTGGACTTTCTTTAGCCACAAGCTCACCTCCTGTGTGAAAGGTGCCCTTCCAGACCCTGTGGTGGGAAATGATTCAAAATCTGGTCCTGGCCTCCCAATACATGCAGTCTGGTTAGAGAGAACAACTCAGGTCCTGGGGAAGAGCTAAGGAGGGATGCAGCCATTGAATCCACTGGACAAGGCCCCGCTTGCCCACTCATCCATGTCGAAGGTACTTGAGCCAGACACTGGTCTTGATGCTGATTCAGTGAAGAACAAGATGACACATACCTTAGGATAGGTAACATTTGGCCTGCCCTTTGGATGACTTGGAATGACTGCAGATTGAACCACAGTCTAGGAGAAAAGTCAGCTGATCTTCAAGGGATCACCTGGCCTGTGGCAGATTAGCATGTATAACAGCAGGTTTGGTTCACTGGGGACCCCAGTGTTATGGACTACCACACAGCACCTCCTCAAACTTGCAGCACTCCCCCTTCCCCTCCTCTCCATGGAAGCAGCCAATCCTACCCAGGCTCCTTCCTGGTCCCCATCCAGCATTTCCACTCTCTTTGGGTAGAAGTTCTGTCCTCAACTTCAGGCCACTCTGGGCTGCAAAAGCCCACCTGGATCTTACCAACCTTGTTCTCCCAGGGCCTGGCAGCTGTGGCCAGACGGAGCCTCCGGAATGGCTTTGTTCATCCCTGCCCAGACTGAGTCTCTCCTGACCCCAGGCTTCTGCTCCGCTGCACCCTCCTGGCTCTACCCAGTGCCCCTGCCCCCCAGTGCCCCACACAGAGGAGGAGCTGTCAATCTCTCCACGGGCCAAGCCAGGCCTCTGCTAGGCCTCCTTTACCAGAGGACAGGGCTGCCATGCCTTCAAAATCACCACCCTTGCTGGGCCTTGAGCTTTCCTGCCACTTCCTGTCCATCTCATCCTCTCCCTCACTCCCACCCAGCAGACTTGGCTGAACAAACTGGTTCCAAAATCCATACTTGGTTCCAGAGGGAAGGTCAGCTTGTGCCGTGGGCAGAAGCTACATCTCCAGCTCCTCTTCCCGCAGACAGGCCTGCATGCAGCTCCACAGCTGTACCTGCAGTCTTCCGAGGAGAGAGGCACTGGATTCTAATACATTGTTCATACGACAAACATCTCACAGCTGATTTTTTAAAATATTTTTCTGAAACAATTTTTTATTGAGTTATAATTCATGTTACATGAAATTCACCCCTGTATGGTGTCAGGGCTGTCTGAGGTCCAGCAGAGGCAGTTCCTCCTGGGACAGGGGCAACTCTGTGTTACTGGAGGTAATTGCCTAGGCCTAGACCACAGTGTGGCCTGGGGAGCCCCATGGGAGGGGGCAAGGTGGTGACCTTGGCTCCTTTTGTCTGGTAGTGCGCCCTGGGGGGGTGGTAACCAGCCCCAGTCATTCAGACCAGGAGGGACCAGTAGGTGGTGACCAGGCCACCCCTCCCAGCAGAGGGCATTGCTTGCTCCTCCCAGCCCAGGGACTGCCTGCACCACCCTTCTCCTCCATCCTTACTCACTCACTCTGCCCTCATTCCTGCTCCAGGACAGCACAGAAGCCTCCACCAAGGCTCCCAAATGCTTGCCCTTGGGTTTTGTAAAGGACCTCACTATGGGAATCTAGCATGAGAACTGTGTTACTTTTTGCGCTCTTGAATGGGTGGCTTGGGTGAAAACTTTTCTGGTTGATATTTGCCTTGCTAGCATTCTAACCCTTTTATGTTTCATCTCATAGAATCAATTTTTGCATCCGTTGGGAGCCTGGCAAGGAGAAAAAGAAAATGCCTTGATATCTGGCCAAAAGTTCCCCTAGAACACCCCCAAACACCGTGTCAAGAGCCCCACCGCAGGGCTGCCTCCAAAGGTCCCACAGAGGACAAAACAAGTTTCAGGTCTCATTTACAAGGCAAGCCTAGGTTTCACCTGCTGCTCCTGCACTGGGCACCACCCCCACCTCCCCGTGTTCCCAGTGTTCTCCTCATTGTCCTCACGCTGACTCATGCTTTCCTAGTCATACCAGCTGGCCCTCTCTAGCTCTCCATGCTCCACAAGGCCCTTTCAAGGACCCTCAGGCTGTGTCATTCAAGCTAAGATGCAACGACTGCCAGCCTCCTGACTCCCAGGGCTTACCACACACACTTGTTTCCTCTCCCTTCCAAGCCAGAAAATAAATGTAAAAGGAAATAAACCTATTACCACAAAAAGAATTGGAAGCAGACCGTCAGCAAGCAGGCACGAGATTTCAACCAATTTCTGGGAGACAGAAAGCAGATGGAAATGTGTTGGTAGATGCAACAGAGGATAGGGGAGCCACATCCCAAAATACAGACGGCCCGGGGCGAGTGTGCCTGGAAGGACCCAGAGAGGCCTGGGTCCAACCACAGGGAGGGGTCAATCCGAGAAGAGGCAACTGGAAAGGACACCGCAGTCACACCCACCGGGGTGGGGGGGGTTGGCTTCCTGCCCCTTAACCAGGAAGACCCATAAGGAACAGCTCCTATCAGGCCAGAATACACTGTATTTCCTTTCCTTGGGTGATGCAGCCCCTGGGATAACAGAAAACAGAGTGAAGCTTTTCCAAGTTGAGGTGACCACTCTTACCTCCTTTGCCTTGTTCCCTCTTCCTTGGGACCAATGAGCTGCAAAACAGGTTCCACTATAAAGGAAGCAGCACTGGCATCCAGAAATGTCCCACCTAACTGGGACCATAGGGCCAAGGCCCCCAAGGGCTGGGGGTCAGGGCTGCAGCCATCTGAGGCGGCCTGCCACCCCCAGAGCTCAGGAGGGACAGTCCAGCCCCACCCAGCTGCTTCCTCAGGCCATGAGTCCAGGATGTGAGAGATGCCATGGGAGACACACAGCATCCCACTCAAACATGGTTGTAGTACCCTACAGAGTGAGGCAAACAAGTAAAACGAAGTGACAGCAGAGTACTTCACAAGGGCTAGAGACTTTCACCCATCAGCTCTTCCCCCACCACCATGGACACACACACCACCGTGAGCAAAGGTGCCTGTGACAATAGCAACCCCTTACATGGCACACCAAACTCTCCCATGAGGTCTGGGTGGCCACAGAGGTTCAATCCTCATTCTGCTCCATGTGATAATGCCCACCGCTCTCCTCTTATGGAAAACACCTAGGCACTCTGGGGTTGCCAAAGTCACAAGGCCGGGAACTCAGGGAGCCTGGACTTGAACCCAGACAGTTTGCCTCCAAAGGTGTTCTCACCCCTTGCTCTGCTGCCTCTCAACAGTACATTGTTCACTCTTTAATGTTCCTGGTTTATAAACAGTGAAAATCATGGTTTTGGATTACAGTTCCATGAGTTTAGGCAACTTCACACAGTCATGGAACCACCTCAACAATCAAGATTCAGAATAGTCTTATCACCCAAAGAACTCCCTCATGCTGCCATTTTGGGGTCAGCCCCAATCCCAGCCCCAGCCCCCAGAAGCCACTAATTAGCTCTGTTTCACCATCAACACATTTTTAAGGAGGAGCATATTGCTATCCAGGACTCCCCCATCCCACAGCCTTGAGTCCCAGAGTCTGGGAGGTGACTTGAGTAGAGACACAGAATATGTGGGTGACCAAACAGAATAATTTTTGACACATGACCACAAAACTGGAGTTGAACAAGACGCTAACCAAGCCCAGATTGAACAGAAAAACTGCACAAAGATTCACTAAGCACGAGAGACTATGACTACCCACATCTTCTCCTTCCTTCCTGTCAAGTGTGAATGGAATAGTGGTATCTACCTCCTGGAGAATGAAGGGGACCCATAGCTCACACAATAACAAAGATTAACTTAGAATGGATTCAGGACCCAAATGCAAAACCCAAAGCTATAAAATCCTTAGAAGAAAACATAAGGGGAAATCTTTATCACATTTGATTTCACAACAATTTCTTAGATATTACCCCAAAGACACAAGCAACACTAAGAATAACAATATAGATAGGTTGGACTTGGTCAAAAATAAAAGCTTTTGTGCATCAAAGGTCACAATCAACAAAATAAAGGGGCAATTCACAGAATGGGAGAAATATTTGCAAATTACACACCTGATGAGAGATTAACATCCAAAATATATAAAGAACTGCTACAACTCAACAAGAAAAAAAATCTTTTAAGATTTTATTTACTCATTTGAGAGAGAGTGAGCACACAAGAGAGCATGAGTGGGGGAAAGGCAGAGGGAGAGGAAGATAGAGAGAATCTCAAGCTGACTCTGCATTGAGCAGAGAGCCCGATACAGGGTTGGATCTCAGGACTCTGAGATCCTGACCTGAGCTGAAATCAAGAGTCAGATGCTCAACCAACTGAGCCACCCAGGCACCTCAGAAAAAAAAAATTAATGAACAATGTACTGGAATAGACATTGCTTCAAAGAAATTACACAGAATCAATAAAGGGAAAAGATGAAAAGATGCTCAACACTGCTACTCATTAGAGAAATGGAAATCAAAACCACAATGAGATATCACTTCATACCCATTGGGATGGCTATTATTAAAAAATTAATTTAAAGAAACAGAAAACAAGCGTCAGTGAGAACGTGGGAAAACTGGGACTCTTGTGCACTGCTTGTGGGAATGTAAGATGGTGCAGCTGCTGTGGAAAACAGTCAGTTTTCCAAACAGGCAGTTCCTCAAAAAATCAAAAGTAGAATTACATGTAACCCAGCAATTCCACTTGTAAGTATATGTGAAAAACAATTGAAAACCTAGATTCAAGCAGATATTTGTACCTCCGTATTTATAGCACCATTATTCACAATAACTGAAAAGTAGAAACAACCCATCAATAGAACAAATGGTACTTACATGCAGTGTAATATTATTAAGCCACCAAAAAGAGCAAGGTTCTGACCCAACCCACATGTATATACCTCAAAAACACTATGCTAACTGATATAAGCCTGAAACAAATCTTAGAGACTAATAATATCTTATAGACTAATACCTTATAGACTCCACTTACACTACAGATCTGGAGTAGGCAGGTTTGTAGAGAGAGAAAGTAAATGACAAGTTGCCAGGGGCTGGGGGAAGAAAGCAGAGTATCCACTGCTGAGTGGATACAGAGTTTCTGTCTGGGATGATGAGAGAATTGTAGGAATGGTGTAGAATTGTGAATGTGATTAATGCTGAATTGTACACTTAAAATGGTTAAAATGGTAAATTTTATGTTATATAGATTTTACTAAAATTTTTAACAATATACCAAATATACCAAAAAAATAATTGAATTGTGAGTGAATTATATGGTATACATATTGCATCTCAATAAAGCTATTTTCAAAGAGAGAAAGAGAGAGGGATGGAGAGACAGTGGGGAGGGGAGGGGAGGGAAGAAAGAAACTTAGTGGTAACCACCACCTGACTTGAGACATGGAGAAGGCTGCTGCCCTTGGCCTTTGGCACTGGACACAGCATTATGAAGTCATCAACACGTGCCTGTTAATAATGAGACCAACTGCAAACTCGAAGGTGCCAGTTTTTTGTAACCAGATATAAAAACAACAGTCCCCACCTTTCCTGCCCACAGCCTTCTTTACATGAGAACCAAGATCTGTACAAGTATGAAGCCGTGTTGGTACAGCAGAGTCAAAGTCCTAGGAAGGTCAGGGGCCAAGGGAACTGCTCAGGCACCTGTAGGGTGCTGCAAGGCCTCACCTGTAGGAAGTGCTACAAAGGATGGCAGCCAGTCTAAAGTTCTCTGTCCCACTCTTTGCCAGCTCTGTTTCATAATCAATCTAATACAAGTGGTCAACGTTATAAATCAAAGTACATACGTGAACTATCAACTTCATTATATTGTTACCCATCTACTTAAGGCATTATGTATGATGGATTGATTTTTTGAAGAGCAAAAGGGCCTCATTTCTTTACATGCGCATTCTCTTCTGGACATTATCAACATTGTTTATGCACAGAGGTCAAACTGAAAAATCTGGACCAGATATTAAAAACAGTAAGTTCCATTGTGAGTTCTTAATTGGAATTGTCAGTTGAGGGAAGCGGAAACAGGAGATTACTCTGATGGCCCTATGCAGGACTGGACAATAGAGGCTGACCCAGCCAGAGTCCCATGTATAAGGGAAACTGTGCCCCATAAGATTAATGAGGTTGACTAGTAGAAAGTTTAAAGCTTATTTTTCAGAAAATTGTGTCTTCCCTAATCAGCTCTTGTTCTTTTCAGACCCCACTAACAAGCCCACTGGTTGTGTCTGCAGAAGCCTAGGCTCAAGGTCAACTGATAGGGTTCCAGCCCAGGAACAAGCAAGAACCTGCATTCTTTACCAAGATAACAAACCCAAGACCCTAGCCAGTTTATACAGGCTCTCAGAGCAAGCCCATAGCCCTTTCTCCTTGTCCTAAGATAACCTCCTGACGTCTGGGGCTGAATTTTGCCTCGTTCTGATATTGTCTCCACCCCAAGTGAATACAGGATGTGTGTTACATACGTGTTTGCTCAATGTGCATGTGCCATCTTTCTTCATGAATAGTGATAAGTTTCCCTGCCCTTGTAATCAATATAAATGTAAGTTCAGTGCCAGTGATCATTAAAAAATGGATTCTCTCCCCCTTCAGGCAGGCAGATTCAAAGCTTGCCTCCTGTCTCCTCATTTAGCTGCTGCCTCTTAAATACACTCTTTCCTTGATGCAAACCTGATGTCTCAGTGATTGGCATTATTGCATATCAGGGAGATGGGCTTACGGGTTACGGAAGAATCACTATTGCTGCATCCAGGGCTCATGTCCACCATAGGCCCCGGAGCTATCGGGAGGGACCCCATAGAAGCAACAGTGACTGTAGCCATTAACAGGACTATTTCTACAATGCATCACCCAACTTCTTCTCAGGTCAAACCGGGAAAACTGAACCTTGAGGAAACTGAAACTCCTGAAGCCACACAGTAGATAGAGGTTGCAAAGCCTGGATGTCAAAACCAAGCCCCTCTGACCTGAAGCCAGTACCTTCAACCACTGAGCTGCACTACCGCCCCTGTGCACTCACTCCCTAACTCCATTCATGACCACCACTGGTGTCAAACATCCCCAACAGAAGTGATGAGAAGCAACGGAAGAGTGACTAGAACAGAACCCCTAGAACTCCGTTACAGTTCCTTAATAGTTGGTAATATTCTTTCCAACTTGTGTAAAACAGGTGACTATTCCTCTATTCTGCTGACTAGCACTTCTGTCATTGGAACAATCCAATCCATCATACTACCTTCCTTCTAGTAGCAAGAAGGAACATCCATGACCTCACCTGCAACTTGAAGTTCCCCCACTAAAATGGTGGAGGGTATTCCCCTGCCCCTTGCCTCTAGTGTGGCCAATAGAATAGGCAAAAGTGATGATATGCTAGCTCCCAGCCAGGTCCCAAGAAGCCTTATGTGTTTCCACCTGCCCCTCTGTGGTGCTGTCAGGGTCATGGGACCATGTCCAGGCCAGCCTGCTGGAGGATCTGAGACCTGTGGAGCAGGGCTGCCCTGGCCTTAATCCAGCTAGCTGGATTCCAGCTAGCTGCTCATGCAGCTGATCTTTGGAGCACTGGTTACATGGCAACATCTGGCAGGCTCAGTGGTCTGCCTCGCTTGAGATGGGCATTCTGGTGTCATGCTTCCATCTCACAACTGAGGAGGTTGAGGCCCAGAGGTGCCCAAGGTCATACAAGTTGCATGTGAAGGGGCTGCGAATTAAATATAGGTCATAGGACTTGAAGGACATAGTACTTTACCCTCTTCCTGCCATGCCAGAGCCCCTGAAATTACTTATAACCCAAAGGTTGTTTTTCTACTGGAGCTTTCACTTTCTCTTTCTTGGATTCTGTGCATCAAATCACCTGGTCTATTGAAAGCCAACACAGATGTGAAAAGAGGGAAGTTTTGAAGAGTGGATGGGGCCTTTCTTCAAGGGAGGTGACCATCAGCTCTGACTATCCAACTGGGATTAAATTGTACTCTCTGCATTAATAGGTCTTTGTGGACATCTAGTTACTCGTGGTCTCCAGCCTCCCACCTAAGACTTGTTAACAAATATGTGAAAAGTAGAACTAACCCTTTTAAGATTTAACACCAGCTGCAAACCCAATTCAAAACACATGATAAAGACATGTAGGAAATTCGGGGGAAAAAAAGTCTTATTTGTCAGCTTGCTTCAGCTTAGGGGCAGAGTCTTCTGTTATTTGTTTTTATATAGAACAGGTTTAACTTCTATACTGCTAACATCTCTCAATATTATCATTGCCTTCACTTCTGAGAACTCAGGTCATTTTCAGGGACCCAGTTCATAAACACAAATAAGGTCTTAAAACATGGGCCAGTGATCCCCTATGGACAGTTACCAACCCACTAAATTTCCTGGACACAAGTGTGGCAAATAAGTCAGTCAACAGACATTTTTCCTTTTCATGTACAACAAATCTCACTGGTGTTTAGGCAACAGTGGCCCAACCCTAATGTGGAGCAGGGAGGGTTGGTGGTAGAGGGTTGGGGGATAATAACTGATCCAAGCAGAATTTAGAGCCTAGTTCCTTTGTAGTGCTTGGTTCATGTATAGGCATATGACCCAGTCCTTCTGGCCATTAAGACATTAGGAGAATGTCTTCATTTTTTTCCCCTGTAAGGAAAAGAAAAGAGAGGCCAAGATTATCTATATCTAT
>CM052811.1:78885879-78923931 GCA_028533885.1 Nasua narica | reverse complement strand
GGGGGGGTAGGGATATGGACATTGGGGAGGGTATGTGCTATGGCAAATGCTGTGAAATGGGTAAGCCTGATGATTCACAGACATGTACCCTGGGGTAAATAATACATAATATGTTAATAAAAAAATTTTTTAAAAAATGAACAAAGGGCTTATGTAGACATTTCACCAAAGAAGACATACAGAGAAGCACATGTAAAGATGCTCAATGATTTTAGTCATTGGAAAGGCAAATCAAACCCACAATGAAATACTACTTCATACCCATTGGATGGTTGTAATTTTTTTTAAGTGAAATAACAAGGGTTGATGAGGATTCAGAGAAATTGAAAACCTCATACATTGCTGGTGGGAATATAAAACAGAGTGGCAACTTTGGAAAACAGTTTGCAATTCCTCGCTAAGTTAAATATAGATTTACCATGTATGCCAGCAATTCCATGCCTAGGTATATGGACGAAAAATTGGAAGCAGGTGTTCTCATGAACTTTCACAGCAACTCTATTTAAAATAGCCAAGATGAGTTAACAAGTCAAATGTCCATCAATAGATGAATGGATAAACAAAACATGTTATACTCACACAATAAAATTTTATTCATAGAAAAGGAAATGAAGCAATGATACATGCTAAACATGGATGAACCTTGAAAACATTGCGAGTGGTCAAAGAAGTCCTATACAAAAGGCCACATATCACATGAATTCATTTTATGAAATATCCAGAATAGGCAAATCACTGACACAGAAACAAGATTAGTGGTTGCCAGAAGCTGGGGAGTGCCTGATTAATGAGGAGTGCCTGCTTAATGGGTATGATATGTCCATTTGGGGTAATAAAAAGGGTCTGGAATAGACAGTGATGATGGTTGCACAACACTGAATGTGCTTAATGCCACTGAACTGTATACTTTACAATGGTTATAACAGTAATAAAAAATGGGGGTAGGAAGAAATAGGGAGAGTATTATCACCTATCATATTTATGAAGACTATGAAGACTAGTTTAGTTAAATTAAAGGAGATAACTTTTGCAAAGTGCTTAGAACAGTGCCTGGCACATAGTAGGTGCTACACAGTTTAGAGAGAGAAGGAGAAATGAGTGACAGCACCAATCCTTGAAAGTGGAGGAAGAGACATAGAAAAGGAGCGGAAAGGCTTCTCAGCCCCTCCTAAAGAAGGTGGTCACCTAGGGTCTGAGAACTCTGCCACTTAACTCTGTTCACTAGCCAAACTTCACTGGGACACAAAGAACTCCCAGTGGTCCCCATAAGCATCCTTCTTGGTAAGCCAGCTCAAGGGGCTCTCTAGGATCTCACTGAGCAGGAGTCAGACCTCACAGACATGGGGTCATCATCCACTCAGCCCTCCCACACCAGAAAAAGGAGGGAGGCAATATTGTTCTACACACTGTTCAGGAGACTCTGACCTACCTGCAGACAAATCCTTAAAGTGCACCACAAGCTCCCACACCTGACTTTGGGCCTCCAGAAATGGTCTGCCCCATCCTTCCTCATGATGGAAGGCTTCTAACTGTTGACCTGCAAGACATTCCCCATACATCCCCAGCCCCATGTCATCCTACACGTTTCTTCCTTCCACCACAGCCATCCCAGCCCCCTCCAAGCACTCATACAAGCTGTGCTCCTCCCACCAAGCAGCTAGGACCTATGCTGTTCCCTCCACCTGAAATCTTCCTTTCTTTCTTCACCTGATTAATCCAATGCCATCGGACCTCAGCTCACAGAACAAATGCTCATTCAGCCATGTCCTTGTCGCTGGTGGTATCGGTAATTCGTCTATGTGATTTTTATTAACGTCTGTCTGCACAACCAAGTCCCTGATGGCCGTGCCCCAAGGCACAAAGGCCAGGGCCCGCCAGTTTTCTCCCTCCCTTGCATATGCTCACCATCATTGATCCTCCCAGCCAAGGACTCTGCACTGAAGCCAGCAAAGACGACAGTGTGGACGGCTCCAATCCTGGCACAGGCCAGCATTGCAGCCACAGCCAGTGGGGAAACAGGCATGTAGATGGCCACACGGTCCCCTCGACGGATGCCATGTCTCTTCAGTATATTAGCCAGGCGGCAGGTGGTCTCCAGCAGTTCCCTGAAGTACAAGGAAGAGAAGGTCATCAGAGATGGGGAAGGGCCAAAATGCAGAATAATTTGGGGGGCATAATCTTGCAAATAGTAAGTACTGTACACCCAGCCAGGGCCCGGAAGATAGTAGGTATTCAAATCCTTGTTGCACAGCAAATTCGTTTCCAGAAAATAATGTTTTCAACTTCGTAGGCTGGTACTGACACAGATTCATGGCTATGTTACTATGGTAAAATGGCTGTCCTTGGGTCCGTTCACAGCAGGGCTTCTCAGACAGCACAGTGGTCCAAAGCCGAAATCATCACATCCCTGAGACTTCTGGAAATGTCTGTCCCCACAAGTGATCTCCTAAGACCTTTAGTGGGTAAAGTAAGGTCCCCTTTTCTGAATCAGCACAGCCCAGTGGCACCAAGCAAGGCTCTAGCCGGGAGGCCCCAGCTCATGCAACAGATTCCCAACTCTGTGTAGCCACGGTGAGTCAGAGGACAGGCTAGCCACACGATGACCACCCACCTGCAGCATAGAAGGACGGAAGACAGGAAATGAGAGAACCTCCTTGTTCTGCGTGCAATGCACTGAATGGGCATGGCACTTTGAAGATGTAGGGGTAGCCAGATACCCACCCCCTCCCTCTCCGGTCCATGTTACCCTCCATCCACTCCTGGTCTAACCACAAGGTTCCGCCTTCCAATCAGAATGCAGCATCTCCCTGGAAAAAGCCGACGGGCTTAAGTATTGGCACGTGACCCAGTCTGCCCAATCAGAGTCAATGACAGTCAACTCCAGAAACTGGGAGGATGCCGGGTAGGCGCCCACTTGTCTGGAGCGGAGCAGGAAGTGCAGAAGAGCAACCTAGGGAGCTTGACGGTCCATTCCGTGTTGTTCCAGCCACTGGTCCAGCTGCCCTAGACTATGCTAATAGCCAATCATTGTCACGGAACTAACACGTTAAGACAAAATAAGGGGCAGCCAACCAAGCGAACACACCCACACTCTGCATCTCTCCGACAGGTCTGAGTGGGGCAGCTCTGACTTCTGAAGGTCCTGGCAGCCAGAGACCAGACATTCTGAGCCCTGCAAGGCCCCTTACAAGGATGTGCCTGCTTGCTCTCCGTTCAAAAGGCCCTCAAGGAAAGGGCTCTAAGGAAGGCCAAGCTCAGCAAGAGGACACCTAGAAACACCGGCAGAATGAAAATGAACACTCCCCATTTCAGGCAGAGACTTCAAGGGGACCTTTGTTTCTTCCCAAAACCATCCTGCAAGGAGACCTGATGAAAACCAGATCATAATTCCAGCCTGCACTTCGCCTTGCAAGGGGTGACTCCTGCCCAGGCTGCTCCAGCATGCCCTTTCTGCAGGACTGCATCTCCTCCTTAAAGCTTTCAGGAGGACAAAGATACCATTCAGTGATGCCCCACCCACTCCTTGCCTAAGTTTATAATGAAAGAAAGAGCACTTCCCGACAGTCCCCAATGCCAAACTCCCCAGAATCCAGAACCTGGAAACATCCATATTAATCCAGGGAAGGAGGCTGGGACAGCCTGTGACAGTACCAAAGAGGCACTATGGTCAATGATGAAGGAGAATAACTCAAGTCCAGTGGAGGCACCATTTTCATAGCTAAGGATTTAAGCCTCTGGGCAGTGCTCAGGGAGATGGAGGCTTGAATGTGTCTTACACATCAGTGATGATGAAATTTAGTCCTTACTCTGTAGAGCAAAGGCAGCAGTCAGAAGTCAAGGAACAAATGTGAACTGTCTAGACAGAATAGCCTGGGTTAGTTTTCTATAGTAGCTGCGTTAAACATAGTGGTTTACCTTGTGTACCTGTCACAAATGTTAGTGAAAAGCATCACACACCCAGGGCACTGCCAAATATTCAGTAGGTATTATCTTCCCAACAGATCTCTTTGTCACCATTTTCTAAAATTCTAAAAATCTAAATTCTAAAAATTATTTCTAAAGTCACATAACTGACTGGTGAATTCCTAAGACGCTAACAATTCCATCCAGACACTGTGGGGATAAGAGGGAAAGTATCTTCCAGGATCACAGCTCTGACTAGAGAGACGAAGGCACATGCATGAGAATGTGAAGGGCATTTTTACCTCAGGTTGGTGCTACCAGTCTCTGAGGGCAGCAGGGAGAACTTTCTGAACAGATTGGCTATTGCGAGGAGGAGCAAGGGAGCAGTGGCAGGAGTCGCCCCTCTACTGTAGGACAGTTGAGCTATAGCCCTGGAGGAGGGTCTGGAGACCAAGTTGAGGCAACCTATGGGTTTCCTGGAGGATTGAAAGGCATCACCTGTGTGCTGCACCTGGAACCGCATCCAGTGGGTCCCAGACTCTTGCTGCTATATCCAGGGTAGCAGTTTCTGATAAAGAATTTGCTCTGCGCAAATCTCCAAGCACACCCCCCTTCCTATCCACTCTGCCAAGGCCATAAACCTCAAAATCAAAGGGCTCCTTGAAGGTCAGTTGATGCAGTCTCCCTTGGGGTCCAGAGATCTTGTTGCTATACTCTTGCCCACAGTGGTGCAGTGTCTGCTTAAGCATCATAATGCTGGAAGTCACCACCACATAGGACTGTCTCTTGCTTTGTCATTTTAGTAGAGAAACAATCTTCCTAAAATTGGACCATGTTCTGTAGCTGTACAAATTCCACACATTGGTCCTAGCTCAGCTCTTTAAAGCTGAATAAATTTAATTTGTCATTCAATGACAGCCCTTCAAATTTCTCAATACCCCCTAGACCCCCAGGAAGCCTTTCTTCTCCCAGTTCTCTTGTCCAGCCATCCATGACCCCACGTACTCTCTATGGATATACCTCCAGGTTACCAAATGGACCCCCACATTCTCATGGTGTCTGTCTAGAGCAGAATATGGGTATCCAGACCCTTGATCTCAACTCTACATTTAATAATGTAAATTCAGAACATGTTGATTTCCTCCACACTTTTGCCATTGGAAAATATGGTCAGCAAACCTAGGTCTTCAAATCATTGGAAAATAAATGTTATTCAAGTGATCCTATCATTCTGCATATTCAAAAACTGTTCAGAAGCATGTTCTTGGATATTTGCGACTTCTCCAAGACTCCCACAAACTGAAATGCTGCATTTCTGTATCAAAAAGATAATGCAGCCACTCAGAGCCTGGTGCTTTAGGTTGTCAGTGCAGGAAATACTGGTTTCCTTGTATCAACAGGGTCTTCCCAAAGGATGGCAGCTTGCAGCTTTCTGAGAAATGATCTTACTGAAGTTAGTTATGTTTTCAAGTGCAAAGAGAAAAGTAACATTTGTTATTCTGGTACAAGCAAGATATCTAAGTTTGTCTGCAATGTAGACTCTTCAGGACCAAACCTTCAATATGAACGTATGCAAATAATGTGCACAAATACATAAATTTGGCTTGGTGTTAATAATACCAGTATAATGCTGACTGGCGTTGGGGAAGGAAGAAGACTTTCTGTAGCCAACTATTAAGCATCAGCAGGAAATAATGTTTAACCAATGCTAAAGACATAATCTACCTCAAGTATTTGTAACCAACATGACACTTACCAATGTCTCAGCCAGTATAAAGGCCCCTGGCCCAGCACAGTCCAAAACAGGACACAGCTGGAAATCGAGTTCAGAAGAAAGACAAGAATAAATACACTAGTATTTATTCATTTATCTATATTCTAATTAAAGCTATTTTTTCATGGAAAGTATCTTTACGTCCTAGCACTTCCCAATGACAGCCCAGGGGAGTAAGATAGGCCGTGTGTGTGTGTGTGTGTGTGTGTGTGTGTGTGTGTGTGTGTGTGTGTTTTGTATTTAAGAAATAAACAAACTGGGAATGCATGATTTGCTCACTTCCCACAATTATTCTGGCTGTTAGTGGTGGTAACTTCATTGTCCACCTACGCACTAAGTACAAGCTCTATTTGGGCAGGGATTTGGGGTTTACTGCCTTCTTCCTAGGGCCTACAGCTGAGCCTAGTTCATAGAAGACTCAGTAAATATTTGTTGAATGAATGGGAGCAGCAGATAAGTGAGAAATGACAAGAGCTCTGGCAGGCACAGGCAGGACTCCTCAGGCCTGTGCTCTCACCATAAGTGCCTGTCCACTCTGCAAACGCCTTCCATCTCCCTACACAGAGAGAGGGCGAGGCTGGCCAGCACGCCAGCATCACACTAGCAGGAAAATGTCCTACCCCTTTGACAGCAAGTGAGAGGAACCACTCTCACTGATAAAGCACCCACAGTGACTTTTCAGTCTCTTCTGCCAATAAGGGAAATAAACCCAGGTGATCATGTTGATATTGTGTATGTAAGGCCTGTGACAGACACAAAGCATTTCAGAGTCCCTGCTCTCCTCCAAGCCTGGGTGCTGACACAGAGGAGGGATCGACTCCAGGATCTGGATGCAGAACTTGAAAGGGCACTCAGCTGCTGTTCTGCGGTTCAGCATTTTCTTCAGCAAGCCACTTCTGGAAGATCGGGTGGTAAGACAAGGAAGCAGAACAAAGCAGGAGGGCCCCTTTCTCACATGGGGCTTGCGTGGAGGGCCAGGCAGGGCATGTCAATGGCTCATGAATTGTGTCTCAGAACCAGGCCTAGGGACAAACGCTTTCCTTCCAGACAGACTCCTCTGACCCTGACATTATTTCAGCCACTAACTGATTTAATGATGATAAAATGTGCTCGCTCTGCTACTCATGATCACTGGGAGAACAGAGGCCCAGGAAGTTCAGCTGAATGGCTTCATAAATCAAGTATAAAATTCCTTATACATCCTTATTTGATTTCATGACCATGACCCTGAGTAAAGAAGAGCTGCAATGGAATATAAAGCAGTAGCCACACTTAAAGATGAAAAATTCCCAAAGCTGCTATTTGCCAAGAAAGGCCCCAAACACAGAGTTTTCAAGAGACAATAGCTGAATTGCCACTGATGATATAAAGTCAACCAGTGAAACTCAGGTGACTAAAGCTGCATATTTTCTACCTTCCTTACAGAAGATAAGTGTATTTTCAGGGTGGCTCAATTGTTTGAGCATCTGACTCTTGATTTTGGCTCAGGTTGTGATCTTGGGGTTGTGAGATCGAACCCCATACCAGGGTCTGTGCTCCACAGGGAATCTGCTTGAGGATTCTCTCTCTCCCTCTCCCTCTGGCTTTCCTGTCCACCCCCCATCTATCTATCTAAAAATAAAATAAAATAAAATAAAAATAAAATAAAATAAAATAAATAAAATAAAATAAAATAAAATAAAGATAAGTATATTTTCCTTGAGGCTATGCTATAGTTTATGGAAAGTACTGGACCTGGAAAGTTTATCTCAGGAGAGTGTATCATTGGAAGCCAGACTACATCTGATCAGAGACAGGTTCCCACCCCAGTTCCCTGCACACCTGGGGCCTTGAC
Source organism: Nasua narica (assembly GCA_028533885.1). Taxonomy (NCBI): domain Eukaryota; kingdom Metazoa; phylum Chordata; class Mammalia; order Carnivora; family Procyonidae; genus Nasua; species Nasua narica. The sequence continues at coordinate 78,916,420 of CM052811.1, read as the reverse complement.
AGTCCTGTCTGCAGCATCCCAATAACAGGGCCCACTACCAAGATGTTTATAAGACTGCTCTGGTCTGAGGTGCGTGTTCCCAAGTTCCTACGTGGAAATCTTAACCCCAAATGTGACGGATTAGGAGCTGGGGCATTTGGGAGGTGATTAGGTCATGAGGGTGGCACCCTCAAGAATGGGGTCAATGCTCTTATAGAACAGATGCCACAGAGCTTCCGTCGCCCTTCCCACCATGTGAGGACTGAGCAAGAGGGGAGTGGCTATAACCTAGGAAGAGGGTCCTCAGAGGAATGTGACCGTGCTGCTGCCTTGATCTTGGACTTCTTGGACTGTGAGAAATGAGTTTCTGTTGTTTATAAGATACCCAGGATATGGTATTTTGTTACAGTAGCCCCAACAGACTAACACAAGGACCATACATGAAGGCTTATACACATATGAAGGCATCCTATAAACAGTAGCTATAATTATGGTGGAAAAAGGAAATCAGCATAAATCAGTGGTTCCTCAACTGCCTCTTGGCAGGAGGAAGAATGAAAACACTAGTTTGTTTTGGTGTAAATCGCTGTGTCATTGACTCAGGTATTCGAAAGCCTTGTGTGAAGCCCTCACCTGCATAGCCCACCTGCTGCATGCTCCCTCAGCAGGTGCTGACCGAAGCCCTCACCTTGAGGGCATCGGGGGATCGGAGAAGCACGCATCACACACAGTGAGCATTGCCACTGGCCTGTAGGTTGCAGGAACTCAGCCCATGGACACTGTTTCCAAGAGGCTGGAGGTGCCATGCTATGAGGACCTGACCAGTCTGTCACCACCGTGTCTCCACCATGTCACACCTTCTCCAGCCACACTTGACACTCACTGTGAGTACAGGAAACCTCCTCTCCATGGCCAGCCAGGACTACCTTCTGGTTCCTTCCCCAACCCCCATATGCTGGCATCCAGAACACCCCACTTCTTCATACACATCCCCCATTCACATTTCCTTCCCGTGGAACAACAGTAACAGCTATTCAGCAAATGTCCTGTGCCCAGGACTTCCCTGACTGCACACACACATTTACCCCTCACAACAGCTCGTGGTATGCGCTGCCATCCCCTCCCCCAACGTCCATTTCTCAGATAAGGAAGCTAAGGCAAACAGAACTTAACTGACTTCCCGAAATGGTCAGGGCAGGATTCAAACCCAGGCCTGACTCCAAGGGTCCTGCTTTTAAGCAATTCCCCCCAAAGCCCTCAACATCAGGACAGCTGGTTTTCCATGGCAAAGTTTCCCATATTTCATGATTTCTGCCATCCACCAACTCTGTTGTTATGTATGTAACGTTTGGAGGAGGGTAGGTTTTTTGTCTTGTTTTTAATGTACATTCATTTTTCCCCCGAATATGTTTATTTTTTCAGTGTTACAAGATTGATTGTTCATGCACCACACCCAGGGCTCCATGCATAAACTAAAAACTCTGAACTTGAGGCTGACCTTGTTCAAAAGGAAAATTAGCAAGAGAAGTGTTCAGAGCTGGCTCCCTGCAGTTACATGGAGCCTTTCCTGCAATCAGGATGGAGAAGAACGGGGGGGGGGGGTTGTCTTTTCCTTCATGAGTCCGTGTGGGGCTGCACATTCAGGACTACCTGCCCCAGCATACGCCTCAGTAGGCGTATCCAGGTTGAAGCATTCACCCAAAGTCTTTTTGTCCCGCTCTGATAAAACCGTACATGCAGTCGGCCTCTAGACAAACCTTGTGGAATGGAGGTAATGGTCAGACTTGAAAAAAGCTCTGTCCTAGTTAACGCCTGATTTCCCCTCAGACCTCAGCACTTGGCCTTCAGCCCATGTCTTGTCTCCAGAAAAGAAGTTCTTCCTTTCCAGACCCAGCGCCCAGCTCCCAACACTGAGGGATCCAGAGGCCAGGCTGGCAGCCCTGGACAAGAGTGTGCTGGGGGCTCCGGTCCTGGATGCCAGGCCGGAAAACAGCTGGTGCCCCGGCAGGACACTTGCCCACTGGCTGGCCAGGCTTGTTTACCTCCCAGGGAAAGCCACAGAAGTGGTGTCCTTTCCCTGGTGGAATCAGTAACAGGATGTAGGTTTTAACTTCCTAAAAATATTCCCTTTTCCCTAGTCAAAGAAAAAAAAAAACTCGCTGGATGTTTCTCAGGCCCCACTCCAGCTTGACCTGTCCCACGTGTGGCCTGGTGGGTCTTCCCACAGTGCCCCACGCAAGTCTACCAAGCAGCAGGGGCAACAACAGGACACAGGGCAGCCAGCTTCAGACCAGACATGAGTCGGGGGTTGCTCGATTTCCAGGCTTCACTGTGAGTCCACAGAACATTCCACAGTAGCACACAAAGGAAAGCAAGCAAGGAAACTGGTGGGAATCTGGAGGCCATGAGAATTTGGTACAACTGCCTCAGGCCCAAGCTGATTTCCTGGCCTCTGGTAGCAGTTTGGAGAAACTGCTAAAAAGAACAGGGGCTCATGAAACGCACTAGTGCTGCCAAATGTTTAACAACCAATTTCCCTGGGGCGGGGGGAGGAAGCCCTGATTTATAGCTTTTGCCAATTATCATGGTAAGAATACTCCCCCTGTGGAGGATTTCCAGCTACCAACATGACTCACTGACCAACCAAGCAAGGGACTGGGAAGAGGAGCCCTTGTGACAGTGGAACCAACATCATGAGCTCTCAGCACCCCAAAAGCTGCCTGTGATTCTCCATTGAGGCTGTCCTTAAAGGTTACTTCAACTGTTTCCTTCATAAAAACAATAATTGTTTTTTACTTACTTAACTCATTTTACTTAATAATCATGCACTTATTTATTTTTAAGATTTTAGTTATTTGACAGAGAGACACAGCGAGAGAAGGAACACAAGCAGTGGGAGTGGGAGAGCTCGGAGAAGCAGGCTTCCAGCAGAGCAGGGAGCCCGACGTGGGGCTCGATCCCAGGATCCTGGGATATGACCTGAGCCGAGGGCAAACGCTTAATGACTGAGCCACCCAGGCGCCCCAATAATCATGCATTTAATAGACAAATAATTGCTAACAGAAATTTAAATTGTGCCTTTGGAAGGAAAGGAAGGAACAAAAGGCACACCCCGTTCATTCCACTCAAGCTATCCCCTTTTTTAGGCCACAGCCTCCCCCGCCCCTGGGGTTAAGGCGCTGCGTTCTGTGTGAATTCAGAAACCGGGCTTCCTGTGGCTCTCCCGTCCATGGCAGCCCCATCACCCGGGCCACTGCAGACAGCTGCACAGCTCAGCCCTGCTCGAAGGCACCTGTCCCAGGATGCTGGAGGACATACCAGGCCTTGGACCTCTTCTGAGGGGCACCCTTTGGCAGTTCCACAAAAGGACCCTGATCTGCACCAGCTGATAACATCCCAAAGACCTCCTCATGTAGAACCTTAGACTGGAAAACTGCCCCACGATTTAGTCATAAGGTCCAGAAAACTAGCAGGGTCTGATGTGAGGATAGGAGTGGCCCTTTTGGAAAATGGCCTGGCCTGTGATGAATCCGCTTCTAGATGGGCCTACATTGGTGGAAGGACTGAATGAATGACAGGGTGAAGATCAGAGCCTGTTAGTTAGAGCAGACTTTGAACAGCTGTGGTGCACACAGGAGTGACCCTGAGGGTTTGGTCAACTGCACCAGGAGAAAGGACCTCCAGGCCCCACCTGAGTGGCCTGGGATCTGGGCAGTGACAGGCCTGGTCCTCATACTGTCACAGTCAACCACCCAGGAATCTGAGCACAATCTGGGTCCACAAACCCACCCCAGATAGAATTGCCTACAGTCACCATGCCATTCTCTCAGTCAGCCTCTGTTCCGGCCACCTCGGGACGCACCCACCACCTTAGACACCTCCCATCTGGGTATCTGCATGTGACTCAGGTTGCACCAGGCAGCTGCTCATGGGGAGCAGTTGCAAGCTGGGTTGTGCTTTACTGCAGCTCTGGAGGGCCTGGGGTTTTCCTGGAGAGATTCCACTTGCTGCAAAGATGTCCGGAGAAAGCTGAGCAGCTGAGCCAGCAGAGCGGTGCTTTCCTGGCCCAGGACCAGAGGCACAGTGATGTGTCCTGAGCACTTGGCGGAGCCTGCGGGGTTTCTATTCTGATTGTGCCAGAGAGGGTGCTGGGAGTCCGCCCAGAGGCTCTGCAGGTACTCTGTGTCAGTTCCCTTTCTGCTTAAAAGAGTGGCACTGACTTCCCTTGTCTAGAGCTGAATCCTGACAGATCCGGCCCCTCTGACCAGGGCAGGCAGCCGTGTTACTGGAGATGTATTTCCGAATAAAGTCCCCAGGCCCCCTGAGGAGATCCTGACTGGACGGGGCTGAGTTCATTGTTGGAAACCTCCCCAGGGGACTCAGGCACACCCTGAGCTGGCAATCGCTGCTTTAGATGCTACCAGAGTGACACATCACTGATGTGTGGAAACCCCAGGGAATTCAAATTCCAAGTCCTTGTTGCCTCTAACTCAGTCCAGCAGAATCAGCAAGGAGAATGGGGATGTGTTGATCCGGATGAGTCACCTTACCTGTCAATGGCTCAAAAACCTCACTCCAGGCTTTCAGAGAAGTTTCTCTGCACTCGTTGATGGGAAATTGTCAAGCCTTTCACCCAACCTGACCCGCTACTATTACCACATTCAAATCAGGGGCAAAACAGTCTCGGGCAGGGCCAGCACAAAGGATGAAGGATGAGAGAGTGCCAGGGAAGGCAGCCCCTTTCTGAAAAGTAGCCAGCACCCTCCTGTCACCCCTTGCTCTGGCACCCACAGTGTCCCCGACCCTGACCTCGAAGGTGCTCCAAGGCCCAAAGCGCCCATTAAACACTCTGCTTCCTGCTCCTCACTGTCCCACGGTCACAGCAGGACTCCCCAGCCCTTGGCCCCACCTTCTTCTACAGCTGACCTTTGTCCCTCTTCCAGGCCACCTAGAGCCTGCTGGCACTGACGAGCCTTCTCCTCCCCAGCTGATGTTAGCACTTACTGTGTGCCTGCTTAACCAGGAAGTGGGGACAGACAGCAGGAACACAGGGTCCTGGTCAGTAAAGGGCTATTGTCTTCCCGCAGCAGCCTTTATCCTCTACACACACCACTGGGAACCACCAGGAACCCCCAGGCGTCTGGCCTGTCACCAAGTTAGTGCTGCCAAGCAGCAGGGGTCCCGTTTACACAGTCACCTCCTCCCTCTTAGATTCCTTAGTACATTGGCTAAAGCCAGACAAAGTTGAACTCTAACCCCATTTCTGACCTTTCTAGCTGGGTTAGCTTGAGGAGCCCAGAAGCTCGATGGGTATCAGGTCCCGGGCTTTAAAACCAAGTATGACCATGAATGTGAGCTGTGAGCGTCAGTGTCAGCTCCTGCTCAGCCAGGGGCTGCCCCCAGACAGCGGGGTCAGGTATGACTCCTGGAGGACAGAGGGCTGGGACACCCCATTCCCATTCCCAGTCTGGTATACAGGATAGTCCTCAGCAACCTTCCCAGGAGTTGTTGCTGGTGCCTTCTGTTCCACATAGGCAGTGGACAGACGGGTCCAGCCTGGCCAGCAGTGGAGGCTGGATGTGGGCTGAGCATGGGAAGGGGCCGCCCAGTGCACACCCACATGCCACCCTCCCACTGGGCCCTCTTCTCAGCCCTGCCCCAGACTGGGTGCCTATATGCCAGCAGTGCACGGGCCGCCCTGCTGGGGACTGCCACGCATAGTGCCAGCATAGTGGCACCCATGCCTGGCATAGCCGTGCGTAGATTTTCAACTCCGCATCAGACAGCGGGTCTAACCTCACAGTGACACTTCCTTTCTGTGTCCACTGAGCATGAGGGAAGGAAATGGGCACTTGCATGGAGGGGAGCAGGAATGAAGATGCACCTCCCCTCTAGCCGGAGCCCAATGTGCACGTCTGGACGGGTGAGGAGGTTCAACCACGTCCCTCTGTGCCCACAGGGCTGCCCTGATGGGACCCAACATGGGGCAGAGCCACGTGACGCCAAAAGCTACCCACAGTGAACCTACGAGTAAGGCTTATCCCACTATCTTGAGCCTCCAGAAGCAGACAGGAAGAAAACAGGAACAAGAACGCCCAGTCCTAGAAGACTCCCCTCCAAGCTGTGGCAGGAAATCTTGTCCCCACTTCTGAGGAGCATGTGTTGAGTCCCTCCCTGGCCCCAGCCTTCAGGCACAGGCCACCCTCCCCAACTCCCACCCCAGGCCTGCACTGTGCCCTCACAGTGTGCCCCGCCACCTCCCACAACCCAGTTATGCCCCAATAGCCCCTGCATGCAGAAGAGGGTCCACAAAAACAGGGATCCAGCTCCAAGGCAGGCATTCGCTTGCGTGTGCTCCTAAAAGTAAACTTCTGCCACTGTTTGCGCCCAGAAAATCCTCAGAAGGGTCCTAATCAAGGAGGTTTCCCTGGCCATAAACATTCTCAGAGTGGATCATTCCTGCTGCAGTCCCTTGATTTGGCCATTCTAAAATACGTAATTCCAAGAGACTTAGCTGATCCAAAAGAAGGACAAGAATAGGAAGAGATCATGTATAGAAAGATGCAAAACACTTCCCAGTTTCAACATCCGGAGCCAAAGTCTTAAGGAAAGGTAAGCTCACAATCCAAGGAACCCAGAGTTTCCACTAGTTCCTGGCAGTTGGCATGCAGATTCCCGACCAAGTTCTGCAATCACAGTTACTCAGAGGTCAGCAGGGGAAAGAGTGTACTCAGGGCACCTCCCTCCTCTTAGTCAGGAAAGCCAGGACACTGCACATGAGTCCAGGGCCTCTGGCCTCTCCTCCCTGCACCCAGGCGAGCCCAAGGAGCAAACTGACTTTGCCCTGCCTGACAGATGGCCCTTGCCACGGGAAACCTCACAGATCATGGGGCTGTTTTACTCCAAAGCACCCCACCCATCAACCTCATTTGGCCTGTTAAGGATCCTTCCTTTCAATTGCCCTTTTTATTTTAATAAAGGAGTTTGCTCATTAAAGTAATTAATTTGGGGCCAAGGAGAAGAGCAAGGAACAAGGGTCAGGCCTACAAGGAAGGGGGAGGGGCTGCTTTTTAGCTGACTAGAGATTGTTCTCCAGAGCTGAAGTCCCTGCTCTGAAAACACCACCCCACCAGCTCCTAGTCCCAGCAGCCACAGAGCCGCCCCATGCCCTTCCCTCATCAAACCCCAAATCCTTATCTTCCCAGACCCTGTTCTGGACTTTCATCCCCCAGGTGCTGCTCCACACTTGGCCATCCCACAGAAGAGAAGCAAGTTTCCATTTTGCAGATGAAGAAACAGTAACACCCAGTGCCTGGCCCCAGCAGGCCCAGGAAGAAAGCCAGCCCCTCTATGCCCACCCAGGGCTTTGGAGGCAGGCAGGGTAGAAGGAGGTTTGACATCTCCTCTGCTCCTCTAGACAGGGCTTCCTCACAGTGCACACCTCTCACCAGAAAGAAAATGGAACAGCCATGGAAATCAGCCCTGCCAGGGGCTTGACCCACAGAGAAAACTATACTCTCAGTTCACACTGTGGGCACATCTAAGACAACATCGGCCCTTTATGGTGTGGCCTGTGCGTGTCCAGCTCTGCTGTGCTGTGCTGGTTACGACTACTGCACTGAGCCAGGTCTGCTGCTGCTGGAATAGTGCTCATCCGGGCCTTCATTTACCAATGGGGATACTGCAGAGTGACAGGCCTCGAGGTCACAGAGCTGGCCAGGGCTCAAATTTGGTCTTTGGCTTAAGATCTGAGCTCAAGTTCAAGTTCAGACCTCTGTCTGGAGCGCTCAGACCCAAGATGAGCTGAGCCTTGGTAAATACTCTGAAGAAGACACCCATAGCCTGCTGTCACCTCTGTTTCAGGACACCCACATACACCCCAGAGGCCACAGGGCCTCCATCTGTTCCACTTCACGTCCTGTGTCCATCCCCAGCTTGGAAATCCCTAGCCCCGACCTCCAGACTCCAGACAGCAATCTAGAAGCCTCAGAATCTACCCAGCACCCCACTACCAATTTCTGAGGACAGGGATTTGTGTTTGTCCACATCCTCATCCCCAAGGGCCTCTAGAATCTGTCTACTTGAACTAGAGGTGAAGGATAATCTTCTAGAAAGACACCGTGCTGGAAAAGCACATGTGGACAGTTGGAAGGAGCAGCACCTAAGGTGCTATCTGGCCGCACAGCCTGGGGGAGCCACCCAGGTTATCTGTCCCTGCCTGAATTTGCAGCCCCTGCCCTCAGAGGCCTCAGGGGAGCAGGAAGGGGTGAGGCCTTGTAGTCTGCTTGTTCCCTAGGACAGAACAACTTCCTCAGGCCAGCTCAGAACATAAATAACCTCTCTGGGCAGAGATAGGCTAGAAATTGGGCTGGGGAAGCCCTCTGCCCCTGATTCCAGGCTAGGGGCACGGGCTGCCCTCTGCTTGGCAGAGCCACGGCTATTGATGTCTCCTCCTCCCAGAGCCCCATGGCCAGCTCGGGGCCCACCTGCACTTCACAGTGCACTCCTGCAGCTTCCTGGCCTGCCTGGCAGGGCACTCCTTAGGACCAGTGCCAACAGATGTCACAGAGGGAAGGAACCGGTGGGGCAGGCAAGGACATAGGGCTTCCCCAGGGTTCCCAAAGCCTATCCTGCCAGGCCTCCCCCACCCAAGAGAGGTGAGGTTAGAAATATGTGCTAGTATTCAGAAGAGTGGAGTCTACCCACAGGCAACAAGGGCACATGTCCCAGAACAGGTGGTAGGGCCCTAACGGTCACCCAAGAGAATCTTTCCAGGATGGATCCCAAACACAATGAGCACATTGCAGAAATGCGCCTTGAAAAGGAGCACGCTTAAAATGTATGTGCGTGAGCTTGCAACAGTGTGTGTGTGTGTGTGTGTGTGTGCGCACATGTGTGTCTGCCCAGACATGGGGTGAGCAGTGGAGATTCTGGTGAGCAGGGTGAAGGTGTCACTAGGGTCTCTGGGCAGGAGTTGTTGGTCCCCATGACAAGTTCTAGAATGATGCTCCAGGAACACCTCCTCAGAAACATTCTGCAGCCCGAGGATGGAGAGGAGATCCACTCCCCTCCTTATCTCTAAGATAAGGCTTTGACAACCTACTTCGGAAAAAATCAGAAGAGTGACTGCTTAGGAAGGGTAGGGATAGTGACTGAGAAGGGGCACAGGAACCCTCTGGGACAGTGGTCATTATTCTGTATCTCGACGAGGATTTGAATTACACAGGTATACACAAAACTCAGCCAATGTACACTTGTGCATCTTACGGCATATGCATTTCACATCAAAAGAGAGAAAATAAACACAGAATGAACTCCAGTTAATGCTATGCTGCTGAAATGCATCCAAAACAAAAGATGGGCCAACGCACAGAGGGATGGATACATAAATCCCATGGGATAAAAACCAGCCTTGTAAAACATTAAGGGTAGAAACTGGGAGCAAGGTACATAGGAGGTGCACCTATGTACACCCGCTTGAAACTTTTCAAATTGTGGAATTTTCATAATAAAGTGTTGAAATAACAATAAGAACAATAATAATTCCTATCTAATCAGGCTGTGATATTTAAATAAAATAACTCAGATCTAATGCTTAAAAGAGTTCTGGAACCCAGAAAGTACTGAAAAAATAGTAGCTGTGGCCATGATCATCATCATTTTTATTTAGTCGTGCTACTGCCACCTCCAACACATTCCATCACGTCCCTGTGCCTACAGCTAGGACCTCTTCGGTTATGACGATCACCCCTTTCTACAGATGGGGACAAATGGGGGACGACAGGGCTGCCCAAGATCACACCAGCAGAAGGCAGCCTCAGAACTGCAGCTGCAGAGTCCTCCATTCCAGAGCAAAGGCCAGAGTGCTTGTCCCAGGGGTGGCTCTGTCAGTCCTACACTTGCTAACCCGCCACCTTCTTTTTTTTCTTTCTTTCTTTCTTTTGTTTTAATTTCTTCATTTGAGAGAAAGAGGGCAGAAAGAGCACACAAGCAGGGGAAGCAGCAGAGGGAGAGAAGAAGTAGACTCCCCGCTGAGCAGGGAGCCCAATGTGGGGCTCGATCCCAGGACCCCAGGATCATGACCTGAGCCAAAGGCAGACACCTAACCCACTGAACCACCAGGTACCCCCGACGTGCCCCCTTCTGTGCCTGAGGTCACGGTGGGGGAAGAGTCGGGAGGGGCCACCCCCAACCTCCAAACGGACACATGGGTGTGGTCCCCAGCATGCCAGGCTCTGAAAACAACAGCCCCATGAAGTTTCTAGAAAGTGCTCAGCCTCCAAGTCTGGAACCTGGTCTTCAGGCCAAAAAAGGCAACTTGGCTGCCGCCACGTGAGACAGCAGGCAGGAAAGCACTTTCTGTTAGTGGTGGTTCATATGCTTCAGGGCATCCAGCACCAGTCTAGGTGGTTCTCCTCTGAGCAGGGAGAAAGAAAATCTCATGTCAAAAACCTAAGATGACCTGGAGAATAATTAACCTGGGTCCGTCAAAAACTAGCTGTGATTACAGACAAGCTGTACACACATACTTCTTTTCTTCCTCAAACAGCAACTAGAAGCAGTCATCAGGCACTCAGCCCAGCTAAGGTTTGTAAAACCATTCTAGGCTATGTCTGCTTAATTTTAGAGAATAATAAATGCTTTGCCTGTACTCACAAGCAGGTCCCTTGCCTGGGGCTGCTGTGATACAAAAGAACGAAAGCCCTTCTGAGCTTTACCACACAGGTGCATCTCTGCCCATCCCCTGTGGCTTGCATTCAACCCCACATCTCAGCAGGCCTGTTCGAGCCCAGCCCTAGGACAGCCCAAGGCCACTGACCACTAACTCGGTGTGCTTATGGGGGATGTCCAGCCCAGGGAGTGACCCTGGGGTCCAGGCACATCTGGGACAGTGATGGAAGGAAAACGGTCCATCCCTGGGTCAGCTCATCTCCAGCAACCAGGCAGTAAGCCCATCTATCCCCACCCATACAGTCTTCATCTTTTCCTAAAGAATTAAACATAAATCAAGTTGGGCTGATAATAGTAATGAACGGTGAAACCGGTTTGGTTGTTAGAGCACTGCTCCCCAAACTCAAGTGTGCCCAGGGGCCTGGGGATCTGCCTCAGGTGGGCTGGGGCCCAAGGCTCCCAAGGCCAACACTGCTGGTTGGTGGGCTACACAGGGGCAAGAGGCTTATCTGCACAGGCCTGTGGGGACACAGGTCAGCAAACAACACAGACACCGGTAAAGGGTGTGACAGCGAGGGTTGTCGATCTGGGGGATGGGTAAGGTGGTGCCCACAGGGAGCTGCTGCAGAATAACGGACATCTTGCTGTATCCAAAAGTTAACTTGAGTCCAATTTTACCAGGTTTGGTGTATTTGGTCTACGATAAAACCTGAGTCTGAGAAACGAACAAACCTAGGGGTGCCAAATTGCCCCCAAGTCACCCAAGTGGCAGGGGAGTCCCTGTTGTTCTCAGTATTTCCCCTGCTTCCCTGAACAGTCCTCTTACCACGCACCCCCATTCCCACTGCCCCAGGCACATGCACCTTCTCTCTGTTCCCAGGACACCTACGCTTCTTCACGGTCTTGGATGGGCCTGGGAATTCTTCATCCAATCTTGGCTGCCCCTTCTTGGCAACCAGATCCCAGCTCTGATGTCACCTCCCAGAGAGGACTTCCCTGACTCTTCAGTCTAAACCAATCACCCAGCCAAACCCTACCATGCATTTGGGGACTGTTTGTTCCCAAGACATACCCCAGTCTGCCCTGACTGATACAGTGGCCCTCAGCGAAACTTGTGGAATGATTGGACAAGAAAAGTCGCAAGCTGCCCACCAGGAGAATGAGCATTATTTGACTGGGGGGGGGAGGGGTGGTGTTGGTTGACAGTGACTCTGAGACAGCATTATAAAAGCAAGTTTAGACTTAACCAAAGGGGGGTTTCCCCTCTGGAGAAGGGGAAACCACTGGCTTGCAGGGACAAACCACAGAGACCTCTGAGCAAGGCAGTCTCAGCAAGAGGTAGTGCCTTAGGAAGCCAGATTACTGTTCCTGGATGCTGGGCTCCTTCAAACTCCCAACATGCACACAACATCCAGAAAGGTGCTTGACACATGGAATGTGTGGAGAACTTATCTAAAGAATCAAAGAAGACAAATGTCAGGAGGACCCACCCCCTTTAAATGGCTTGATGTTATTTATGGTCCCGCTCTCAGAGCTCTGGAAGAAAGAGGCTGAGTAGGCTCATTTGTTTAGTATAGCATGTATTTTATTCACTTTGCACTCATGTTTATTACTTTCCTGGGACCATAGAACACTTCCAAAGCTGAAACATGCCCCTTGTTACAAAGATGACCTCCACCTAGAACAAGACAGAAGTACACAGGACTGTGCCAAAAGCCTCTCACGCCTTGAACATTCATCACATTTGTGTCCAAAGACCCAGATCCTTCTTTGGGAACCTAAAGGCACCAAGTGGCAAGGTGAAGGGCAGCCCTCCTCCAAGCTGGGCAGTCCCTCCTGCTAACAGCCCAGCAGAGATGTTTGTTGCTGGTGTCTACCACAAACAGAGACATAAAGGCCCAGGAGACCCTGCCGGGCACTGAGATGCCATCAGGGGACATGCAGTACCTGTATGTGATCTTCACTTCAGTTCCAGGCTCATCCCGCTCCCAGATCAAAGCGATGCTCTCCGGGGACTTCTGAACATGCTGATCCAAGCAGTTGACTGCACAAAAACAGGTTTTACAGATGTTATACTGGGTTCTTTTAAAGTTGGATAAGGGGAGGGTTTGGTGCTACTTGTGTTACTCTCCACTGAGGTGGACCCTACCCTCCTCAAAAGCCAGGGTTCTACTTCCTTGCAAGGAGAGTGACTGTCAGAGCTGGCAAAACAAGACAATCAGTACACAAATAGCATCTCACAGGTGCAGGGTGATCCCTTGGGAATACTCTGAAGCAAGTGTTTCACACCTGTGGTCCCAACCCTGGCCACATGTGGGTGTCACTCAAGACACCCCCAGGGACCCTGACCCAATTGGCCCTGCGGTTTTCAAGGCTCCCTGGGTGGTTCTAACATGCAGCTGGTACAGAGTGCTGTAACCTGAGATGTTAGAAAGAAGGCTTAATGCAAACAGCCTGCCCCTGATTCAGTACACAATTCACGCGGCAGTCTCTCGAGTCTGCTAGAGGTAAAATCCAGGGCAAAGATTTACATCCCCTCTCAGATATCCAGCCAGCACTTTACAAACCAGCCTCTGCTCCAACAAGTGATGAAATGATGGAGAAATGCCATGCTGGTTTTCCGGAAGACTCTGCTTCCCGCCCCCTCTGTTACCCAAGCTCAGATCACATGACTGCCTGCAAAAACAGGTTCGTGCTGCCAATTTACTGTAAACCTGAAGATTAGTAGGATCGGGTAATTTGCTAACATCCTGTTCACTACTCTTGATTTCAAGGTGAGCTTCGATCTGGTAAGTTCATGCTGGTGCCCCTTCCTACCAGCCCTCACAGCCAGATTTCATTACTCACTTCCCCTTCAGCAGGAGAAACAATGATGGCAAGTAGCTTCTGGAGCCAGGTCTGCCCACCTGGTCTTCAGGGTCACCCCCAGTGTCCAGGTATACAAATTCTTTCTTTTTTTCTTATTTGAATGCAGTTACTTATCTTCTCCAGTCTCCTCCCATACAAATGGAAGAAGCATTATCTACCATGTCGAATGACAGGATTACGATAGGAATCAAATAAAAGACCAAAGTTGAAGTGCTATTGCATGAGTGCAAGGTACTGTTATCAACTGATGATACCCTGCATGGGCTACCGGGACTTCAGTAATATTCCTGATGGAGTAACTGTCCTGACAAAAGTTATGGGAAACCATACCCCTAAAAGATCATGTGATTCTCATAATTCTTGAGAGGGTGAACCCACATGAAAATATTCATATACTTTAGCTATTGTGTGTGAATTACATTTTTTTCCTCTTAGGTTATTTTATCTGTCACTCTTACAGTAAAAAAATTCACTTGGGGGCATCAGGGTGGCTCAGTTGGTTAAGTGTCTGCCTTTGGCTCAGGTCATGATCTCAGGGTCCTGGGATTCAACTCCCCATTGGGCTCAGCAGGGAGTCTGCTTCTCCCTCTGCCTCTGCTCCTACCCCTGCTTGTGCTCTCTTTCTCTCAAATAAATATATAAAATATTTTAAAATTTTATTCGAATTTTTTGGCTCCTAACAGATATGTGTTATACCTCAAAAAATTTAATAAAGATAGATGTCATCAGGAAGAACTATTAATACAAATACTATTTATTGATACCAGAAAGTTCTTTGAATTGCTAGAAAAACAGGAGAAGAAATGCCATAAAAATAGAAGATAGAAAATACAAGAAGTCAAACTGAAGAGGAGGTTGGTGGCAAAACCTGGATTTACACAATAAACCTGATGTGTGTGTGTGTGTGTGTGTGTGTCAATCAGTCCAAAATTTAGAAATCACGAGTTTTCATACTAAAACCACAGATTTCTGGCTTCTCTTGAGCAACCAGTAGATGAGGCCACACCCTGTCTGGGAGCTGAAGCAGTGAGCACCCCCCAGTAGGGCCAGGCCCTTTCTCCCTCCCACCCCCACCACTTCCCAGCTCCCACCACCAGCCCACCAGCCCCAACACCCCACTCCTGCTGCCTGGCCCTGGAGGACCTAAATGATGGACTGGGAAGAGGTGACCCTGGGCAGGTCACAACAAGCCTAGAAGTGCCCAGCTGAGAACACACATACTGAGTTACGGCTGTGCCCTACATCGGGGAGGCTGGTCCAACTGGAGGAGGGTGCTGTGCTGCTCCCACCTGCGCACGAATGCTTGTTGGCCCCTGGCTGCTTTAGGCATCATAGGTGAGCTAATTACAGGAGTAAACCCTCAGCTTTACCCTGAACCTGCTTTTATCAAAGAAGCCCACTCTATAATACCTTCTCTCACTCTGAGTTTGACCCTTTGAGTCACCCTGAAAAGTGGGCAGCCCAGGGGTAGCCTGGGAAACAGTTTCCAGGTGCTCCAGGTTGTCCAGTGACCTGCCCAAGGCCATAGCCAGAAAGCAGTAGGAATGGCCTCCAATCACACACAACATCTCCCCACATTGTCTGTTCCCACGCCAGCCAGGACACTGGGACATACTTCTCACTCGATGAAGGACTGCCCAGCTTTGAATCAAGACCCTCACAGCCTCAGACCCCAGCAGGGCATCCTGCACCTGGTTTATACCAAACAGTAAGGAAGTGTCCACAGGATGGACACTGGGTATCAAGGGTGTGGATGGGTGGTCAGTAAGACCAGCCATGTATATCTGTCTTTCTGGGGTTGATGAATGGCAAGAATCCAGGCTGGTCAGCATAAAGCCCCGGGTACAGCGTCCCCCGTGTGCCTCCCTGCACCTTCCCATCCCTGCCCAGAACATAGGAAGTGCTCAACAAGCCGCTGCTGAGGCAACACGTGATCTACCTCCTCCCACCGACCATGTTGAGTTTAATGACCTCCATCCTGCCTCAGGGTCTTTGCACTGTTTCTCTATGACCAGGGGACACTGTCCTACTGTCTACACTGCTGCCCTTCACCTGGTGTCCATACTCCTGCAGGTCTGGCCTACACATTCTCACTCTCACTGAACACTTCACATCCCGTGCTTCCCTCTAATTTTTCTTGAGATGTTACACTTGCTGCCCCTCTGTGGACAGGGATCCAATGTCTTGTCCATATTTGTATGTGTGCAGCCTAACCCAGAGCACAGAGCAGAGAAGAACAGCTCTGAATGATGGATGGACCATTCAAGTCCCCGAGCTGGAGGGCAACATTGGAGTCTAAATGATACCACGTTGGCTCCCTGTCTAGGGAGGGAACAGATCTCTTCTTGTCTTAGTGGCTTTATCTTTCAAGGTCTCTTTCTAGTCTAAATCAGCACTTCTGAATCCCCCAGAATCCCCAGAGGGCTTGTTAGCCAGAGATGGTGAGGCTCTGCCCTGAGTTTCTGAATGAGCAGGTCTGGGTGGGCATACGCATCTCTGCCCCGAGTAAGATCCCACGTGCTGCTACTGCTGTGGGTCCCTGACCCAGTCCAGCAGACACACGTGTAGGCTTACAACTACACACATTCTGTTCCAGATTCAGGGTGGGACAGGGGGGACTTTCTTCTTCCTTGGGGCACAGGAGTAATTAAAGATTTTCTGTAAGACTTTCTGGCCAAACCCTTGCTGGATGGCCGCCTGGAGTCATAGGGAAAACCCATGCACTGGAGTCTGGACCCTGCTCGACCACTTGCTAACCGCAGACGGTGCACTGCTTATCTAATTTAAATCTCACTTTCCTCGTCCGTTGTGGGAGTGATGGCTCCAGACTGGGAGACACGGTAGGAATTTGATGCTTTCTGGGTTTCCTGCATGAGGTCTGATGGGAAGAGAAACAGCCTCTACAGCTACCGTGGACGACACTCAGCTAACACAAGCATGTCCACAAAGCTCCACGCAGGACCTGGGGTAACAGTAGCCCTAAGACGCTGTGTGTGCATTGGCTTTTATTTATTTTTTTAATTTAATTTTATTTTTTCAGTGTTCCAAGATTAATTGTTCATGCACCACACCCAGTGCTCCATGAAATACGTGCCCTCCTCAATACCCACCACCAGGCTCGCCCAACCCTCCACCCTCCCCTCCAAAACCCTCAGTTTGTTTCTCAGAGTCCACAGTCTCTCATGGTTGTCTCTCCCTCTGATTTCCCCCAATTCACATGGGCATGGTTCCTGCTGTTGCCTCAATTGCAGGGAGGAAAAGAAAGGAGGGAAGGTGGAAGGAAGGAAATTCTTCCTTCTTCACATCTGAAAACAAAGCCTCCACCCAAAGAACTGGGCAAAGGGACAAGAAAATTCCATTTCCAAGAACAAGCAGTTAAGGACCTAGTGCAATTTTTAAGGCTCATCTCAAACCCCACCTCCTACTACAAGTCTTTTCCAATTTCCCAACACACAGTGATTTCTTGCTCCCTGTCACTTGGCAGCTCACACCATTTAATGCTTATTTACCTTCCCAGTGGTCCCCACTCTGGGACACAATGCTAGTTTTGCTAGATCTTCCCCTATCTCGGTCACAAGTCCCTGAGGACAGGGACCATGTCCCTAAGATTCCTTTATCATGGGGTTGGGATGGAGGGGATGCTACCAGAATTCTCCCCTTAGCAGCTATAAAAACCTTGAGCAAGTGACCCCTGTGTGAGGTCACTTGCTTACTGATTTGTGGTTCACCTCCTTGGAAGAATGCAAGCTCTGTGGCATTGGGCATTTTCCATACTGTTTATCGCCATACATGAATTGGAGCCTTCATTTCCACATCTGTACAATGGAACCACCAACCACTTCACATCAGGGTCAGGAGGATGAGGTGAGATGAGGCTCCCTCACATTCCTAAGAACCGGTCTGCTCCCTGCGCCTAACACAAACCTACAAACAGTTAGGCAAATGCCTACTGGTGTTTCATGGGTTTTGAGGGTTGTTGTTTTTTTTTTTACAGATGTTACTTATTTTATTTGCGAGGAGAGAGAGAGCACGAGTGGGAGGAGGGGCAGAGGGGCAAGCAGACTCCCTGCTGTGTGTGGAGCCAGAAACACCAAGCAGTGCTTGATCCCAGGGTCCCCCAGGACCCTGAGATTAGGACCTGAGAGGAATTCAAGAGTAGGATGCTTAATTGACTGACCCACCCTGAGTTTTGTTTTTAAAAAAGATTACAATAGGATTATCATTTCCATTATAAAGATGGCACACACTTACCTATGAATTTTCAAGAACTCTTGTCAGTTGTTTAAATACATCGCTTCCCCTCCCCAACTTTAAGTAAACCCACATAGGAAAATTCAATTTTAATCAAAAGAAATGAGGGAGTTAATATTCACAAAAGGATTCACAATGGGCTTTCTTTAAATAGAAAATCTCCCTGGCACATTTTAAGAAATTACATCAGTCACAAATTGTATTTGCCAACTTTCCAGAAGCATCTGCTATTTAAAGTAAGTCGTGCATCTGACAACTGGGAAGAATTCGGTCTCTTCAGGAGGACCCTCCTCCTAAGACCAAGGGTTATGCTTTCATTTAGACTTCCTTGAAAGACTTTAGAAAAGCTACTTCAGTCACTGAGAGTAAAACAAAACAGAAATGCAGCATCTTGCCACTCTCAGTGTGTCTGCCTTCTGAATTATGGAAGGTGCAACCAGAAAGAGGAGGAAAGTACAGCAAAATGGTTTCCATAGCTTCAACTCATGCTCCAAAAAGCATCCAGAAATCTCTGTGCTCAATGGTCAATTAAAAATAGTTTTTCTACACCCTTGCCTTAAAGTAAGAAAACCCATATTTTTTTAAATCTGACTCAGAATTTGATCTTTAGAAAAAAGAATTTAGGGGTGTCTGGGTGGCTCAGTTAGTTAAACATCTCCTTTCTGCTCAGGTCATGATCCTAGGGTCCTGGGATGACTGGTGTCAGGCTCCTTGCTCAGTGGGGAGTCTGCTTCTCCCTCTGCCCCTCCCCAACTCACGTGCTCTCTCGCTCTTTCTTTCAAATAAATAAATAAGTAAAATCTTAAAAAGGGAGAGAAAAAACAGAATTTAGTTGTGTGTTTTGAAAGCAACACACGTCATTACCCTCCAGTTCTGCATTCTCAACTTCCTGACACCCTGAGCTTGTGTGCAACAAAGCACAAACTTTTATCCATTGAGCCCTGTGAAAGACAGCCAAATTTCAGACTGGTAAAAACACTTTTTAGATACTAATCTTTTATCAGCTATGTCATTTGCAAATATCAGAGGAGAGGTGGGTGGGGGATGGGTGAAATAGGTGAAGGAGATTAGGAGTACATTTATCTTGATGAACACTGAGTAGTGTATACAATTGCTGAATCACACTATGCTGTACACCTGAAACTAATATAACACATACGTTAACTATATAGGATTTAAAATAAAAAACCTAGTTTTTCAAAAGTATCCTTTTCAGATCTTGGTTTTCAAAAAACCTTCTACAAAGCAGTTTTACATAAATGTAATAGAAACAACTGGAGGCTCTACCGGCCCTGCCCAGGTGGCCCCTGACACCATGACCCCACCTGGTGACCTGGATGTCCCAGGGCCCCAGGATGGACTTTGAGAGCCATGTTGGCCACCTGCATGTCTTCCCTAGCCTGCTTCCTGCTTATCCAAGACTGATCATATGCAAACCCATGTGGTCCTGTTCAGAGGAAACAGGACTCTAATGACACTGCTGAAGGCCAAGTTCAAGGTCACAGCTTTCCCCATGATTCATTAATAAATAACAAAAGCCAGTGATTGGGTGCAAGTAATGCTTTACAAGGGCTTTCTCATTTGCCACTAACAACAGCCTCAGATGTCCCCAGGTCATACACTGCCAGTCAGAAGAAGCCTAGCAGCTTGGATCTGAGTACTTTTCTCAGTATTGGGTCTGGGACCTCTGGTTGCCCATGTTCCCTGGCCCATGACAAGTCCTGTGCAGGTGCTTCGGGCCACAGTTCCAGCTGAGACCAGTCTACAGCCATCCCAGCCCAGGTCCCAGACTTTGAAGTGAGAAGCAGGGCAGATACAAGAGCCTCAGACAGACTTCAGGAGCAAAAATAAGCCATCCCCTAGGGTTTGCCCATCAGGGCCTGTCCAAAGTCCTAACCCACAGAATCCAGGGGATTAATAAAATGGTAGTTTCTTTATGCCACAAGCTTGGGGTGGTTGGATATGCAACGATAGTAACTAGAATAGAGTTCTATTCACACTACCCCTACTTTACAGATGAGGAGATGCATGCAAAGAACAGTAAGGGGAAAGCAAGGATTCAAACCTAGGTGTGATTCTAGACACATCCTAGACCACTAAACTGTACTGCATTACCCACATACCATTTTTGTTTGCTTAAAGGAGTCATCCCCAGGACACTAATCCCAATCCTATCTATTTTAGAAGTGCCGTCATCTGCACTGGTCTGGGATATATATGTCAGTGGTTCTCCACCTTGAACATGCATCAGGAGCACCTGGAGGACTTGTTAAAAACATAGATTCAGGGGCACCTGGTTGGCTCAGTTGGTTAAGCAACTGCCTTCGGCTCAGGTCATGATCCCAGAGTCCTGGGATCGAGTCCCGCATCGGGCTCCCAGCTCCAGGGGGAGTCTGCTTCTCCCTCTGACCTTCTCCCCTCTCATGCTCTCTCTCACTGTCTCTATCTCAAATAAATAAATAAAATCTTTAAAAAAAAAACACAGATTCAGGGTCTGGGTGGCTCAGTCGTTTGAGCAACCAACTCTTGATTTTGGCTCAGGTCCTGATCTCAGGGTCGTAAGATCAAGCCCAGTGTCGAGTTCCACACTCACTGTGGAATCTGCTTGTCCCTCTCCCTCTCCTGCTCTCACTCTCAAATAAAATATTTTTTTAAAAAATATGTGGAGAGATGGCAGGGCCCCACTCCCAGGGTTTCTGATTTTGACAGTCTAGGATGGGGTGTGAAAACTTGTGTTTCTAACAAGTTCCCAGATGATGCTAATGCTGCTACTTTGGGGACCACACCTTGAAAACCACTAGTACAGATACTCCTGATGGAGTAATGGCAGTTTTGAAAGCAATACTTCTTTGGAACAAGCCATCATTGTACTGACTACAGATCAAGCCAAAACACCCCCCACCCATTCCACAATGTTTTAAGTGGTTCCCAGGGCAGCTCTGGCCTGACCTGGCCCTTTTCCATACCCTCCCCCCTGTGATTTGCAGACACTGGCAAAGGGCAGAGACATTCCTGACAGCTGGGTGGGCAGGCATACGCCCTAAAGGTAGGAAGCTGTGAAAAGCCTTCTACACAACAGTTTTCTGAAGCTCAGCTGCTGGCTATGTAGCCAGAAAAGAGAAATAAGTGAAGAAAAAAAGAAGCAGAAGAATTGCTTGTTGACCACACCCAGCCCTAACTGAGTGAGGCTCATGAAGCTCTTGTTGCCTGCCCCATGAGGTCCGTCCCCACTGTCTTATCAAAGAGTATGAGGTGGCAAGTGTACACAAGACAGCCAGGAATGTGGTCTCAGGCCTCCCACTTCCAGAAGCAGCCTCAAGAAACTGCACTTTCTGCGCCTTCCTGCTGCGCGCTGCTCTCCTTCCCTTCAAAGGCACATGCCATCAACCTGGCAAACCTAAGTGTTTGGTTTTCTTCCCACTAGTTCAAGGACACTTACTTCTGACTCAATTTTAGAGAAAACACTTATCTAGTAAGTGACTCACTTTGATTAAACCAGCAAAGTAATATTCAATATGAAAAAAACATATATCTGGTCCAAAGTTCCCTTAAGTTTCTTTGTTTGAAAGTTAACTGCAACACACTACCTGTAATTTTATGGCTATTTCTGAATACAATGAATTAAATTCACTACTACTTACTGATCACCAATAAATGCCAGGCTGTTCCATACCTTCTGGCACTGTGTCCTCACAACCAGACTAGTGGGTAACCATTATTGCCCGCAGTTTATATGAGGGGAGACTGAAGTTCAGAGTAGAAAAGCTGGGCCACTACTTGTGCCAGACAGCAGATCTAAAAGTTCAAGCTCATTCGTGGCCCTGCCACGAAGATCTGCATGTCCTTTCCTTAAACACCTCCTAGACTCCATCCAATTCCATAGTCTGGGACAGCAGGGAGCCCCTCTGACTAGGCACCTGACGGCAAGTCCCAACCTGCACTGGGAGACCAATTTCAGGCCTACCCTGCCTGGTCACTACTGCCTCCAGTCCCAGGGACCTTCTCTCCTTGTGGCATGGTGGTACAGTGTACCCACCCCACCCCCCATCCCAAATCTTAAAAGAAACACTGGTGCATTCAATCTCAGCAGGTACCAGAGGATCGACAGGCTGGTGGAGTTGATCATAGGGATCTCAGTCACCACCAGGTCTAAAGCAACCTGTGGATCTTAAGAGGCCGGGCACAGCTGAAACTGTCAACTGGGAGACACCCATTCCTTCCCTCCCGCCCACAAGCCCCAGAGCAAGGAGATAACTGATTCCTGCTGCTGGCGGGGAATTTTTTCCTACCCCGCTGACCTGGCATGGTTTGTTTACTTGGGCAGTTTCTCCCCACACAAGTCTCTGGGCACCACAACTGGAGGTGACAAGTCAGGCGCTTTTCGTTTTTGCCTTTCCCAGGGACAGGAGTGGGGAAGTCAGGGCAGACACCTGCAAGCCTGGGCCCTCCTCCCCAGCCTGAACCAGGGGTAGCCCGCAGCTCTTCAGGCGCGCGCTCCGCAGTGCAGTGGAACCCCCTAGTTAAACTCTGGAGACAGTCGTTTGAGGAGCCGCGCTGGGGCAAGGCAATGGCTGGGCGACCTGAGAGGACGCCGGGCCGGGTCTCTGCAAGCGCCGGCCCCAGTCCAGAAGGTGGAGTCTGGGCGCAGGGATGGCAGCGGCCGGGGCTGGAGCCTCCGGGGCCTGATGGGACGGACGCCACCGTTGAGAGCGCGACGAGCAGAAGCCTGGAGGAGGGGCCTCCCGTGGGGCTGTGACCCGCCGGCCGTGAACAGCTGTTAAGTGCCCCCAGGATTCGTGAGCTGGGGGCGCCCTGGACCCCTCCCCCCGCAGCTCACTCACCAGACACGTTTAACTGGCCTCCCAGAAACCAGCCGATCTTGCCGCTGTTGAAGTCACAGTCCCAGACGGTGTGGTAGGGGGTGTCCCAAACGAGCGTGTCCCGCGCCAGCGGCCCCCAGAAAGCGCCCGGATCCCGAGCCGCCTGTGCGCTCTGCGCCTGGTACGAGCCCGGGTGCGCGGCGGCGGCGGCGGGGGCGCTCACCCCGCGCAGCTGCCGTACGGTCTGCCCCGAGCGCCCGCACAGGAGGCCCAGGAGCCGCCCCGCGCTGCGGCCCAGGCCACGCGCTGCCATCTCGCCAGACGCCTGGAGGCACTCTGAACCCCAAGCGCTTGCAGCGAGGCCGGGGCGCCCCTTAACGTCTCTGCCGCCCCGCCCCGTCTCCTCCCTCTGGCCGCCACCCACTCATCCCGCCGCCTGCCCAGTAAGACGCTGCCTCCCAGAGCCTGCCCCGAACCCCACCCCTTCTCCTGCACCAGAGAAGAGGTCCGAGGAGGAAGAGTCAGCGTCGTGGAGCACGGGCCTAACCGGGGACCCTCGGTTCCAGCGGAGCTGCGATGCCCTTGTCTTTGCCTTCCGGTCCTGACGCTGGGCGTGGGGCTGTTTTGGTTTCAGTTTGTGGGTCTTCAGGAACCAACAGCTGCGCCAAGCAAAAAAAAAGAAGAAAAGAAAAGAAAACAGCGACACGTGCGTCGCATCGCGGGACGCAGGCTCTGGGCTCCTGGCACCCCGAACCGCCCTTTATGGAAAGGAGCTGACGCAGAATGTAAGCGACGGTGGAGGGAAGCCTGCCAGTGGGTCTGAGGACCACCACAATTAGATCCTGTCAGCACCTCAGAGGCCGAAGTCAAAGTATCAATCCTTCTGTGCTCCCTTGAGAGTGAACTTGTCATCTTGCCAGGCCGACCTTGTACCCCCACCCCCAACACACACATAAATGGCCCCTGTGGGCCTAATGGGATGGTTAGTGGTCCTCGGGCCAGGATGTTGGTCTGGGGTCTGATGGTCAGACCCTGGCCCAAGGACTGTTGCTCTTAGCAGCCAGCTGCCAGCCTCAGGCCCCTTGGGGAGCATAAGCAAAGCAAATGCTTTGCTAACCTTGGCTGATTTGGAAACATGGGGGTTTCTCCCATTGCTCCAGCATCTGTGGCCTGGGCTCAAACCTTGGCTTTTCTAGCTCTGTAATCTTGGGCAAATTTCTTAAACTCTCTGTGCCTCATTCTCCTTTCCTAGAAAACAGGAGTAACATCTCTTTCCCCAGGGCGAAGTCGAGATTAAATGCAATAGTATCTGTGGAAAGTCTAGCCTGCAATGAGCACACAGGAAGCTCAGTAGTGGAGGCTATGTTGTTGTGGTCAAGCCAAGAAGGATAGAAGGAAACTCATGGAATCTTGTCTCAACCAGATTCTTAAGTATTTCAACACCCAAGATGTAAAAGCATAATATAGAAGGCAAACGGGAGAAAGGGGATTTGGAAAAACTGGTTGGTTGAATTCTTTGGGTTTGGGAAAGATTCCTTCCTGTTAGCTGTAAGATCTGCAGAGGGAAAGACCTGACAGAGGAGAATATTTCAGACACACTTCCACTGGAAGTCATTCCTGGCCCTGCTGTGTGTGTGTGTGTGTGTGTGTGTGTCTGTGTGTGTGTGTGCCTACACACATGTGTGAAGCCTGCCTCCTGCCAGAGAACCAAGTATTTTAAGGCTGGTGAAGAGTGAAATAGCTACCATTACACATGTGCTTCACTCTGTGCCAAGCACATTTTTACTTAGCTTAAAAATTATCTATAGCTACCATCAATGACCAACCCCCTGGTAGAACAGATACAGAAACTAAACCCAAAGAAATAAACAGGCTTACTGAAGAGCACATGCATGCATGTAAAAGAGCAGCAGTGACACCCAAAACTCCCACTCCCATCTTAGCAGCTGCCTCACCATTTGGCCTGAATCTTCACTTTTAACAGAAAATACAAAACCATCAATGAAGATTATAACTGTGGCGGGATGTCCCAAAGACTGCCACCAGCACTTCATCCCCTGTATATAAGGGCTAGAGTGCTGCTCCATGGAGAAGGGAGCCTTTCCCCCACCCCTTGAATGCAGGCTGGCAGATTGCTTTGATGCTGGACCGCAGGGGTCATTCCTTTATTATGGACCCAGATCTAGGCCCTGCAGGCCCCAGCTATAGCTACAGCTTCCTTGGAACTCAGCTGTGGTGCTGTAAGGGAGCCAATGTAGCCTTCAAGAGGAAGAGCTTCACAAGAACAATGAGTAAAGGGGCGCCTGGGTGGCTCAGTGGGTTAAAGCCTGTGCCTTCAGCTCAGGTCATGATCTCAGGGCCCTGGGATCGAGCCCCACATCAGGCTCTCTGCTCAGCGGAGAGCCTGCTTTCCCCTCTCTCTCTGCCTGCCTCTCTGCCTACTTGTGATCTCTCTCTCTCTGTCAAATAAATAAATAAAATCTTAAAAAAAAAAAAAGAACAATGAGAAAAGTACATAGAATTGACTCAACTTTAAAATAAAGAAGTACAGGGCACCTGGGTGGTGCAGTTCGTTAAGCATCGGACTCTCGGTTTCAGCTCATGTTGTGATATAGATTGAGCCCTGTATTGGGCTTCCAGCTCAGCACGGAGTCTTCTTAGGACTCTCTCTTCTTCTCTCTCTGCCCCTCCTCCCTCAAATAAAGAAAGAAAGAAACCTTTAAAAACTGAAGTACATAGTTCTTGTTTCCTTCAGGTTGGGTAAAGAGAAGTGGTTATGTGGACATAAAACATTTCAAAATCCAGGTGGTACAGAATTGCATTTCCTGCAGCCCATTACCCAAGAGATGACCTGGGAACCTGCCTCCTGAGTGTCACAGCCCTGGGGTCCCTGAGGCCAAGGCCTCCTTTCTGCCTCCCGGAAGTTTATCTCCCAGAACAAGAACAAAGTGGAGCCCCTGTCCACCTGCCCCAGCCATATCCACAGGGCTGCTTCCATGGGGCACCAGTGGTGCTGAGAGAGCAGCAGACCATCCAAGCAGAGCTGGTCACGTGTTCTTCCCAACAGGCCCCTGGGCAAAGTCCTTAGCATTGAAAGCTATACATTGGCAGGTGCAGAAGTAGGGAGGCCTGGGAGGTTTCCCATGGGAAGCTGGGGTTTACTTTACATTTTAGGTCTGATGTTCACGTTGGAGGGTGTAGCCCACCAACACCCCCTTTGACTTTTACCTCCTGAGATCCAACCACCTACATTACTCAGAGCACTTGGGTGCTCCTAGAAACAGATTTGTTGGTAATGGACCTGGGAGAACTGTCTGCCCCAGTCAGCGAGATATAGCCCTGACTCACCAAATCTGTAAAGTCAGGTGCTTCCACAAAAACTTTCAAAACTCTCTGCTTACCCACTCAGCACTTCTCTTCAATGACGTGCAGAGGTTATCTGCGGAGCCCCTCCAGTGTGCACTGCCCAGTGCTAAGAGCTGACAGCTTGACAAGGATGAACCCAACACAGCCCCTGAGCTCAAGCTTACCCAGGGGCGGGGAACGGGGAGAGGCAGAGAGACAGAAAGCCACTCAAATGAGTGAAATGCAAAACAAAACCAAAACCAAAAGTCCATAACAGGAGCCTTGAAGCAGGTCTGAAGGAGGAGAACACTTTCAGAAGGCTGTCCGGGGAAATCTTCCCCCGCAGGTTCTCACTTCCCAGTGTTGCCATGACCTCAGTGATAATGACAACATCTGGGGAGGTTTGTATCCATCCCCCTTGGCAGTGGGATCTCAATGATTCCCATATAGCTGCAGCACAGCCTTAGTCTCCCACCCTGTAACACTGCACACCAGATCCCTGTGGATGAGCCACCCGACCCCATACCCTGTGGGGTTAACCCAATGATGCGCAGCAACCACAGGGTAGGAGGGCTCCCCACCAAAGAACAGGACAGGAGGTGAAAACCACAACCAACTCCAGAGATCCAACAGAGACAACCCATCTGCCTCAGCTCACAGTTGACTGATACAGTCAGGAGCATGGTCTGCGACTTTCTGTAAAGCTGGCCCAACTAAAACTGGCTTTATTCTGGACAGAAATGCAACAAGGGATGGATGGTCTGATGGGTTTCTGGTCCAGCAGCTTCTGAGAATGGCAGCCAGTTCTTCCTGGGAAGCTTTGTATTGCAACTCGGATGAAACAAAACATTGAGGGGGTGGACAACTAAGAAGGGCTCTCAGCTCACTCTAGGGGTTCCCTTTGAGCTCAAATCGTGACTCAGTGGAGAGGTAACAGGAGGAGAAGAAGGAGGAGGCTTATACTCCAGAGGGCAAAGTGGATGAGACTGCCAACTGCAACACTGTTCAGAGAAGCCAACTCCCAAACTAGGACAGTCATCTTGAACAGTGTGTGGATTTCCTGCATGTGCCAGAAAGCCCCAGTGGACACTTGTCCTCATGGTTCATCTGGTGGATTCATCCTCTGGCAGAAGCCTGCAGAGTCCACTCACTCCTAGTCAAAGACCCTAATGCCCACCAGCAGCCCACCCTGTCCCCTTCATGGTCTCAGTGCAGTGGGTATCCTCACTCAGACACTTGTCTGGCAGTGATCACCCTGAATGCTTGGGTCCTCCATCGCAAGAATCCACAGGGGATGAAGGGAAACCAGGGATCAGTCTTTGGGCAGGTCTGAGCTATCAGGCCCCTTTTCTTGCCCCAAGAAGGCAAAAGGCAGCTGAAACCACTCTTGCTCTCTCTGCTGTGGCCTCAGGAATGCTTCCATGGGCTCCCCAGCCTCCCAATTCAATCAACCCAAATGTGACATTTACATACAGGCACAACTTTGAGACAAAGTCTGTGGCAGGAAAGGGGTCAGCCAGCAAACAGGTGCTGGCTTTCTCTGGGGCCAGCTGGGTCCAAAGACAGATTACACAGGGCCCTGACTCTAAAAGCACCAGCTGAGAATCCAGGAGGATGTGTACTAATTAATTGGATCAGAAAATCAGTGACAGAAAATAAAACTGTAGTAGCACCAAATTTCTGATAGCAGGGAGTTTTGAGAAATTTAAAGACGGCCAACACTGCCACCTGGTGATGGATTCTACACTTAACTTTTTTCATTATACATCTAGTCTAATCCCAGTCCCCCTTTTCACCCATTCCCCCGCCACCTCCCTCCCTACTGGTAACCATCAGTTTGTTCTCTATAATTAACAGTCTTCTTCTTGGTTTCTCTCTCTCTCTCTGTCTCTCTCTCCTCTCTCTTTTGCTCATTTGTTTCTTAAATTCCACATACAAAAAGAAAGTTCACATATGAGTATAATTATACGGTATTTGTCTTTCTCTGGTTGATGCAATTCACTTAGCATAATGCTCTCTAGATCCTTCTATGTTGTTGTAAATGTCAAGATATTCTTTTTTATGGGAAGCCTACATTTAACGTTAAATTATTTCCTATCCTGTCTGGGAAACCTAATCTTTGTAGTACAGGACAGGTCAACCAGAAGAACACAATACATTCCATGAAATTGTGTCAGCATCAAATGAAGTCCAAGAGTTTGGACTTTCCTGAAACAGTCTTTGTCTCTTTATTGAGTTCATGAACAAAGATTGTGTCCAAGGCAGTGTGGCAAAGGTAAGCTTCACGTCTTAATCCATTTGGGCTGCTATAACAAGTATGACCAACTGGATGACTTCAACACAGAAGAAGTTAATTCCTCATCATTCTGGAGGCTGGGAAGTCACAAGACAACATGCTGGCAGATTCAGTATCTGGTGGGGACAACCTTCTTTCTGGCTCATAGACAGCCATCATTGCAATGTGTCCTCACAGGTGAGAGGGGCAAGCAAGCACTCTAGGGTCTCTTTTACAAGTGCACTAAAAACAATCATGGGGGCTCCACCCTCACGACCTCAGCATCTCTCAAAGGCTCCACCTCCTAATGCCAGCACATTGGGGTTAGGATCTCAACACATGAGCTTTGAAGGCACAGAAGCACGGTCCTTAACACCACAGTTGAAGAAAAATCCTGAGGAGGAACCCCTGGAAGATGGGAGCCAAATGGTGGAATTTGGAGAAGAAACTATAGCCCAAACACACATAGAGTATGTTTTTAGAAATCAGAAATAATTCTAGAAAACTAGACATAGAGAATATAACTACAAACCATTACTGAAGGAAATGGAACAAAAGTTGCTCAATCAAAAAAAAAAAGCTAGAATGAGTAAGATGGGAAAGGAATGAGCAAGAATGATAAGTTAGAAACTATAAAACAGGATCAAGGGATATATGTCCAAACATCATATCGGTAATAGCTATAATTAATCAAATTTCCTCCATTAAATAGAAATTGTACCATAGAGTCAAAAGGATAGAAAATTTGGAAAAGATGTTGCAAGACATGAAGTGTGGCACACGCACACGCACACACACATTTGAAGTTCCAGAGGAGACAATAAGAAGAATAAGAATAAGAAGAATTCATTTAACTCAATGAAAATTGAGTTAAAATCTGCACATTTTCCAGAATTAATGAAAGACATACTCAGCCTCTAAAGGACACAAAGTTTAAGCCAGTTAAATAAAATGAAATCAACACCTACACACATAATAGTAAAATTGTCAGAAACCAAAGACAAGACAAGCAGCATGTCATAAAACAAGAAGAAAAGGTGGATTGCCTACATAGGAACGGTGATTAGATTGACAGCCGGCACAGCTGGGATATCCTTAAACTATTATAGGAAAATAATTGTCAACTGAGTATAGTGTAGTTAGTGAGATCATTTTTCAAGAACAAGTGCAAGGTATGAAACAAAAACTAACAGAGTTCTCCACTCTATTCCCTCACTAATGAATTCCTTTAGGAGGAAGAGAAATTAGCCCCAAATGAAGATCTAAAATTCTAGAGGAGGGTAAGCAAGGAAATTGTTGCACTTGTCAGTAAATCAGAACAAACATTAACAACGTAATTGGAACATCAATGTCTACATGGTGGAGTTAATCAGAGATGGAAACAAAATCCTGAACAAGAGTGTAGAAGTGAATAGGAGTAGCATCCTATAGTCCTTCCAGGGGTTGGAAGAGTTTTAAATTTAAATGAATATGACTGTTACAATTTCTAGATTGACCACAAATAGAAACACAACCTCTAATCTAGTACCAGGGAAAATAAAATAATAAACTCTGAGCAATCTGAGATATAGAAAGAAATGAAAAAAAAAATTTAACAGAAACAGAAGAAATAAAACGTGAGAAATGCTTTTAAACACACAAAAATAAATTAGTGAAAATAAATTCAAAATGTTAATAATTATATTCTAAGTAAATGGAGTAAATTTTCTTGTTGAAGACAAAGATTCTTAGAATGGGTAAAAAATCTGAACTAGATACTTTTTCAAGCACTATGCCTCAACTTAAAAATGAAAATACATGGAAATATTAATACTGAAAGCATGGAAAATATTTACCAAATAAATATGAATTAAATATCAGACAAAATGGACTATAATTCAAAATAAGACAGGAGACAAAGAGGGAAATTACATATGGTAAATAGTCACCAAGAAAATGCAGGAGTTCTTTTTTTTTTTCCCAAATATGTTTCTTTTAATTTTTCAGTGTTACAAGATTGATTGTTCATGCACCACACCCAGTGCTCCATGCAATACGGGCCCTTCTCAATACCGACCACCAGGCTTGCCCGTCCCCCCACCCCCTCCCCTCCAAAACCCTCAGTTTGTTGCTCAGAGTCCACAGTCTCTCTTGGTTCATTGCCCCCTCCAATTTCCCCTCATTCACCCTTCCCTTCCTTCTCACAATGCCCTCCATGATTTTCTTTATACTCCACACGTAAGTGAGACCATAAGATAATTGACTCTCTCCGCTTGACTTATTTCACTCCGCATAATCTCTTCTAGCCCTGTCCATGTTGATACAGAAGTTGGATATTCATCCTTTCTGATGG
>CM052811.1:78853383-78885779 GCA_028533885.1 Nasua narica | reverse complement strand
CATCTTCCTTATCCATTCATCTATTGAAGGGCATTTTGGTTCTTTCCACAGTTTGGCAATTGTGGCCATTGCTGCTATGACCATTGGGGTACATGTGGCCCTTCTTTGTACTACATCTGCTTCTTTGGGGTAAACACCGAGTAGTGCAATTGCAGGGTCATAGGGTAGCTCTATTTTTAATTTGTTGAGGAATCTCCATACTGTTTTCCAAAGTGGCTGCACCAACTTGCAATCCCACCAACAGTGGAGGAGGGTTCCCCTTTATCCACATCCTCTCCAGCATTTGTTGTTTACTGTCTTGTTGATTTTGGCCCTTCTAACTGGTATAAGGTGGTATCTCAGTGTGGTTTTTTTTTAAAGATTTTATTTATTTATTTGATACAGAGAGAGAGATCACAAGCAGGCAGAGAGGCAGGCGGAGAGAGAGGAGGAAGCAGGCTCCCTGCCGAGCAGAGAGACCGATGTGGGGCTCGATCCCAGAACTCCAAGATGATGACCTGAGCCGAAGGCAACAGCTTAACCAACTGAGCCACCCAGGCGCCCCATCTCAGTGTGTTTTTGATTTGAATCTCCCTGATGGCTAATGACGATGAATATTTTTTCATGTTTCTGTTAGCCATTTGTATGTCTTCTTTGGAGAAGTGTCTGATCATGTCTTCTGCCCATTTTTTGATGTGATTATCTGTTTTGTGACTGTTGAGTTTGAGGAGTTCTTTATAGATCTTAGATATCAGACCTTTGTGTGTAGTGTCATTTGCGAATATCTTCTCCCATTCTGTGGGTTGCCTGTTTGTTTTGTTGACTGTTTCCTTCGCTATGCAGAAGCTTTTAATCTTGATGAAGTCCCAAAAGTTCATTTTTGCTTGTGTTTCCTTTGCCTTTGGAGACATGTCCTGAAAGAAGTTGCTGTGGCTAATGTCATAGAGGTTACTGCCTATGTTCTCCTTTATGGTTTTGATAGATTCCTGCCTCATGTTGAGGTCTTTTATCCATTTTGAGTTTATCTTTGTGTATGGTGTAAGAGAATGATCAAGTTTCATTCTTCTACATATAGCTGTCCAGTTTTCCCAGCACCATTTATTGAAGAGACTGTCTTTTTTCCACTGGATATTTTTGCCTGTTTTGTTTCCCCCAAATATGTTTATTTTATTTTTTCAGTGTTGCAAGATTAATTGTTCATGCACCACACCCAGTGCTCCATGCAATACGTGCCCTTCTCAGTACCCACCACCAGGCTCACCCAACCCCCCCTCCCCTCCAAACCACTCAGTTTGCTGCTCAGAGTCCACAGTCTCTCATGGTTCATCATCCCCTGCCCCGATTTCCTCCCATTCATCCTTCCTTTCCTTCTCATAATGCCCTCCATGTTTTTCCTTATGCTCCATGCGTAAGTGAGACCATAAGATAATTTACTCTCTCCGCTTGACTTATTTCACTCTGCATAATCTCTTCCAGTGCTGTCCATGTTGATACAAAAGTTGGATATTCATCCTTTCTGATGGAGGCATAATATTCCATTGTATAGATGTACCACATCTTCCTTATCCATTCATCTATTGAAGGATATTTTGGTTCTTTCCACAGTTTGGCGATTGTGGCCATTGCTTCTATGACCATGTGGTCCTTCTTTGTACTACATCTGCTTCTTTGGGGTAAATACCGAGTAGTGCAATTACAGGGTCATAGAGTAGCTCTATTTTTAATTTGTTGAGGAATCTCCATACTGTTTGCCAAAGTGGCTGCACCAACTTGCATTCCCACCAACAGTGGAGGAGGGCTCCCCTTTCTCCACATCCTCTCCAGCATTTGTTGTTTACTGTCTTGTTGATTTTGGCCATTCTAACTGGCGTAAGGTGGTATCTCAGTGTGGTTTTGATTTGAATCTCTCTGATGGCTAAAGATGATGAACATTTTTTCATGTGTCAGTCATTTTTACAGACAGAAAGGATTCTTCCCCAGATCATACATAGCCTTGTCCACCAATTTGACTTCCTCAAAGGATTTGCAAAACAATTAACATGCCTGCCTACTTCCAAAATATGTGCCTTCTAACATAAGTTTCCCTTATTTTAAAAAATCATTGGAACAGCTGGCTGCCTCAGTCAGTGGGGCATGTGACTCTTGATCTCAGGATTGTAAGTTGGAGCCCCATGTGGGATAAAGAGATTACTTAAAAATAAAATCTTTAAAAAATTGTTATCAAATAAGTATATGTCCTTGTTAAAAACTCAAATAATGTGGGGCGCCTGGGTGGCTCAGTGCGTTAAAGCCTCTGCCTTCGGCTCAGGTCACGATCTCAGGGTCCTAGGATCAAGCCCCACATCATGCATCATTGAGCTCTCTGCTCACCAGGGAGCCTGCTTCTCTCCTCTCTCTGCCTGACTCTCTGCCTGCTTGTGATCTCTCTCTCTGTCAAATAAACAAATCTTAAAAATCTTTAAAAAAAAAACCTCAAATAATGCAGAAGGCTGTATAGCAAGTAACAGGAGGCCCTGCTCTCCTTTCTCCCACCCTCAGCCTTTTTTTTTTTTAATTTTTTATTAACATATAATGTATTATTTGCCCCAGGGTACATGTCTGTGAATCATCAGACTTACACATTTCACAGCATTTGCCATAGCATATACCCTCCCCAATGTCCATAACCCTACTCCCCTACCTCCCAGTCACCCTTAGTTTGTTTAGGAGTCTCTTATGGTTTGTCTCCTTCCCCATCGCATCTTGTTTCATTTCTCTTCCCCACCCCCCATAACCTCCTGCCCTGCCTCTCAAATTCTTCATATCAGAGCGATCATGTGATAATTTTCTTTCTCTGACTGACTTATTTTGCTTAGCCTATAATACCCTCTAGTTCTATCCACATCGTTGCAAATGGCAAGATTTCATTTCTCTTGATGGCTGCATGGTATTCCATTGTATATATATACCACATCCTCTTTATCTATTCATCTGTTGATGGACATCTAGGTTCTTTCCAGAGTTTGGCTATTGTGGACATTGCTGCTATAGACATTCGGGCGCATGTGACCTTTCAGATCACTACATTTGTATCTTGAGGGTAAATATCCAGTAGTGTGACTGCTGGGTCACAGGGTAGGTCTATTTTCAAGATTTTGAGGAACTTCCATATTATTTTCCAGAGTGGTTGTACCAGCTTGCATTCCCACCAACAGCATAGGAGGGTTCCCCTTTCTCCACATCCTCGCCAACATCTGTCATTCCCTGACTTGCTAATTTTAGCCATTCTGACTGGTGTGAGGTGGTATCTCACTGTGGTTTTGATTTGTATTTCTCTGATGCCGAGTGATGTTGAGCATTTTTTCATGTGTCTGTTGGCCATTTGGATGTCCTCTTTACTGAAATGTCTGTTCATATCTTCTGCCCATTTCTTTATTGGATTATTTGTTCTTTGGATGTTGAGTTTGAGAAGTTCTTTATAGATTTTGGATACTAACCCTTCATCTGATATGTCATTTGTGAATATCTTCTCCCATTCTGTCCGTTGTATTTTGGTTTTGTTGACAGTTTCCTTTGCTGTGCAAAAGCTTTTGATCTTGATGAAGTCCCAGTGGTTCATTTTTGCCCTTGCGTCCCTTGCCTTTGGAGATGTTTATAGGAAGAAGTTGCTGCAGCTGAGGTCGAAGAGGTTGTTGCCTGTGTTCTCCCCCAGGATTTTGATGGAGTCTTGTCTCACATTGAGGTCTTTGATCCATTTTGAGTCCATTTTTGTGTGCAGTGTAAGGAAATAGTCCAATTTCATTCTTTTGCATGTGGCTGTCCAGTTTTCCCAACACCATTTGTTGAAGAGACTGTCTTTTTTCCATTGAATATTCTTTCCTGCTTTGTCGAAGATTAGTTGACCATAGAGTTGAGGTTCCATTTCTGGGCTCTCTGTTCTGTTCCATTGATCTCTGTGTCTGTTTTTGTGCCAGTACCACACTGTCTTGATGATTACAGCTTTGTAATAGAGCTTGAAGTCTGGGATTGTGATGCTGCTGACTTTGGTTTTCTTTTTCAACATTCCTCTGGCTATTTGTGGTTTTTTCTGGTTCCATATAAATTTTAGGATTATTTGTTCCATGTCTTTGAAATAAATGGATGGTATTTTGATAGGGATTGCATTAAATGTGTAGATGGCTTTAGGTAGCATAGACATTTTCACAATATTTGTTCTTCCAATCCATGAGCATGGAACGTTTTTCCATTTCTTTGTGTCTTCCTCAATTTTTTTCATGAGCACTTTGTAGTTTTCTGAGTACAGATTCTTTGCCTCTTTGGTTAGGTTTATTCCTAGGTATCTTATGTTTTTGGGTGCAATTGTAAATGGAATCGACTCCTTACTTTCTCTTTCTTCTGTTTTGCTGTTCGTGTATAGGAATGCAACTGATTTCTGTGCATTAATTTTATATCCTGAGACTTGACTGAATTCCTGTATGAGTTCTAGCAGTCTTGGAGTGGAGTCTTTTGGGTTTTCCACATAAAGTATCATATCATCTCCAAAGAGTGAGAGTTTGACTTCTTCTTTGCCCATTTGCATGCCTTTTATTTCTTTTTGTTGTCTGATTGCTGAGGCTAGAATTTCTAGTACTATGTTGAACAGCAGTGGGCATCCCTGCCGTGTTCCTGATCTCAGGAACAGGATTGAGAATGATATTCGCTGTGGGTTTTTCACAGATGGCTTTGATGATGTTGAGGAATGTGCCCTCTATGCCGACACTGTGAAGAGTTTTGATCAAGAAAGGATGTTGTACTTTGTCAAATGCCTTTTCAGCATCAATTGAGAGTATCATATGGTTCTTGTTCTTTCTTTTATTAATGTATTGTATTATGTTGATTGATTTGCATTTGTTGAACCAACCTTGCAGCCCAGAAATAAATCCCACTTGGTCGTGGTGAATAATCCTTTTAATGGACTGTTGGATCCTATTGGCTAGTGTTTTGGTGAGAATTTTTACATCCAACCCTCAGCCTTTCTACTCAGCTACACTTATAATCCTTTCAGCTGCTCACATCAGGGATATTCCTGTATAACCTGAAATCTAATCACAAAGATACATTAAACACACCCAAACAGAGAGGGCATCTTATAAAATAATTGATCTGTGTGCTTCAAAAATATCAATGTTGTGAAAGACAAAGAAAGGCTGAGGAATGTTCCAGATTGAAGGGAAATGACAACTAAATGTAATACATGACTCTAGATGGATTCTGTATGGAAAAAGGAAATTGCTGTAAAAGACATTATTGAACCAATTGTCAAAATTGAAATGTGACTGGAGGATTAGATAAGAGGCTCTTGTCCAGATTTAGAAATTTGTATTTTTTTCAGATTTAGAATATTATAATCATACAGTGTTGTATTGGATAAAACGTCATGTTCAGATTAGAATACTGTATTTAATTCAGTATTAATATATTGTATCTAATTGATACTATATTGTATAAGATAAAAGTATAGGATTCACATTCTTTTTTTTAAAAGGTTTTATTTATTTATTTGACAGAGAGAGAGAGATCACAAGTAGGCAGAGAGGCAGGCAGAAAGACAGGTGTAGGCAGGCACCCTGCTGAGCAGAGAGCCGGATGCAGGGCTTGATCCCAGGACCCTGAGATCATGACCTGAGCCTAAACCAGAAGCTTTTTTTCCCCCCCAAATATGTTTATTTTAATTTTTCAGTGTTACAAGATTGATTGTTCATGCACCACACCCAGTGCTCCATGCAATATGGGCCCTTCTCAAGACCCACCACCAGGCTTACCCAACCCCCCATCCCCTCCCCTCCAAAACCCTCAGTTTGTTGCTCAGAATCCACAGTCTCTCCTGGTTCATCGCCCTCTCCAATTTCCCCCATTCACCCTTCCCTTCCTTCTCACAATGCCCTCCATGATTTTCTTTATTCTCCACACGTAAGTGAGACCATAAGATAATTGACTCTCTCCGCTGGACTTATTTTATTTCACTCCGCATAATCTCTTCCAGTGCTGTCCATGTTGATACAAAAGTTGGGTATTCATCCGTTCTGATGGAGGCATAATATTCCATTGTATAGATGTACCACATCTTCCTTATCCACTCATCTGTTGAAGGGCATTTTGGTTCTTTCCACAGTTTGGCGATTGTGGCCATTGCTGCTATGAACATTGGGGTCTTTAACCCACTGAGCCACCCAGGCGCCCCAGGATTCACATTCTATTCAGGTTTAAGTATTATGTTCAAATTCAAAGTATTAATTCAGATTTTCTTTTTTTTTTAGATTTTATTTATTTATTTGACACAGAGAGAGAGAGAGAGAGATCACAAGTAGGCAGAGAGGCAGGCAGAGAGACAAGGGGAAGCAGCCTCCCTGCTGAGCAGAGAGCCTGATGCGGGGCTTGATCCTAGGACCCTGAGGTCATGACTTGAGCCTAAGCCAGAGGCTTTAACCCACTGAGCCACCCAGGCGCCCTGATTCAGATTTTCTGAAGTTTGTAACTAGTCAGGTTATGTAAAAGAATGTCCTTTTTCTTAGGAAATACACACAGCTTTAAGAGATACAGAAGCAAGTACAGCCACAATGGAAAAAAAGATGGAAGTTCTTTAAAAAATTAAAAATAGAACTACCATATTATCCAGCATTCCCACTTCTGGGGATAGATCCAAAGAAAATGAAATCAGAACCTTGAGGAGATATCTGCAACCCCCTGTTCACTGCAGTATTATTTATAATAGCCAAGACATGGAAACAACCTAAGTGTCTGCTGACAGATAAATGGATAAAGAAAGTGAGATATATACATATAATTGAGATATATATAAGTGAGATAAATATATATATATAATTTATGAATATTTAATTGAACGTTATTCAGCCACACAAAGAAGGAAATCCCGTCAATTGCAACAGTATAGATGGACCTTGAGGGTTTATGCTAAGTGAAATAAGTCAGACTGACTGCTAGGGGAGGTCATCCAGAAGATATGACCACCAGTTCACCCATGAGCTGGACCGTGATAATCAGAAGTTGCTCAATCCCTCTCCTGTTCTTAGAATGTGCATTCCATTGCCTTTCCCACTTCCAGAGTCTTCCCTAAGGACACAAACTCGAGAAAGTGAATGTGGTCCTGAAACCATCTGGACAATATATGTGACTGAACCGACTTAAGACCTCTGTAAAAACTTTTGAGATCTGGCAGTCAAGTGCAGAAATCTACTTATCTTGCTGCCACCCAAGACAAGCCTTGTATGTATGTTCCTTTTGCTATTAGAACTGCCACCTACCAACCTGGAGTGTCTGCCTCTTTTGGTCATCTCTCCCTACCCTCCACATACAGTCCCATACAGGTTTCAGCTTTCACCTAGGAAGCTTCTGAGGAGCTTCTAATACAGAGAAAGACAAATACTATACGATCTCACTTATATGTGGAATCTGAAAACACGAAACCCATAGAAACCGAGTAGAATGGTGATTGCCAGGGCAGAGGAGTGGAGGAAATGGGTAGCTATTGGTCAAAAGGTACAAACTTTCAGTTATAAGATAAATTCTGGGGGATTTAAGGTGCAGAATGGTGACCATAGTTGTCAATACCACATTGCATTCTTTTTTTTTAATTTTTTATTAACATATAATGTATTATTTGCTCCAGGGTACATGTCTGTGAATCATCAAGCTTACACATTTCATACCATCCCCAATGTCCATAACCCAACCACCCTATCCCTACCCCCCTACCCCCAGCCACCCTCAGTTTGTTTCATTAGTTTAGGAGTCTCTTATGGTTTGTCTCCTTCCTGATCTCATCTTGTTTCATTTCCCTCCCCTCTATGAACCCCCCACCCTGCTTCTCAAATTCTTCATATCAGAGAGATCATATAATTGTGTTTCTCTGATTGACTTACTTCGCTTACCATAATGCCCTCTAGTTCCATCCACATCTTTGCAAATGGCAATATTTCGTTTCTCTTGATGGCTGCATAGTATTCCATTGTGTATATATATATATATATATATATATATATATATATACCACATCTTCTTTATCCATTCATCTGTTGATGGACATCTAGGTTCTTTCCATAGTTCGGCTATTGTGGACATTGCTGCTATAAACATTCCGGTGCACCTGCCCCTTCAGATCACTACATTTGCATCTTTAGGGTAAATACCTAGTAGCACATTGCATTCTTTAAAGTAGCTATGAGAATAGCATTTTAATGTTATCACTATAACAACAACAAATGGTAATGCTGTGAGGTGAAGGATGTGTTAACTCACCTGTTGCAGTAAGGATTTTGCAATATACACATATATCAAATCATCAGATTGTACACCTTAGACTTACACAATGTTCTATGTCAATTGTATCTCAATAAACCTGGAGAAAAAAAGAGATAAAGTGGCAGATGATGTATTCAACTTCCTCTTAAGTGGTTCAGAAATGTATATATTGTGTGTGGACAGTTTATTATATTTATACTGTTAAACCAAAGGAAACAACATTTCCATATCTTGTTCAAATGTCATTTCTGAAAATGTCTCCTGAGCTCATGAACATTTCTCATGCACTGATGTGCTGCCTTCTGCTGCTGAAGGACATCTGGGAGTGTGATTCTAGGAGTGTGATATATTAAGAATCTTTCCAAACTGGCTTTGCTAAAATTGTAATTTTTTAAGATCTCCTTTTGCACTTTTACAGCCACATTTCAGCCAGAAAATAACTTTGAAAGATGGAAATGATTCAGTCCTGTTGTCAGTCTATGATCAGATTTCACTTTGACCTGCTGCATGATTTCAGTAAGGGTTTAAGAAAACACCATGTAAAATGTCTGCTTGTTTCTTCATTATCAAATTGGCACTTCTGAGAACCAGACAGGAGACATGGGCAGAGTACAGACTTTTCATCATAAAAAGTTTTCACACTCTATTTTCAAGAGTTTTTGTCCAGTGTGAATTTAGCTCTAAACTGAAAAAGAGGTATTACTATTTTAATAGTATTAACAAATTTATTTTACTCTTACATACTAATTTTATGAAATTTAGAAAATATGAAAGAAGACCAAAAGTCTGTCCTACTTTGTTCCTGTAACTCTTCTTAAATGTTGCTTACATGAAGCATTTTAATAGGTTATTATTCCATTCTGTACTTAGTCGATCCCATGTTGTTAAATAATGGTGGAAAGTAGTCTCATTTGAGTCTTGATATTAATAGGAATGCCAGTAACAGTCATATAATAGCTAATATTTATTTTTCTTTTTCTCTGCCATGCCAGAAACTGAGCTAAATACATTACACATGTCCTCTTATCTCATCTTCTGGGGAAATGAGAATGTTCTATTATTATCCCCATTTTATGATTGAAAAAACTGAGATTATTATTAAGGTTATGTAATGCATCCACAGTTAAGAAAGTAACAGAACAACCTCAGAGATTGCTTTTAGATATAGATATATATGTAGATATATATGCACATATGCATTATAAAATATTAAGATGCTATTTTTGTTTTTTTGTTAAGATTTTATTTATTTATTTGAGAGAGAGAGAGACAGTGAGAGAGAGATAGGGAGAGCAGGAACACAAGCAGGAGGAGGGGGAGAGAGAAAGCAGGCTTCCCACCAAGCAGGGAGCCCAACGCTAAAGGACTGAGCCACCCAGGTGCCCCTAAGATGCTATTTTTGAAATAAGCATCCTTCTATTCCTACTTTTTAAGTTGTTGTTTTTTTTAAAGAAATAGCTATTTCCTGAATGCATGTTAAGATTTATTGTTTGAGTTGTTAATAAAACGTTTAAATAATTTCCTTTTATGATACTAAATTCACTTTGCTTTCCTAGGATAGGAACTTCTGTCTATAGTATAACTGTTTATGACTTTCTTGGTAAGTGGTTTTTCAAATTTCATGCTTATTCTGGAGTCAGTGTTAGTAATATGTATTTTTCTAGAAAATGTTTCCATTTGTGGGAAAACTTTGATGTATGTAGGTTGCACAAGTTACTAGCTCCCTCCCCCAAACTCAACCCTGGAGATGGAAGAGAGATGAAAGCAAGAATCTTACAACCAGCCGTGAAGCAGAAGATGGTCCAGAACAAGCATGGCCACTTGGCTAGAGCCTGGTCTGCTGCCTCTAAACAGGAAAGATAGAAAATAATTTCTAGAGTTCTTCACCAACACCTGAATTTTTGCCCTTTAGTTTCGGGATTCAGTGAAGATCTCTATGAGCCAGAATGATTACAAGGAGGTAGTGCTCATGGTTCTCTGTTTCTGTAGTAAGAATAGGTAACATTTACTTCTCACAATAGTATGGAACTAGCTAGGATAAGAAAGAGACCAAAGGAAGGGAGCCTCTGTTTTCTCATCTAGAAAGACGGGAAAAACAGGCCCAGCCTGACTGTACCAATTTCCAGAGAAGGCCTCTCAAATGGGTGATCCCCACTTTCTTTCCCCAATCTGGGTTCTTCATGAAGCTTCACATTTCTGCCTCATGAATCTAGGCTCTCTCTGAACTTAAACTCTAAAAGGTGAATGAAAGGTGCCTGGGTGGCTCAGTAGGTTAAGGATCCAACTCTTGATTTTCATTCAGGTCACGATCTCAGGGTCATGAGATCATGGGATTCTCTCTCCCTCTCCCTCTGCCCCTCCCTGCCCCCGCCCCCATTCTTGCATGAGAGCACTCACTCATATATGCACACTCTCTCTCTCAAAAATAAAGTAAAATAAAATAGTAAAATAAAATAATAAGTGAATTAGACCTTGCTGCCACCCAATGGGAGTTTACTAAGCTACACATGATACATGCTACAGCCTGAAGATGTTCTGAGATTAAAAAGGGCCAAAGGGGCCGGAGTGGAAAGGACCCTCTTTAGGGAATCAGGGATAGTGGCATTGCATACACATGGAACAGAAGGAGTCAAGAAGCAAACAAACCACACAACATTTATTCTTAAATAATAAATAAGTGGCAAAAGAAATACAGGAAAGGAAACATTCATGAAATCCAAATCACTAAAGTGCTTTCAAACATAAATTTTAAAAGACCAAGAAGCCTCATCTGTCTTCAAAGCACTGCTTATAGATATTGAATAATTATTTAAACAAGGTCCCATGATATTTCAAAAGGGAAGGGAAAGTATGGCTTTCTTTCTTGCTTATGAGTTCCAATATATACAGCCTATCAAATGACACTCAAGATAATACAAAAGTATTGCTTAACAAGAAAATTGAAATGTCCAAAGCCAAGTTTAAGGTAAAGATACTACAATTCATTCATATGTCTGTATGGGCTCTTTGCTATTTTTAAAGACATCTGATTCTCCAGAGGTTAAATAAATTTATATTTTCAAATTCAAAGGAAGAACATCAGACTTCACCTATTAATCAACACAGTATATTGAACCAAATCTCAATATACTGTGGGGCCCAGCAGTAAATGTGCTTTTTGATCTTTAAATCCTCCCTCCTCAAGTTATTCTATAAAGGAGATGTAAAATTTTACATGAAATTAACTGGTTCAAGTGCCTTTAAGAAATGGTTTCCATTCTAGAGTGAAATGGGATTTTCCCTATGTAATCCCTTTGTCTTCTTAAAGCAAGTGGCATTGCATTGTATCCTGACACTGGAAGAAGAAAGTCCAGCTGAGAGTACTGGTCTTAGACAACTTCTGTCTTATGGAAAATGCCATGAGGGATGAATACATTGCCCAGCCTTTGAGTATGGGGCCTCTGGGCCTCAGCAGGCTCCCACCTTTCCTGGCTGGAGCCCCTCTAGCCGCAAGGAGTCTGAGCATCCTGGGGCACTAGTACCCTGGTACGCTTTCTTGGGCTCCTGATGGGCAGAGGTGGAGAGATCAATGGCCACATCTTCCAAGCCATTCTCAGGGCTGGCTTCATCTGAGCCTCTCTGGGATCCTGCCTGTCTTGGGCTAGAACCTTCCTGGAGGTGGTCTGAGTCCCAGAGTGCTGTCAGCTTTTCTTCATTTCCTGGTTTCCTTATCATCCCTGTGGATTTCTTATGCATCCCTTGCAAAAAAAAAAAAAAAAGAGAGAGAGAGAGAGAGAAATAAAAATACATATCTCCAAATTCAGCAATTTTGTAAATCTCTTCTTTGTCATTGTTCTCTAAATCCCATTAGAAGTGCCCTCATCAGTGCCTGTCTCTGGGGTCTCTAAGGGAGCTAGGTAGGTAATTACCCCCATTAGGGGTTAAAATCTGTTGTCTACCTGTGGGATGCAGCCAGCAAAGGTATCAAAATGATTTCCTTTTAATTTAATTGTTGCCAATGTTTTAAAATCAGGAGATGGCACATCGAAAACCAGACTTTCAGCTTCTCTGAAGGTAAGAATATCTGGCAGCAGTGGGCCCAATTTCTTGTGACCACAGGTCTCCAGATGCCGGTAAGCAGCTCTGCCCTACATCTGACCTGCTTGTGGAAGTTCAGAGGGGTGGACTTGGTCCTGCCCAAAATTCTCTCTTTCTCTTCAATCTTTGAGGGCAAAGTCAAGGCCATGATTACAATTGTTATCTCTAGTCTCAGCACAGTGAATGATGGGTAGGGGCTAAATGAGTGTTTGCTAAACAAAAAACTCCTCCCCCCACCGACCTAGAATTCCAACCCCCTGCAAACACACATAAACCTAATTCAAATCTACCTTGTGAATCATTCCTCCAAGGTGTGATCCTATTAGTCTCTGGTATAGAAAACACACAGAATGCCCAGCCCCAAAGTTCAGACCTCTCCCATGTAGACTGTTCTAGCACCAAAAATCTAGGAGGCAGAAATAAGCAAGATTTTAATGGGAGAACTAGGACTCAAACCCCAGACCTTCTTGCTCTGGTATGTAGCAGGTTAATCAAATACAGGTTTCACAGCTTAGCACTATCCTCATTCCTATTACCATGAGCTCTAAATTGTGTGGTTTCCAAACATTGTAATAGCATTCAACATTTTGGAAACATATTTCACATATTACAAGTATATCATTCCACTTTTATAACCAAGGCCTGATGTGACCTTTCCACACACTGTCTACACAGTTCTGATGAAAAATAGTTCTACTGACCATAGTTTTAGCCTTTGAATTAATTAGAATCAATGTGATATTCTGGGCCCAAATTTGAGTAAATGCACATTGACTGGCTTTGCAAATGGCTGCTCTT
Organism: Nasua narica; assembly: GCA_028533885.1. NCBI lineage: Eukaryota > Metazoa > Chordata > Mammalia > Carnivora > Procyonidae > Nasua > Nasua narica. The sequence continues at coordinate 78,872,648 of CM052811.1, read as the reverse complement.
CAGGGAACCCTGGTCCTTCCCCCAGCACCTCTGGCCCTCTTGCTGGCTGCAGGGCCCTCTTCCTTACCCAAGAGCCAGGGTGCACAGGAACCAACCAGGCCACCTTCGGTGGAGTTGAGGACGGAGTCTGGCAGGGGAATGCAGTGTCGCACCATGGCTCCATAAAGCCCATACTCAGCCATCACGCTGCTACCACCCCAGCGCTTTTCCCGCTTCCGCCACTTGGCCCTCCGGTTTTGAAACCAGACCTGAAGTGAGGCAGGACAGGAAGCAGAAGAGCATACAGGAAGAGACACAGTCAAAAGGATGTTCCTAGGTGTCCCTCAGCAGGAAGTCCTAAAAACAGCTCACTAGTGGTTTGAACTAGTGGTTCAAATCCCAGACCTTAAGGAGTTAAGTCTATTATTCACTCAAAGCTCAAAGGCATGCGTCGTTGTGGGGATAATATGCAATCAGTTTCCACTAAGGTTTTCCAGAGAGCCAGGAATGACAAAAATAAAATCAAAGTATTCTTTCCCACATCGTGTAAAGAAGTGGACTACTATGTTTCCTGATTTTTCTCATTGGTTGGAAAAATTCATGCTGGCAATGGTCCCTTTTAATATCAGGTTGTTGGTTTGTTGGTGAAATTTCTCCTGGAAAATATTATCTTAATAAAGAAACAATAAGGAATATTGATTAGCTGTTAAAAAAAAAAAAAAAGAGTTAGTGGCATATCTTCTGATCTGGGGAAGTGTCCAAAATGTGTTGTCAAGCAAATAGGCTAAGAAGTATAACAATACCTTTTTGTAAAAACAAAGAACAATATTCCATGTGTGTAAGTATACATATATCTATAGGTATATAGATATAAACATATTCGAGGCCAAATATATATGACACAGAGATGGTGTGCAGAAAAGTTACAACAGGCTATTTATGTTGGTTTCTCTCAGGGAATGATAGTCAAAGAGATGATGATAAATGATAGATGGATAGATAGATGATAGAGTTATAGATATAACTATATATAGCTTTTAGTTGCAGCACACACTATTGTATGATTTTTAAGTAATTAATAAAAGGAAAAAACATTCAGGTTACAGGGGATAGCTTCTTGGAATAAACATGCAGAATGTCTCTAGCATTGTGGTACCTGCTAAGTGAGCCTCAGTTTTGTATGTAAAGGGAAATGTGTTGTGTTGTTTAGAGGTGGCTGTGTGTATGTGAGAAAAACATGTGCTCTGTCATGTCTTTGGGAAAGAGAAAGGGGACCCCAGACACCTGTATTCGGTCTTCTGGAAGCTCAGTTTTCACCGCCAGCATTTCCCGGGCATACACATCAGGGTAGTGGGCCTCGCTGAATGCCTTCTCCAGCTCTTCCAGTTGATGGGCAGTAAAAACAGTCCTGTAAGGAGACCCAAAGCACACGCATGGGTGCATGTCTGCAGGGGGCTGCCAGGCTTCCCAGATGTAGAAGACCCCATGCCTGCCTCTCCACACCATAAAAGGCCAACTGGATATCCCACCTCTGAATGATTAGCCTCTGGAAAGTCCAGAAGTTCTTTAGCATATTTTTCCTCCTCAATGAATTCTATCAACTCATTCTAAGATCTATTTTAAAGGTCTACGAAATTATGTCTTTAAAATGCTACAAAGATTAGACTGCAGCCTCCTATGAAAAGCACAGTTATGTTCCCAAATGGTTATTATGTGTCAACCAAGTGGCCACAGGGCCTGCCATAGTTTCTCAGATTCTGTGTCCTAAGTAAAGGGCCGAGGAAGACGGCCTGATTGCATACCTGTGCCGCCTCTTCTTCCTCTTGCCAGGAGTGGGGGACACTTTCAGTCTACTCCTGTCCTCAGATGGGCTGTCCTCATCTGTTAGCAGAGGAGAAAGAGAAGATTAAGGTGAGCACATTACCTTTTATTGAAAAAAAGTAACCAACCTGTTTTTAAAGGTAAGCATATTTTTCAGAGCACCTGGGTGGCACAATCAGTCAAGCCCCCAACTCTTGGTCTCAGCTCTGGTCATGATCTCAGGGTTATGAGTTAGGCTCCATGCTCAGCATGGAGTCTGCTTGAGATTCTCCCTCTCCATCCCCCACTTGTGCATGCACTCTCTCAAATAAATAAATCTTAAAAAAAAAAAAGGCGAGCATGTTTTTCACTTTCTCTGGAGTCTAATATGAGGATTGAAGTTATGATTCTGCTAGGGAATGTGAACACACACTAGCATTGTTAGCACTTACTATCTTTCAGGCACTCTCCTTAGCATTGTCTATGCATTATCACAGTTATTCTTCATAAAATAAAAGAATTCCAGGGGAGCTACTAGTATTGTCTTATTTTTACAGATGAGGAAGCTGAGGTGCAGAGAGATTAAGTAACTTGCCCAAGACCACACAGATTGTACATGGTGAAATATTGTATGAAGACTGTGTGAAGCTACTTGTCTCCTAATGGCACTCTCTGTCCCCACTTAGCTCCCAACTCCCAAATTCATCCACTTCCTTCCACCTCCAACCCCTTGTCTTAATCAATACACCAACATTTCTCTAAGCAGGGGTAGGGGCTGAGGTTTGACATCAGAACATTTGTCAGAACTGCACTCTCTGCCTTGCTGTACCAATTCTGAAACTCTGGAAGTGGGATCCAGGAAACTCACTCTTGACAAAATCTAGTCATGTTTTGCCTTTCATTTTATCAGTGCTCAGAGAGGAAAGAACTCATCCTATGAAGGTAGTCTCTGCATTTTTAGTGAAATTACTAATATGGGGTTTGTTTTATTTTACAGAGAGACTTATGAATAAAGTTTTTAAAAAGCAGAATGAAAGTTTGCTTGCCTGATGATCTGACATGCTTACTTTCATTATTTTGTTACTTTTATTATCAGTGGAGACTCAGTGTATCTTTTGCCTTGGCTGCCTGGATGCTCAGCTCTAGGTTCTACACAGAGTTTCTCTCAGTCCACGTTTTCTTGTATAATTCTCCGTTTTCTTCCACCCACACCCCAGACCTCTCTCTCTCTCTCTCTCTTTTTTTTTTTTTTTTTTTTTGCCTCTGCTCTTTATAGAATTTTATTGCCTCTTTCTCTTTCCCCTCAACTTTCCGCCTCAACTTCTTTGAGGAAACAACTGGGCTCGGAACAAAATGCTGAGCATAGCACAACGAAATTGGCGAGTTTACTTCTTTTCTCATGTGTGGAGAGGAGGGAAGGCAGCGCGAGGTGAAAAGCACAAGATACCTAGATTTCCTTTTCAGCACTCCAGAAAGCGGACAGTTCCAGGCCTCCAGCCCGCGCCCTCTTCAGTCTTTATTTTTTTCTCCCCAAATATGTTTATTTTAATTTTTCAGTGTTACAAGATTGATTGTTCATGCACCACACCCAGTGCTCCATGCAATACGTGCCCTTCTCGATACCCACCACCAGGCTCACCCACACGCCCAACGCCCTTCCCTCCAAAACCCTCAGTTTGTTGCTCAGAGTCCACAGTCTCTCCTGGTTAATCACCTGCTCCGATTTCCCCCCATTCGCCCTTCCCTTCCTTCTCACGATGCCCTCTATGATTTTCTTTATACTCCACACGTAACTGAGACCATAAGATAATTGACTCTTCAGTCTTTAATCCAGCAAACGTTTGAGCGCACGCAGAGTACTGGGATCTGTGCAGGTGATGAATAAGCACGCCCAGACCTCACTGATCTATGCGGTTCGCAGAGGCCGAGACTCGCGTCGGGTGCTGGGGAAAAACCCTCAGGAGGCCGCTGTTTGGTTGCCGAGAACCCCAGGGTAGGTCCAGAATCCGCTGTGCTTTGGGACCGCTGTGCTTTTCCGGGACCAGATCCCGGAAAAGAGGCAGGGATTTAGGGAGAGGCAAGGGGCAAGGAGCGAGGCTTCGAGAATACGCCTCCCCCGACGGGGCCACGATCTGGGGTCCTGACTTCCCTTAGATCCGGGATGCTGGGAATATGGGCTCAGTGAGGTGAATTATAGTAATTATCGTGAATTATCCCAGCACGACCCCAAGCTGAAGGAAACAGGGGCAAGACCAGGATGGGCTGGCCTGATTACCGGATGTCGAGACGCTCTCGCTGCTCTTCTGGCTGCCGAAGTGGGGCGACGGACGACCTGGGGCTTGCGGGACAGCAGATTCAGGAGCTCCCGGTGACCGAAACGGTAAATCGGCTAGGAGCAGGCAGGGCGCCCGAGCGGTCACAGGAGGCTGCGCGCCAAAGCCGCAGAGAAGCCCAAGCCCCAGTGGGAGGGCCCCGCGCGCCAGGCAGGAGCCCCGGAGACCTGGACCCGTGCAGGGTGCGGCCAGGGAGGTCTCGCAACCAGATCCTGGCCCGAGGCCGGCAGGCGCGGGGACCTCAGCCTCAAGGCCCAGCAGGTCCGTGATGGCGAAGCCGCGAGGGCGCGAAACGCCAGGGGAGCCACCAGGCACTAGCGCCCTGCTTCTGGAGCGCCCGTCGGAAAGCGCGTCCCTGTAGGTCATTACTTCTCAGTGAGCGAGGCTTGGTCTCTAGGTCACGTTTGCAGAGTGGACGCAGCTCAGAGGACGCTTTATACTGCTGGACCCCCACCCCCCGTCGGGCGCAGAAGGCCAGGAAGGTCCAATCAGTGGGTCGCGGACGCGTCATCGCCCCGAACCCCGCGAGATGGGGACGCCACCAGTTTTCCCTCCCCTCGGTCGCCGCCCTCCCAGCTGCAGTCCCCTCAATCACCTCCTTCTCTATTTCTCCAGCTGTCCTCCTCCCCACTCCCCAGCCGAACCTCTCCCCGCTCCCATTCTCGTCGAGAGGAATGTAGGAAGCGGACGACCCCCCATCTGCCGGTTCCTCTAAAAGCCGCATATTCCAGGCCCCTGTGTGGCCTTCCTTTTCCTTCCATATTCTCTAGGTGGAGGTCCCGCTCACAGTTGCCCCCAAAGCTTTCTCCCAAGACTCAGATGCTCATTAGGACCTAGGGCCTCGGAACACCTGGCTGACTCAGTCAAAGGAACATGAGACTTTGAGTCCTACCTGCCTGTACAGATTACTTAAATAAATAAAACTTCAAAAAAATATTTTTTAAAAAGACCTAAGACCTCATTCCCAGCCACACTATCACCAGTACGACACACACCAGCCCTCCAACTCCACTGCCAGGGCCTTCCCTGAAAATCTCCAAGGGAAGGGAGTGGAAAACACTAATTTAATCCACTTCTACTCCATCTCCAGCCAAAGTTACTCCCTGCACCCTAAATGGCTTTAGCCTGGACAAAACTCACATGAGCTAGGGGAAGAAGTAGAGAGTGACAGATGTAGAGTGGGCCAGGGAAGAGTGCCCGGTTTAGTAAACAAAAGTACTGGAGGTCCCGTGAAATTTGAATTTCAGATAAACAAGGAATTTTTTTTTTTCATGTAAGAACGTATCAGTATTTTATCTGGTGACTCTGAATTGGGTGGGAGATAAATTGGAGCATAAGACCTGTGAGAGGCACCCCTCTTCAAGGAGGCAAACAAATTACTGTCAGATTTTACAATCATTCAAAGAAAGCCCAATTTTCCTGTGAAAATCTCTGATTTGTTAAAGTTGGCGCCAAATTACGTGAGTAAACTACTCTGGGCTCACAGGCGGAAAATCTGAGTCCACTCAACCCGAACCTTGAGCCCACCCTTTCCAAACATAGAATCCTGGAAAGGGAATCTCCTCAGTGTCTGTCTCCCACCCCCCACCCCCCAGGGCCGGGCTGTATGAGGTCACCTAGGAAGAGAAATAGAAATTCTGAGTCCACCGGGACCGGCGTGGTTCCTCGCCCGCGAGAGAGGAGCCCTGAGCCCTGAAAAATGGGTCTCAGGCTCGCTGCACCTTCGAGTGGGTCCTCTGTTAAACATGCAGATTAAAAGAGGAGCTTCCGATAAAGATAATTACAACAGGCCGAGCATTAACTTTCCATTATTAAAGGAAGACCCAAATCCCCCGCCCCTTGCAAGCTGTTCCTCGTATTAGCAAAACAATAACTTTCCTTTGGGATAATTGTTGTTTGAATCGCTGGGGGTCAGGGGCGGCTTTAGACGCCAGCGTCATTTTCAGCTCCGCCAGGAATTTCTCCCCAAATTTATCTCTGGGTTTAAAGGAAGGTGTTGGGGTGCCTGGGTAGCTCAGTGGGTTAAAGCCTCTGCCTTCGGCTCAGGTCATGATCTCAGGGTCTCAGGTCATGATCTCAGGGTCTTCGAATCGAGCCCCGGATTGGGCTCCCTGCAGAGCAGGGAGCCTGTTTCCCCCTCTCTCTCTCTGCCTGTCTCTCTGCCTACTTGTGATCTCTCTCTCTCTCTCGTCAAATAAATAAATTAAATCCTTAAAAAAAATAAAAAAATAAAGGAACGTGTTGGTATAGGACCCAGTCAAGGTGCCCTAGCTCTTTGCTCCGCAGAATAGTCGTTTGTAATTAAGAATTTGAGGTCAAGTTTAAGAAGTCACCTAAGGATCCACACGGTTTGAGACTGAGTCCGGGGTACGGTTGGGACCATCCGCCCCAAGGTGGCTCAACCGGGGTCACTCTCAAGGGGAGGATCTAAGAGGTGGCTCCCCATTTCAAACAGAAGCTCTCGAGGAGGCTCGCGCCGCGCCTGCAGCCTGGAGTGCTAAGAAAGTCCCCGTACCTCGGCTAGGGTCTGGAAATCTCCCTCCCCTAATCTCTGCCAGGGGAGGCAGGTGATTACCGAGAAGACAGACCTCAAGTGGCCTGGAACCCAGAGGTACTAGCAGGAGGAGCCCAACTTCGGTCACCCCACAGAGCCACGATCCACTCCTTCGGAAGAATCTTACAAAACCTCTTTTGCAGATTAAAAAAAACTGAGGCTTATTAATCCTGTAGACTGAACAAGGATAGAGAAAGTGGGAAAGCGAAGCTGAAAGAAAGCCGGAAATGCAGCTCTAAGGGCAACTTTGCAATTCCTGCACAGGAGCGTCCCGAAAGACTCCTCCCACTCCAACTGCAGGAAGAAGCACTTTGGACCAGGTTGGGGAGCTAGATGAACCCGGGGTGTCTTCCTTTTTCCAGAGTGGCTGTGGTGGGAGCGCAGAGCCTGAGTGTCAGAGCCTGAGACACCTACAGTGTCTCCTCCCTAAAGAGAAGCACTTCCCCTACCTCCTTGCAGCTCTAACCCACGTCCCCACTCCCAAACCCAGCTGCTGCGGCAGACTATCTACTTGCTCGAGGAACTCTGAGGGATCCGCTCGGCAGCCTGGCGCCGGGTGACTCTAACACAGCCGCGCTAGACGGATGAGGCACTTGCTCTACGTCAGCCAAGGTGAGGAGAGCGCTTCCAGTCGTTTAGGAAACTGGGAAAGGAGAGTGCTAGCTGGTACCACCCCGAGCCCACTCACTCTCCGCAAGTCTCCTGGCGCCGTGGCAGGTGCAGAGTCCATGGGTGGGCGCAAGCCTTTGGGGAACTTTTCCGCGCCCTGGCTGGGTGGAAAGTAGTCTCCTCCCAGCCCCTTCCCTCCACAAACAAATCTGAGGCCAGGGGAAGAGCCCTCTGGAGCATCCCCGCCCTGGTTCCCCACTCCCCGCCCCCGCCCCGAGTCGTTTTGGAACCCTAAATCCGTTAAGGGGTCCGGATCTGTCTTCAGCCAGGATTATCTGAGATTTAACTAATCAGTAAAGGTTTCTCCGCTCATTATTTTCCAAGAAAGATTTCCATCTCCTCTCTGTGGCCAACCACGAATGTGTGCTCCATTTACCCTGGCCTCCCACGCGTTCCGGCTCTGCCCAGCTCCAGGCTGACACCGGACCGGGTGTGAGTGGCTCAAATGAGACGCGTCCTCGGCTTTTAGGAGCCGCCCCTGGCCAGGCTGGCAGCATTAAAATACAATAGGAAAGGGATGGATGCGGGTAAATAAAATAGATCTCCCTGTGAGTGCACAAACAAACCCTATGACTCTATTCCTCTTCTGATTTTCTTCCTGCCTCTCTGGCTACTACTTCTCGGTTGTTTTGTGTCCCTCACCCCCACCCCTGAAAGGCCGCTCCACCATCTCATGCCCAGACCATTCTGCCTTGCACCCCTGCCCAACCTCAAGTGCCAAACCTCCCACGTCTTCGCCTGGGGGCTTTCTCTGGTCTCCAGAGACTACTTTGCCCACTAACCAGAGGTGCTGAGGATTAAAACGCCCTGAGAAGCACCGAACCAGGTCTAGGGTGGAGTAACTGAGGCATGCATTCTATTCTGCTTCCCAGAGGTCTCTAGCAGGGTATGCCTCAGTTACTTGTTAATTATCATATCCAAATTGCTTTCTTCCTGGGTGCTGTGGGTGCCCCACCCAGATCCCCATTCCTGGGCTTTGGCACCTCCCCCCAGCTGCTGTAAGTTTAGGCTACTAACAGCTCGCCATTGCCAATAATGAGAATTTCCCCCTGCTGACAAAAGCCTTTAACCTACACCCCATCCCACATCCAGAATGTTTGACTGACTTATATTAGACATGATACAAGGCTACCCCTTGCCCCCAGAAGGACAATTATGCAGAGCCATTTCTGCTTCAAATCTCCTTCTGCTCAAGGATCAGGCCAAGGCTCAGCTGGACCTATGAGTACACTGTTGCCCAGCTCCTCCCCCTTCTCTGACTTCCTTAATCCCTGAGACCTTTTCAGCCTCTCCCCAATAAAGTTTATACATCTACATTCTCTCTCCAGCTCTGCTTCTAGGAATCTGTTTACACTTCATTTCCCCACTTCCATACAGTGTTGCCCAAAAGCATCTCCCAGATAAATGACTTCTCCTGAAGTACTTGACTCAGTGCCCACCTCTGGGGAAACCCAAACTCACATACACATCCTATTTCTCAGGCTCCCTTGGGCACCATTCTCTTCCCTCGTGTGAGATCCCATGATTCAGTCATCATCTGCCTGCCAAGAACTCCTAAATCTGTCTCCAGCCTGGTATGTGCTCCCGCAGCTCGGGCCCACATCAATGGCCTCTTGGACTTCTGTCCCAGTGTCTCAGGAGTGCCACAGCACAGTCCATCAGTGTAGAATGCAACATCTCTCCCCAAGGCTTCTTCACCTCCACCCCAGGGGCCCAAAGAGAGCCCTCCACACCAGGTCAACCTCCAATTACCAAAAAATAACACAAGTAACAACAAGGGTTACTCTTGGGTTCTTACTATGGGCAGCTACTATTATATATGCCTTATGAAAAGGATCGCATCTCCCCCTGACCACAACTCTAAGGGTGGATGCTAGTGTTGTCTATATCGTTCAGGTAAAGGAACAAAGATTTAGTGGGGGCAAGTAATCACATAAATTACCCCAGGTCACGCCACTGCCAAGGGGCAGAGCCAGATTTGAACCCAAGCACTGTGAGACTAATGCCTGGATCTGCACCACTAGCTAGCCTGCATCTGTCTTCAAGTTCTCTCCCTGCCCATTGCCGGCACAATGGGTCTGGTCAAGCTAGCACTTGCTGGAGGGAAATGTATTTGTCAGTTAATGGTACTTAGTACCCAAACAACTCTTGAGGTGCCCTGCAAGAGGTGCTCTCTTTGTGTGGGGTAAAGGGTAGATGCTTTCTCTTCCCACTCTCTGGCAGTTCAGTTATTGCCTGGGAGTCTTGGGGCCAGTGCAAAGGACCAGGTATGTAGTCCTTCCCAGATTCCCCTCACCCCACTGGAAAAATCTCTTCTACACTCTTGTAGTACTTGGTGCTCCTTACGCCATCCTGTCTTACCCTTCAGTTCTTTTGTATCAGTTTTCATCCTTCCATTGGCTTCAGGTGCCCAGGATCAAGTCTTACTCATAATCACATCCCAGAAAAATACTCTTTATCTTCGAAGACAATCCATTTCTTCATGTGGCTTCTGGATTGGTCTCCTCACATTGGACCAGTGGTTCTCAAAGTGTGATCCCCAAACCAGCAGGACCAGCATCACCTGGGAACTGGCCAGAAAGACAAACTCTGGACCCCTCCCAGACTTACTGAAGGGAAACTAGGTGTGGAACCCAGCTATCTGTGTTTACAAGCTCTCCAGAGGACTCCACTGCCCTTCAAGTTTGAGGATCAGGGTCTCCTAGCAATGTTTCATGAACCATGTGTCCTTCTTTGTTTAGCAAATGTTGTCTGGGCATACAAACCCCTCCCCGTGCTCTGAGGAGCTATGGGGAATGCTCAAGTTCAAGGGTAGGATAACAGTTAACAGCCAGATGTGAACAATGGATCACTTCTCGGCCTTTTGGCTAAGATCGAGTGCAGATGTGAACAATGGGAACCAGTAAATCACGGGCACCAAAAAAGGAAGAGAAAAACTTTTATTTAAAAATGTGTATTTAAAAATATGTTAACAATAAAACTAATAGCTTCCATCAGTGGAGGATTGGATGTGTGCTGGGTGCCATGCTGTTTTTAGTTGGGTGCTAAGTGTTTTATGTGTATTGATTCATTTAATACATGCACAAACCCTAATGAGGGAAGTCTTCTTATTATCCCTATTTTGTGGATGAGAAAACCAAGGCACAGAGCTGTAACTAGTCTGGCAGACAGTGGAGAAGTGAGGATCTACTATCAGCCTTGAAGCAGCAAAGTCATGATGGGGAAAATGGCAATGTTCCTCACACTTGTCTATGGTTAGGGATTGTTTTTGGTTTTGATTTCAATGGGCTTGACGCCTGTAAAAGATTTAATCTTGCACATCTCCAACCGCTGTCAATTGATGGTGCTGTAAACTTGAGGCAGATTTCTGCGAGAGGCTCCCATGCCCATGGTTGGTCTTTTCTCCTTAGGTTCTGAGATAATAGGGACATCCCAGGTAGGAATACAGGTAACACTTTGGTACCAAGGAATATATTTCCTTTCCTCCTTCTGGGACCCTGTGTCTGTCTCTCTTCTCCTTCCTCTTCCCTCCCCCTCTCTTGCTTAGCCCTTCCCTCAAGTTAGCTCATCAAAAGGCTCATGGCCACTCTCCTTAATTTCCATTTGTAAGTCAAATGAACTGCAAAACCAAATTAAACTCAGGATCAAGCATAGCATCCAGCACCTGAGTTGGGACCCCCAAAGCAGAGAGGAGACATGACAGAAGGTGAGCATGGCCTCCCCAAGTAGGAGGAAGAGATGCTAGCAGGTGTGTTGCTTGGGATGGAGTGAGGGGGTAGGAACAGATCATGTCAACCAAAAGTCATGGGAAGGGGACACTAAGGATAGGCAGGAGCTGTTGATGAGTTCCATTTCCAGCATTAAACAAGCATTAAGTCATCTACCAGTGGAGAAAACTATCTGGCAGCAGATGATAATGTGCTTGTAATGGATTTGTAATAGAGGTAAATATGTGATCACCATCCAGTTCACACCCAGGCTAATGCTCTGGGTGAAGGTAAGCAATGGTTCTGCAAGGGAGGGGTAACTGCAGTTTCCACAAGCTCAAGGGGTCCTCTCGTCGGACACAGACACTTCCCATTTGAGGGAAGTCCTCACTCCCTCACTCCTGCCACAACGCTTAGCTCTGCCAGCTCTCTCAGAGTTATCTGCCACATTTGTAATTATTCATTTGTCCATAGGATTACTGCACTTTGCCTATGCCCTTACCAGATGTTATAACCGGCAGTGAAGGCTGCCCACCAGCCCCACAGATCACTTGCAGCATCTGTAGACAGTTCCCAAACACACCAACAGCATCCTGTCTCAGCACTAGCAACTCTGCCTGATGATGTTCTCAGGCCCTGGGAGCACAGTGGCCAGGCCTGGGATCCAGGGAGGTGATGGCCCCAGCCACAACCCTCTAAGGATAACTGGGAATTGGTGTGTAATACCAAAGCATCCTTGTCAAATGGGGCAGCGAGACTGGGGCATTGTGCACAGTCACTCCAAAGGCCCCATCAGGAGTGAGCCTCGCAAACCCCACTCATTATCACAGATTTCTTTGTGCCCTCACCCTCTCCTCTGCCTTAGATGCCTTGTTTCACCTTCCAAATGAAATATTTTGTCCCAGTCCCTGTCTCGGGGTCTACTCTGGGGACCCACACCTGGATAGTAGATAAGCTCCACAAAACAGAGTTAGGCAGGCCTCACAGCACTGTGTGCTGGGTGCCTGACACATGGGTGGCACAGAATGAATCCTTCCAGAAGGTCTGCAGAATGAAAGATTCCAAGAGTGCAATGTATATGAACCATGCGTCTGTTGCCAAAACCAGCTCCTGGTCATCTACTCAGCACTCTTTGTCAAGAGTCCCCTCCCCAAATGCTCAAGGCCTGGTCCAAGGAAGATAGGCTGAAAGCACATCTCCATGTCAACCTTGGCACTTGGGGCAGAAAGGAGCCCAACATTGGAACTCATAGCTCAGCCCTGCAACTAGTCATCCTGCCCAGTGCCTCTTTCCACACAACTGTTGTGTTCCCTGCTGCCAACCAAGGTTTTGAAATGTGTGTCACCAAGCCGCCAGACACTCTGCAACTATATTTTCACTTGTGCTAGGTTTTTGCCTGTGAGGCCAAAGGAAGTGGCATTAGAGGCTGGAGTGGGTATGGTACTTGTGGTGACCCAGACCTGGGGCAGGATGGGGCTGGTGCAAGCCAGCTGTGCTCTGTCAGCCTGGACAAAGGATGGTAACATGTCTGTCCAATTGTTGTGTCTTACTCGTTCTAGCTCACTCCCCCCATACACACTAATTAACCAGACATCCTCAAGTCAACTAGAGAAATCCTCACTAAAGAGGAGAGGGGGAAGCAAACACAGGAGAAGGTAGGACAGTGAAAACCTACCCCCCACCTCCTGCAGACAAGGGCTGCCATATGCTTTAAATCAGCCCTTACTGAACACAACAAAGATGCCTCTATTTAATGTACATCTCCACAGAGAGAGAAGAAGTGGCAAATACCGAGACAATTTATTCTTAACACCACATTGTAGCCAAGGCTTTCATCTGCAAAAGGAGAAAGTATTTGGAAATGATCTGTATTCTTGGTCCTTTCATGCTTGAAGGGACTTTCATCACATGCTCCTCACATGCTGGGAGCTCACTGACGATTCCCCAGCCTGGGGTCTCTTGTATTTCTTTTTTTTTTTTTTTAAGATTTTATTTATTTACTTGACAGAGAGAGTGACAACGAGAGCAGGAACATGAGCAGAGGGATTGGGAAAGGGAAAGCAGACATGGGGCTTGATTCCAGGACCTTGGGATCATGGACCTGAGCCAAAGGCAGACGCTTAACTACTGAGCCACCCAGGCACCCCCTGTATTTCATTTGTTCTGGAAATTATCATATGTTATCCTTTTTAATATTGCCACTCCTCCATTCCTTCTAGGCTGTCCTTTTTGAGCTCCAGTTATTCTTTGGCAGAGCTTCCTCACTCTCTTCTCCATGACTCTCATATTTTCTGTCCTCCAATCATTTTGTTACAGCTCTAACTTGATATTTCCTAATCTCTCTTCAGTTGTGCCTAATCTTCTTTATAAACAATCCATTATGTTTTAAGTTTAAGACTATTTTTTCATTTCTGTCTGATTTAAACCCACTCATTTTAGAGTCACCATCAGTGCTTGGTATCTGAAGCACTTAGAGGTCAAATTCTGTCATTTGTTCTTTCTGCTGACTCCTGCTCACAGTAGTTTTGTTTATTTTTATCAGGACTTTGCTTTTTTTTTAAGAGCAGTTTTAGATTCACAGAGAAATTGAGCAGAAGTACACAGATTTCCCATATACCTCCTGCCCCTCCACAGGTACAGCCTCCTGAACTATCAACATCTGCACCCCCCCCCCGCCCCCGTTCAATGAACCTACATGGACAAATCATTATCACTCGAAGTCCATAGTTTACATTTGGTTCACTCTTCACGTTGTATGTTCTGTGGGTTTAGACAAATGTATAGTGACATGTATCCACCACTATAGTATCATATAGAGTATTTTTACTGCTCTAAGAATCCTCTGGGCCCCACCTGTTCATCCTTCCTCCCTCTAAATCCTGGTAACCACTGATTTTACTGTTTTTATAGTTTTTCCTTTTCCAGAATATCATATAGTTGAACTGTATGTTATATAGCCCCTTTAAATTGTCTTCACTTAGTAATATGCACTTAAGTTTCTTCCATGTCTTTTCATGATTTGATAGTTCATTTCTTTTTTGTGCTGAATAATATTCCATTGTCTGCAGGTACTATAGTTCACTTATCCATTCACCTCCTGAATGATATCTTAGTTGCATCCAAGTTTTAGCAATTATGAGTAAAGCTGTTATAAATTTCTATGTGCAGGCTTTTGTATAGATGTAAGTTTTCAGTCCTTTTGCATAAATATTAACAAGTGCAATTGCTGGATCTTATGATAAAAGTATTTTTATTTTTCTAAGAAGCCACCAAATTTTCTTCCAAAGTGATTGAACCATTTTACATTCCTGGGAGCAATGAATGGCAGGTCCTATGGCTCCACATCCTCACCAGTATTCGGTGCTGTCAGTGTACTGGATTTTGGCCATTCTAACAGCTATGTTGTGGTATCTCACCGTTGATTTACTCTGTATTGCCATGATGACATATGATGTCATATGATCTTTTCACATGCTTATTTTCCATCTATATATCTGTGGTGAGGTATCTGTCTTTGGCCTATTATTCAGATTGTTTTATTGTTGTTGAGATTTATGAATTCTTTGTACATTTTGAAAGTCTTCTATCAGATGTTTGTTTTGCAAATACTTTATCACTGTTTGTGGTTTACCTTCTCATTCTCCTGACATTGTATTTCACAGAGCAAAAGTTTCTCTTTTTTTTAAGATTTTATTTATTTATTTGACACAGAGAGAGAGAGAGAGATCACAATAGGCAGAGAGGGGGGGGAAGCAGGCTCTCTGCTGAGCAGAGAGCCCCATGTGGGACTTGATCCCAGGACCCTGAGATCATGACTTGGGCCGAAGGCAGAGGCTTTAACCCACTGAGCCACCCAGGCGCCAAAAGTTTCTAATTCTAATGAAGTCCAGCTCATCAATTATTTCTTTCATCAATAATACCTTTGTATTTAAAAAGTCATCACCATATCCAAGGTCATCTAGGTTTGCTCCTATGTTATCTTCCAAAAGTTTTATAGTTTTGTATTTTACATTTAGCTCTGTGATCCATTTTGAGTTACTTTTTGTGAAGGGTGTAAGGTCAGTGTCTAGACTTATTTTTTTGCATATTGATGTTCAGTTATTCCAGCACCATTTGTTGAAGAGATTGTCTTTGCTCCATTGTATTCCCCATAACTCTTTTGTCAATGATCAGTTAACTATATCTATGAGGATCTATTTCTGGACTTTCTTTAATGACACTTGATCTATTTGTATATTCTTTTGACAATACAAAATTGTCTTGATTACTGTACTTTTATAGTGAGTCCTGAAGTCAAGGAGTTCCAGTCCTCCAACTTCATTCTTCTGCATCATTATTAAGTTGGCTATTCTTGGTCTTTGGCCTCTGCATATAAACATCAGAACCACTTTGTCGATAGTCACAAAATAATGCTGGTATTCTGATTGTGACTACAATGAATCAATAGAGAATGTTGGGAAAAACTGACATCATGACACTATTAAGTCTTCCAATACATGAACACAAAATCTCTCTCCATTTATTTAATTCATCTTTAATTTCATGTATCAGAGTTTTCTTTTTATCCTCATATAAATCTTATACATATTTTATTAAATTTATATTTTTATATTTCATTTTGGGGATGCTAATGTAAATGATACTATGTTTTTAATTTCAAATTTGAATTGTTCATTGGTAGTACATAAAAAAAAATTGACTGTTGAATCTTAACCTGTATTATACAACCTTGCTATAATTACTTATCAGTTCCAGGAAATTTTTTTCTGATTCTTTGGTTTCCTACATAGATAATCATGTCATATGGGTACAAAGGTGGTTTTCTTTGCAATATGTATGCCTTATATTTCCTTTTATTTTCTTAATGCTTCAGCAAGGATTTTTAGTACAATGTTGAAAAGATATGTGAGTGGGGCCTTACCTTATTCCTGATCTTAGTGGAAAAGGTTATGCTATCTCACCATTAAGTATGCTGTTACCCTAAGTCCTGACAACATAACACAGAGAATGAGTCTCAGTCAGGCTAGGCAAGTACCCCAAACTCTGCCCTCCCCACATTATTGGTGGATCACAATAGGCTGCTTGCAGGGCATGCCAGAGATCCAGCCACCCCACACAAAGACCAAGGTTCAACAATGTAATCTCCATAGGCAAGCAACCTGAACCTTGCTCTCTTCATAGAGTGGCTAAGCCACAACCAGGCGGAGGAAGAGCCCCAAATTCCACATTCCCTGTGGAGTAACCATAACCTCATCACAGCTGGCAGGCACATGCAGCCCACACAGAGATACCCATAGAAA
This sequence comes from Nasua narica, assembly GCA_028533885.1. Classification (NCBI taxonomy): domain Eukaryota; kingdom Metazoa; phylum Chordata; class Mammalia; order Carnivora; family Procyonidae; genus Nasua; species Nasua narica. The sequence goes on along the minus strand of CM052811.1, from coordinate 78,856,306 downwards.
GCCTGGCTCTGGAAGCCAGGGAAGACTGCACTTCTGGGCCACATGGAGCAACTCCTATGTAAGACCACTCCTTGAGGACTGAGGGAAGTAGCTGTTTGGCCTACTACATATAGACAAACATGCAGGCAAAATGAGGAGACAGAGGAATATTATTTCAAGCCAAAGAACAAGGCAAATCCCTAGGGAAAAAAAACCTTAAAGAAATAAAGATAAGCAACTTGTCTGTTAAAGTGTTAAAAGTAATGGGCATAAAGATGCTCACTGATGTCAAAAGAAGAATGAATGAAAACAGTGAAAACTTCAATAAAGAGATAGAAAATATAAGAAAATATGAAACAGAAGTTATAACTGAAGTGAGAAATAACTATAAGAGTTCAACAGCAGAATGGATGAATTAAAAGCACAAATCAGTGAGCTGGAAGACAAAGCAATGTAAAACATCCAGGCAGATCAGCAAAAAAAAAAAAAAAAAGTTAAAAGAAGTAGGGATATCTTAAGGGACCTCAGATACAACACCAAATGAAATAATGTTCACATTATAGGGATCCCAGCAAGAGAAGAAAAAGTGAATGGGCCAGAAAAAATTATTTGAAGAAATAATGGCTGAAGACTCCCTAATCTGAGGAAAGAAACACACATACAGGTCCATGAATCCCAGAGAGTTCCAAATAAGATAAACACACACACACACACACACACACAAATATCCCAAGAAATATTACCATTAAAATGGTAAAAGTTAAAGATAAAGAAAGAATCTTAAAGCAGCAAGAGAAAAGCAACATATTACATACAAGGAAAACACCATAAGGCTATCAGCAGGTTTTTAAGCAGAAACTTTATAAGCCAGAAGTAAATGGAATAACATATTCAAAGGGCCCAAAGGAAAAACTGTCAACCAAGAATTCTCTACCCACAAAGATTGTCATTCAGAATTGAAAAGAAAATTAAGTTTTCCAGATAAGCAAAAGCTAAAGGAGCTCATCACCACTAAAGCAGCCTCACAAAAAAAGAAAGTGTAGAGAATTGGTATAATCTCTTCCATAAATGTTTGGTAGAATTCACCAGTAAATGCATCTGGATCTGGTGCTTTTTGACTTAAAAAGTGATTGATTTTTTTATTGGATTTCTTTAATAGATACAGATCTATTCAGATTGTCTATTTCTCCTAGTATGAGTTTTGGCAGATTTTGTATATGGGAATCCTCTATACTTCCTGCTCAAATTTTTAAAATAATTTTTAAAATGAAGTCTTACTGAAACAGTCTCAGGAGAATAGGTATTATTTCTTCTTTGAATGTTTGATAGAATTCCCCGGGGAATCCACCAGGCCCTGGACTCTTGTTTTTGGGAGGTTTTTTCTCACTGCTTCAATCTCATTACTAGATGTTGGTCTATTCAGGTTGTCAATTTCTTCTTGTTTTAGTGTTGGAAGATTATGGGTTTCCAGAAATGCATCCATTTCTTCTAGGTTGTTTAACTTATTGGCATATAACTGTTGATAATAATTTTTGATAATTGTTTCTATTGCCTTTGGATTAGTCGTGATCTCTCCCCTTTCATTCATCATTTTGTTAATTAGGGTCCTCTCTCTTTTCTTCTGGATGAGTTTGGCCAGTGGCTTATCAATCTTATTGATTCTTTCAAAAAACCAACTTCTGGATTCATTGATGTGTTCTATTGTTCCTTTAGTTTCTAACTCGTTGATCTCTGCTCTAATCTTGATTATTTCTGTTCTTTTGCATGGGGTTGGCTTGATTTGTTATTGATTTTCCAGTTCTTTAAGGTGTAAAGAGAGCTGGTGTACTTGGTATTTTTCAGTTTTTTTTTTGAGTGAGGCTTGGATGGCTATCTGTTTCCCCCTAAGGACTGCCTTTGTCTTATCCCATAGATTTTTGGATTGCTGTGTCTTCATTCTCATTGGTTTCCATGAATTATTTAAGTTCATCTTTGATTTTCTGGTTGATCCCAGCATTCTTGAGCAGGTTGGTCTTTAGCTTCCAAGTGTTTGAATTCCTTCCAAACTTTTTCTTGTGATTGAGTTCTAGTTTTAAAGCATTGTGTACTGAGAAAATGCAGGGAATCATCTCAATCTTTTGGTATTGGCTGAGTCCTGATTTGTGGCCCAGTATGTGGTCTATACTGGAGAAAGTTACATGTGCACTCGAGAAGAATGAGTATTCTGTTGTTTTAGGGTGGAATGTTCTGTATATATCTATGAGGTCTATGTGGTCCAATGTGTCATTCAAAGCTCTTGTTTCTTTATTGATTTTCTGTTTAGATGATCTGTCAGTTACTGAGAGTGGCGTATTAAGATCTCCTACTATTAATGTATTCATATCAATATGAATCTTTATTTTGATTGACAGTTGGCTTATAGAGTTGGCTGCTCCTATATTGGGGGCATAAATGTTTACAATTGTTAGATCTTCGTGGAGGATAGACCCTTTGAGAATGATGTAGTGTCTTCTGTATCTCTGACTACAGTCTTTAGCTTAAAATCTAATTTATCTGATATGAGAAACAGAAAGAAAACTTCCAGACTCTTTCTATGAAGCCAGCATTACCCTGATCCCCAAACCAGGCAAAGACCCCATCAGAAAGGAGAATTTCAGACCAATATCCCTGATGAATATGGATGCCAAGTTTCTCAACAAGATCCTAGCTAATAGGATCCAACAGCACATTAAAAAGATTATTCATTATGACCAGGTGGGATTTATCCCTGGTATGCAGCATTCGCAAATCAATCCATGTGATAGAACAAATCAACAAGAGAAGAGAGAAGAATCACATGGTCCTCTCAATTGATGCAGAAAAAGCATTTGACAAAATTCAGCATTCATTCCTGATTAAAACTCTATAAAGTATAGGGATAGAAGGAACATTCCTCAACATCATAAAGTCTATCTAGAAAAACCCA
>CM052811.1:78798201-78852883 GCA_028533885.1 Nasua narica | reverse complement strand
CAAAAACAAAAACTAAAGCAGAAACAAACTTGTATCTATGAAATATACAAGTTTGAGGGCATTACCAGGAGCTTAATATATTGCTTTCCCCTGGCTTTGGGGGTTTAAAATTTTATGGGGACCCTGTGGTTATAGTCCTTTTGTTCTTTGGCTTGTCTTCTGGGGGAGGGGCCTGCCGCGTTGTTTTCCAGTCAGTCTTGCTTGGGTTGAGTCACCCTGCCCCCCAGTCAAGGGGCTGAGCTCTGTGGAAACCAGTTTCTCAGTCTCTCGCTCTCTGAAGGTTTTTGGCCTTTTGTAGCATTTTCACCTTTTCAGGGGGTCCAAGCAATGAATCTGCCCAGACGCACTCAGACCTCCGAGTTGCAGGAAGCCCGAGTCTCTGCTCCCCTCTGTGTGGTTCAGAACACACACTCCCCTCCATGAAATTTCTGCTCACAGTGCAGCCTGTTGCCCGCGTTCTCTCCGCAGGCGGGGATCGCTCAGGCTCAAGCAGAGGTTTTTTTAAGGAAACAATTAGAAAGTAAAAATGTACCACATCTTCCTTATGCCTCCATCAGAAAGGATGAATATCCAACTTTTGTATCAACATGGACAGGACTAGAAGAGATTATGCGGAGTGAAATAAGCCAAGCGGAGAGAGTCAATTATCTTATGGTCTCACTTACGTGTGGAGTATAAAGAAAATCATGGAGGGTATCGTGAGAAGGAAGGGAAGGGTGAATGGGGGGAAATCGGAGGGGGTGATGAACCAGGAGAGACTGTGAACTCTGAGCAACAAACTGAGAGTTTTGGAGGGTGGGGGAGTGGGGGGAGTGGGCGAGCCTGGTGGTGGGTATTGAGAAGGGCATGTATTGCATGGAGCACTGGGTGTGGTGCATGAACAATCAATCTTGTAACACTGAAAAATTAAAATAAACATATTTGGGGAGAAAAAAAATAAAAAAAAATCCCCTTCTATTGTCATAAAAAAAAAAGTAAAAATGATCTCCTGGAAATTAAAAATGTGATAGCCAAAACAAAAATAATTCAGTAGCAGGAGTTTAAAATAAAGTTGAAGATATCTCTCAGAGAACAAGTGGAGTCATCACTTACCATTAGGTGAATACAAATCAAAACCACAATGAGAAACCATATTACACCAGTTAGAATGACAGTCAACAAAGCAAGAAACAACAAATGTTGGCAAGGATGTGGAGAAAAGAGAATCCTCTTAATTCTGTTGTAAGAGAATCCTCTTACACTCTTACACAATGCAAACTGGTACAGCCATTTTGGAAAACAGTATAGAGTTTCCTCAGGGATAGAGATACCCTACCACTCAGCAATTGCACTACTAGGTATTTACTCCAAAGTTACAGATGTAGTGAAAAAAGGGGCACATGCACCCCAATGTTCATAGCAGCAATGGCCACAATTGCCACAATGGCCACAGCCAAACTGTGGAAAGAGCCCAGATGTCAACAGATGAATGGATAAAGAAGATGTGGTTCATATATACTATAGAATATTACTCCGTCATCAGAAAAGATGAATACATTGACATGGTTGGAACTGGAGAGGATCAAGCTAAGTGAAAAAAGTCAAGCAGAGAAAGACAATAATCATGTGGTTTCACTCGTATGTGAACAGAAGACCATAGGGGAAGGAAGGAAATGGGAAGGGAACTGAATGGGAAGAAATCAGAGAAGGAGACAAACCGTGAGAGACTCTTGACTCTGGGAAACAAACCAAAGGTTGTGGGTGGGGGTGGGGGGTAAGAGGATAGGGTAACTGGATTATGGACCTTAAGGAGGGCAGGTGATGTGATGAGCACTGGGTGTTAGGTGCAACTAATGAATCAGTGGACACTACATCAAAAACTAATGTACTATATGTTGGCTAATTGAACTTAATTTAAAAAAGAAATCAAGTGGAGAGAGACAAGGAGGTGAACACTATGAGAAAAAAAATGTAAGAAAATTAGGGAATCACTTCATCAATACAACTCATGGCTGATGAGAGTTCTAGGAGAGTGGGGGGGGGGGAGGGGAATGGAGAGAATTACCAAACCAAGAACACAAGAAAATGTCCCAGAAAAAAAGGGATTTTTCTCTTGACCAAAAGGCCTACCAGACACCCAGAAATAGAAATTACTGAAGGCCCAATATCACAGCTTATAATTAAGAAATTGCTGGGTACCAACGGCAAATTAAAGATCCCAAAAGTCTTCACAGAGAAAAAAACAAGTCAAATACCAACAGTGAGAAATCAAAAAGGAATTCCCAACACAATGCTAGAAGCCATAGGAACCTTACTTTCACAATTCTGAAGGAAAATTACTTCCAATCTAGAATTTTATCCACAAGTAAACTGTCAATCATTTGGGAAGTGATGCGTAATGTGAAAATTAGGCTGTTTTCAGACCTATTAAACTCAAAAATATTATTTTGACTCATCTTCCCAGATGAAGCCACTGGAAAAAGCACTCAACTAAAATGAAGTCCACAAACCAAGATCCAGGAGACAGGGTCACACAAGAGAGAAGCTAAAGAAACTCCTGGGATTTTGAAGAAATTCCAAAATGATATCTGTGCAGATCCCAGGCTGAAGAGGTGATTGGAGGGCTCCAAGAGATATGTTTGTAAGGAAAATAGATCATTTTCAGTAGACCAGTAATATTATCTGATATACTTGGCAGCATTTAAAAAAAAAAGTTGTGAAAGCAGCCTGTCAGAGGTCAGGGAAAGAACTAGTGAGATTCTCAGAAAACAAAGAAAATTACAAAAGAGGCAACAATTAACTCCAGGAAAACAAGAAGATCTACAAGAAGTGAGATGTAATTACAGTATACTACATAAGTCTTAATAATATAAACAGAATCAGTTTAACAAAAATTATAAGGAGAATGTGAGAAAAAGAAGAAAGTAGAGACAATAGCAAAGTCCTAATATAACATAATCTCTGAAATGGTTGTATCAAGAAATGGCTATATAAACATGTTATTCAGTAATAAGGAGATAAATTCTAGAAAGAACTAAAAGGATTGAAAGTTGCTGCCTCTGAAATAACAATGGGAAAGGAAGGTGGCATTTAGTAAGGTATCTTAGCCCAGTTTTTCCCCAAAGCAGATTCTGAAACAAGCATTTGGTACAAGTAGTTTATTTGGGAGATGAGTCCAGGAAATACCTGCAGGCAAAGTCGGGGAGTGAGACAGGGAAAGGAGGGAAGCAATAAATGAATTAATGATCATGTTGCCACTATGGGCAACTGGGACTCAATCCTTCTGGAAACCTCTGAGAGACTGTGTAAAACATACCTCATAATTGTCTGTACTCATCCCTCCTCTGGCTGAGGGCTGCTCCTGGAGGCACTAACTACCTGAAACTTTGTGCCGGCTCCATGCAGACACCAAGCACACTCCTATGGCCGGATAATACTTCCAAGCAAACAAACACAGGTGCTGAAGGTAGGAAGTCATCAGCATGTCCACTAAGACTTCAGATAACATCTGGGGTGGACTGAGTGGATAGGATAGTTAATGGAGCACCAAAAATGTTGCTACCTGGACCAAAGTACTATGGTACTTTGTAAGCTACCAGTGGTCGTTGAGGTTTTAAAATACATTAAGGGTCTCTAAAATAATCTCTAGTCAAGCAACAGATAGCCTCTATTTCCTCTGCAGTGATGCCCAATGCACACTGAATGCTTACAGTTACTTTCAAAAATGACTTCATACTTCCATTCCTGCTAATCAAATAGTGTGCTTATGCAGGAAGGGTTGTTACCAAAGCTGTCTATGTCAGTTGTACTTGTATGTATTATACAACTTAGCTAAATAATTTTTAAACAAATGAAATAGGAATAATATGTAAACCAAAAAGATATGAAAACAAAAAAATTACTTTAAAAATATATGTGGGGAACATTAAATAAGACAAACAAAAAACAACATAGGGAGAAATTGTAAAAATCTGGAAAAGCTACTTTGATTTCAGCTTCTAGAAGTATGGTAACATAAGTATTCTGAAAAATCTTCCTCTCTCTGCCTCAATCTAGAAAGAAAAAAAATCAGGCTCCCCTGATAATTGAACATGTGGATCTGGTAATCTTACATTGCCTAGCTATAAGAGGAACTTGGCCAAACCCATGAGATTAAAATGAAATAAATGCAGTAAAATTAAATCATTTCAAGACTTGTTGTGCTCTCTGATACCCAATCATCTGTTCGAAATGGAAAGCACCAATTAAAATTCCACTGGAAAGTGTCAATCATCTCTGGAGAAAAACGATTTTTCTCTGGAGAAAAATCTACTCTACTAAGAATTCTCACAGTTCAAATTCAGATAATGTCTCAAAATGAAGTAAGAGAGAAAGTAAACATCAGACTTAGACACCCCACCCCAAGGCTTTAAGTATTGGAATTACTATAGTCTATAAAATTGTCATATATGAAAAGTTCAAAGATATATAGTGATATTTAAAAAATAAGTCTGAAAATACTATCAAAACTAAACAATCGAGAATTTTTTTTAATGAACATAGTTTAAAAATGAAAATTCTGGACACCTGGGTGGCTCAGTAGGTTAAGCATCTGCCTTCAGTTCAGGTTATGATCCTGAGGCCCTGGGATTGAACCCCAGATCTGGCTTTCTGCTCAGCAGGAAGCCCGCTTCTCCCTCTCCCTCTGCCTGCTGCTCTGCCTGCTTGTGCGCTCTCTTTCTCTCTCTGTTAAACAAACAAACAAACAAATAAGTAAATAAATAATCTTTTTTTTTTTTAATGAAACTTCTGGGGAGAATATTTAATTGCTAATCCCTAAAGTAATGATCTCATTGCCTCACTGAAGAGAGAAATAGTGAACAGGAAGACAAAACTGAAGAAAATTCCCAGATTTCAGCATGGAAAATAAATGATATGAAAAATATGAAAGAGATCAATAAAATATGGGCAGAATAGTTGTGCCATGTCTGAGATGTGGTGGTTCATCATATTGCTCCTTTTCCTGTCTTTGGAAACTGTAGTATCCCAAATAGGACTCATAACCAGGACTGTTTTGCAAGGACATATGGCAGGAGCCAGAAATCAGTGTTGGTGTGGAAAGTCACTAGGATTTGGGAGTTGTTTGTCACTATAGCATAACTGTCTATTTTGCCTGATAAAGATGCTCAGGTATGCTCCATTACCCTTATAGGGCTGTAGTGAAAATCAAGTACAGACATGTAATGGGAAGCCTTTTCTTTTCTTTTCTTTTCTTTTCTTTTCTTTTCTTTCTTTTCTTTTTTCTTTTCTTTTTTTCTTTTCTTTTTCTTCTTTCCTCTTTCTTTCTTTCTTTCTAATGGGAAGCTTTAAAAAAAAAAGAAAAGAAAAATATGAAAGAGATAGCAAGAAAGATAGAAGACTTAATTTGTCTCTAATCAGAGATTTCAAAGGAGATAATAGAGACAATGAGAGAGAGAAAGTATTTGCCCTGATAATTCCTAAGCATTTTCCAAGATTAAGGAAAGACTTGAATCTCACAGATACAAAAAGACAATATTTACCAATAAGAATAAAACAAAGTGACAAAAAGATCTTAAAAAACAAGTAGAGACAAAATAGAATTACCTACGAAGAAACCAGAGTTAGGCTTCTCGATAGCCACAATGGAAGCCCAAAGACAGTGGAATGATATCTTCAAAAGATAAGAGAAAATAACTGTTACAGAAGAATCTAAATTGGAGATCTCTCCCAGAATAAGGGTTATTACTAGAGAATCTTCATCTGAGTGACCCATATGTATGGGTCACTAAACATCTAATTCCAAACATCTTCTCTTCTTATTGTCCTGTGAAATGCATTCCTTTTCTCTGAAATCCCGGAGTTCACCTTAGTTCAGAAGGGCAGATATACCTCATTTTGCCTGTCTTTGGAATTTTCATGACTATGTGGATTCCCCATATATATGCCTGTTAGATTTGATTTTCTCCTGTTTAAAAAAATAATTGTCATTCTAGCATTCTATACAGCTTACATAAATATTTCAATTATGAGGGATAATTCACAGATGACATGATCTTATACATGGAAAATCCTTAAGATTACACACACACACACACACACACAGGTACATACACAGCAAGATAAGAAATCCACACAATTATGTTTCTAAGAAAAATCCACTTACAATAGCATCAAAAACAATAAAATACTTAAGAATAATCTTAACCAAGGAGATGAAAACTTATAAACTGAAATCTACATTTCAAACATTGCTGAAAGAAATGCAAGAAGGCGCCAATAAATGAAAAGACATCCTGTGTTCATGGGCTGGAAGACTCAATAGTGTTAAGATGTTCATACTACCCAGAGGGATCTATAGACTCAATGCAATTTCCATCAATATCCTGATAATGATTATGGCAAAAATAGAAATCCTGAAATTCATAGAGAACATCAGGAGACCTGGAAAAGTCAAAACAATCTTGAAAACGAACAAAACCGGAAAGATTCACGCTTCCCAATTTCAAAACTCACTGCAATCTACGGTAACCGATCCACATGGTACTCACGTGAAGACAGACACGTATATCAATGGAATAGAATAGAGAACTCACCAATAAACCCTTGCATATATGGTCAAATGATCTTTGACAAGGGTGTCAAGGACATTCAATGGGGAAAAAACAGACTTTCAACAAATGGTGTTGGGAAAATTGGATATCTGTATGCTAAAGAATAAAGTTAGATCCTTAGCTTATACCATAAAAAAAAATTAACTCAAAGTGGACTTTCTGTAGTTCTTCAATCTGTAAAATTCTTAGAAGAAAACATAGGGGGAAAGCTTCAAGACATTGGATTTGGCAATAATTTCATGGCTATGACACCAAAAGCACAGGCAAAATGCATACAATTCCCACCCAGGTTAACATAAAACCTCACACTGAAGGCCTATTTATTTATTCAGTTCCTATTCCAATATCACTATCTGTGGCAACTGAATAAGTAATCTTTCTTTTTTTTTAATAGCTTAGGCATCACTGTCTTTTCTGGGGTTTTTTTGTTTATTTATTTGTTCATTTTTTATGTTATTTTTTCAGTGTTCCAAGATTCATTGTTCATGCACCATACCCAGTGCTCCATGCCATACATGCCCTCCTTAATACCCATCACCAGCCTCACCCAACCTCCCACCCCCTTTCCCTCCAAAACCCTCAGTTTGTTTCTCAGAGTTCACAGTCTCTCATGCTTCGTCTCCCCCTCTGATTTTCCCCAGTTCCCTTTTTCTTTCCTTCTCCTAATGTCCTCCATGTTATTTCTTATGGTCCACAGGTAAGGTGAAACCATATGCTAATTGACCCTCACTGCTTGACTTATTTCACTCAGCATAATCTCCTCCAGTCCCGTCCATGTTGATTACTTGTTTCTTACGTTGTTACTAAAGCAAATTTGATATGAAACAAATTTGGACCAGTTTTTTAAATTAAAATATAAATGATACATAGATAGATCAATTGCATAGGGACCAGGCAGGTGATAAGCGAAGTGAGAAGACTATGAGAATGATCATGAGGCCCTCCCATCTATCATTTTTTAAACCTTCTTTGAGTGTGGCAAAAATGCAGTGCAATGTTCTCTTCCTTTTAGATAACTGCACGTGTGCACATAGTCTCAGTGTTAGGAGTGGATAGAGAGTGGTGGGGATTGAACCTGAGGACACATGCCTCTTCCAAGGGGAACACACTTCTCAGCTAAACAGTTCATAATGGCCATAGCCACGTGGAAACAAAGGCCTAGAGTCTGTAGCTCTTCTAATCTCTCCATAAAAAGCAGAAATCCATATCCTCATGTAAAATCAACCTATCTTTCATTGTAGTTCAAAGTTTTGTTTAAATACACTTTGCGGCTAATGTCATAGAGGTTACTGCCTATGTTCTCCTCTAGGGTTTTGATAGATCCCTGCCTCACGTTGAGGTCTTTTATCCATTTCAAGTTTATCTTCGTGTATGGTGTAAGAGAATGGTCAAGTTTCATTCTTCTACATATAGCTGTCCAATTTTTCCAGCACCATTTATTGAAGAGACTGTCTTTTTTCCACCAGATATTTTTTCCTGTTTTGTCAAAGATGATTTGACCATAGAGTTGCAGGTCCATCTCTGGGCTCTCTATTCTGTTCCACTGGTCTATGTGTCTGTTTTTGTGCCAGTACCAGGCTGTCTTGGTGATCACAGCTTTGTAGTAAAGTTCGAAATCAGGCAATGTGATGCCCCCGGCTTTGTTTTTCTTTTTCAACATTTGCTTAGCAATTCGGTTGCGTCATGGAGTGCCTGGGTGGCTCTGTGGGTTAAAGCTTCTGCCTTTGGCTCAGGTCATGATCTCAGGGTCCTAAGATAGAGCCTGCATCGGGCTCTCTGCTCAGCAGGGAGCCTGCTTCCCCCTGTCTCTCTGCCTACTTGTGACCTCTCTCTCTGTCATATAAATAAATAAAATCTTTAAAAATATATACAGATAAATAAATACACTTTGCATCAAAAAAAAAAATTCCTGGAAACTGTATGGGAGCTGAGGGCTGCCTCTGGGAAAAAGCATCCCCACCAGGTGATATCTGAAAGATCATCCTGTATCACACACACCTGTACAGACACACACTCCGCTACTAACATCACAGCAAAGCCCCTATCATTTTATCATCAAGCATCTACTGAAAACCTCAGAATATTGCTGCCATCCTATAATTGAAAACCTTGCACTGTATACTTTACAGGGGTGAATTTTATGGTGCATGAATTATACCTCCAAAAAACTGTTATGTTTTAAAAACCCAAACATGCTCAAATCTAACCCCAAACTTGAAGAACTCAGGTGCTTTCTGACAACCACAGTAAGGCAATATTCAGGGCTTCAATCTTTCCCTCTTCTATGTCACATGGTACACTGAGTTAATTCTCAGTTCCCATTAATTACTGATTTTTTCCAGATAATACTTGTTAAAGAAGAATTAATACTATTGTTTAAGAACAAATACTGCCCAAATGCAGTCTTTAGTGGAATTGTAATCAGCTTTACCCACTTTCCATCTAATCTGATTGAAATAGATTTTATATGAAGTCTTTTTTTCTTTTTTTTTTAATTTTGTTGCTATTAAAAGGTCACCTATTTGAATCTGTCTGAAACTCTTAAGTTCCTGGGATCAATATATAATTATAAATTCCTAGAAGACCGAACCAGAGATTGAATTACTACACTTTTAGTTAAAATGGGGCGGGGGGAAGGGGAGGAAGGGGGAGGGAGAAAAAGACACATTTTCACATATAGCAGGAATCTGTGGGGGAAATGTTGGGTGCTGCATTACTGAATATACTGTAGCCTATTTTCCCCAGCTCTGTGTTATAAGTCTGTTCATCATAATGCCTTTTGACCCTCTGCACTTATTCCATCATAATTATCCTTTAATACTCTTATAAATGAACTTTTAGCTTATCTTCCATTAATTCTCCAGAACAAGCAAAGCCATCTAAATAAAGTGTTTAACCCTTTTGTGGTCTTCCTGTCCACAGAGGCAAGAAGGAAATTCCCACACTCTTGTGTGGACATGAAGATGAGTTGCAGCTACCTGCCTCTCCTCCCAACCCCAAGCAGAAATTCACAACTTGTATGAGGAGTCCAGTGAGTATCAGTGCAAAATGAACAAACTTATTGAGAAGGGCACGTATTGCATGGAGCACTGGGTGTGGTGCATGAACAATCAATTTTATAACACTGAAAAAATAAACATATTTGGGGAAAAAATTTTTTAAAGAGAAAGTAAGTCTTCCAATAAGGACAGCTTCCCAGGGTATACAATCTTCACAAAGAAGAGAGTGCTCAGGGGAAGGAACATTTGGTTCAGGCTTATATATGTTTTTTACATAGAGTTATAAATCATCATGAAAGTTACAGACTTTATCTTATATTTTTAATATGTGCAAGGTTGTAAGACTTGACTTTTATGGGAGCCAGGGAGGTTTTTTTTTTCCTTATCTTTATGTTTGAAATGCTCCTTTTTGTTTGTTTTATTTTGTTTTGCTCAGGGCTTAAATAGAGGCCATACTTTGAGGTTTTGCCCAGTCATTTTGACTGTGGTAAATGTTAAAATATAGCTCCCCTGGGAGCCCAGAAGCAAGGCCCACAAACATTAAATGTTGAAAATTTCCTTTATCATGAGTGAGGAAGACCTCCTGGCACCAGCTGTGGGGAAGGGTAGATAGGAGAGCTAAGAGATGGAATTCTAAGTCCTAGAGCATAGCCCTAGGAGCAGGGCTACTGCAGGGCTGCAGTGGTTCCAAGATGGGATGTATTGGTCCATGGCGGGTGAAGACATGCCCTTACCTTCATAACATGTGGGGAAGCTCCAATTTTAGACTCTAAGCAACTCAGATGGTGGCAGGACAAAAGCTCCGGGCCAGGCTGACCGGGGTCTCCACTCTGCAACTTGAGCTGTGCAATCCCTAGCAGTTGATGTGGCCCCTCACAGCCTTCATCAGTGTCCTCATCTGTAAAATGAAAGGAGATTCATGTATTCCATCAGTGGTGGGAAGACTTGAAGGAATGAGGTATTAAGACATAAGACAATGAGCTCAAAATGGAGTCAATTATGCTCAGCTCCACATCACCAAACCAAGACCTAACCTAATTACAGCTTCAGCTTTCCCAGAAATAGAATCTTAAACCAATCACTTAGGAATTGCCTGATCAGCACTAGCTGGATATTTGCCTGACACAACCCTGCCATCCCCTGCAGTAAAGTAACTTTGTAATAACCAACCTGCTTTTTGCCTTCTATAACTTCTTTGTTCTTGCTCCCTTCTTCCTAAAAGCCTTTCATTTTGTACACAAAATGGAGCTACAGCTCCTCTGAGTTCCTTTTTATTCGCTGGGTTGGATGCTGCCCCATTCAAACTGGTGTTTGCTCAAATAAACCCTTAAAACTTTTAATATACCTCATTTATCTTTTAAAACAGGGCAAGTGGAACATACTACCAGTAAGACTGACCAGCCAGACCCCCTCCATACCTGTTCATACTGAAGGTGCTGCCTCTATCAACAGAGAAAAGAGGCAGAGGTGAAATAAAATGAAAGCACTTATTTGGGATCTCAGAATTACAATCTGGGGAGCACAGAAGGGTAGCAACCCAAATTTCATCCCCTAAGGGAACAAAAGTAAGTCAAGGATTTTCTTATTTACTTTTTTAGATTTTTGCTTATTTGAGAGAGAGAGGGAACACGAACCAGGGGGAGGAACAGAGAGAGAAGTAGGCTCCTTGCTGAGCACTATTGGTGGGAATGCAAGTTGGTGCAGCCACTTTGGTAAACAGTATGGAGATTCCTCAGGAAATTAAATATACAGCTACCCTATGACCCTGCAATTGAACTACTGGGTATTTACCCCAAAGAAACAGATGCAGTACAAAGAAGGGCCACATGTACCCCAATGTTCATAGCAGCAATGGCCACAATAGCCAAACTGTGGAAAGAACAAAATGCCCTTCAACAGGTGAGTGGATAAGGAAGATGTGGTACATCTATACAATGGAATATTATGCCTCATCAGAAAGGATGAATATCCAACTTTTGTATCAACATGGACGGGTCTAGAAGAGATTATGCGGAGTGAAATAAGTCAAGCAGAGAGAGTCAATTATCTTATGGTCTCACGTGTGGAGTATAAAGAAAATCATGGAGGGCATTTTGAGAAGAAAGGGAAGGGTGAATGGGGGGAAATCAGAGGGGGAGATGAATCAGGAGAGACTGTGGAGTCTGAGCAACAAACTGAGGGTTTTGGAGGAGAGGGAGTGGGGGCGTTGGGTGAGCCTGGTGGTGGGTATTGAGAAAGGCATGTATTGCATGGAGCACTGGGTGTGGTGCATGAACAATCAATCTTGTAACACTGAAAATTTAAAATATATTTGGGGAGAAAAAAAAAAGGTCGCACTCTTCTCTGCAAAGTACTCCTAAATTACATTTTTCAGGACCTCTTGAATATATCTGTGTCACTCTTATTTAATTGGACTGCTAGTACAAAGAAGGGCCACATGTACCCAATGTGCATAGCAGCAATGGCCACAATCACCAAACTGTGGAAAGAGCCAAGATGCCCTTCTATAGATGAATGCATAAAGAAGATGTGGTCCATATATACAATGGAATATTATGCCTCTATCAGAAAAGATGAATACCCAACTTTTGTATCAACATGGACGGGACTAGAAGAGACCATGAGGGGTGAAATAAGCCAAGCGGAGAGAGTCAATTATCTTATGATCTCACTTACATGTGGAGCATAAGGAAAAACACGGAGGGCATTATGAGAAGGAAAGGAAAGGTGAATGGGGAGAAATTGGAGGGGAAGATGAACCATGAAAGACTGTGGACTCTGAGTAACAAACTGAGGGTTTTGGAGGGGAGTGGGTGGGAGGTTGGGCGAACCCGGTGGTGGGTATTGAGAAGGGCACATATTGCATGGAGCACTGGGTGTGGTGCATGAACAATCATTCTTGTAACATTGAAAAAATAAAATAAGTATTGGGGGAAAAAGACAAAAGGAAGGCTTGTATGTGTTGTTTACAAAGGATTTTAATTGGTGGTGTTGACACAAAACTAATCTTGGCTAAATATGATTGGTTGCTAAGGTTAACACTAAGCAAACTCACTGTAGCAAGTTGCAGGTGAGGTGCACAGTCCCTGGATTATTTGCTGTTTGGCACAGTTCAAAGTTCAAGATTCCACACAGTGAGGATGTGCATGAGGACCATTTCCTTAATGGCCCCCTGGTGCCATTTTAAAACCCCTTGATATAAGTGACTCCATTTCATTTCTCCTTCCACACTGTGAATATCTGTAAGTTTGCCTTGGGTGGACACTTACCTGGACACTTACCCAACTACTAGGAGTGTCAGAGAGTTAATGGTCCCAGAAATAGCCCTCAACCAATGAGAGCAGATGCTGATGGACAACTTCCCCAGCTTTCTGGCCCTTGGGTGGGATGATTCTGAAGTATTTGCTCATCAGTCCCCAGAGTTTCCTTTTGGGAAGAAGCCCTAGCCATTTACAGTGGTATTTCCCCCACTGCTTTCCTCACTTCTCTGCTTCCTGGCTGCGGTTTCCTGGAATCATAAGCAGCACTTAGCTATGGCTTTTTTGTCCTGGCCCCATCTTCCCTTTCTCACCAACACTGAGCCTTGCAAGTTTCCTCCACTGTATTTTCCAGCTTCACATCTGGTTTGCATCTCCTATGCAACAGCCTTGATCAACCCACTTACCTTGGTCACCACCAAGTGAACTGCTTTGCTCACTGGGGGGGCTGAAAACATCTTCCACCACCTTATTTTGGTGCTTTCTCCAGGTAGATGCAGCCACTAATGAGAGTCCACATCCCCTGCCCCCGGGGAGCTGGAGAAACCAGAATAACTCAGAATGGATGTCCTGGGCTTTGGTCCACAGAAGCAGAACCCAGACAGGATCCACATGTGTGCAGTTCATTGAGGGGTAAAACTTGTAAAGGAGAGAAGAAGCAGGGCAGAGAACAGATAAAAGCAAGAACATGATCTCAGATGAAGTCTGGCTCCAGCCTGATCCCACAAGAGCTCTGGAGCTGGGACCATCCTATTGAGATAGGTGGCAGGAGCTTTGTACCCCCATGGCCCCAACTCCAGCCAGGCAGTCAGAAGCTATAAGAAACCAGGTGCTAGGGGGAAGAAGAAGCAGCTCCAGGTTAGGCAGCTTCAGCACCTCAGAAGTTTCCAGGGACAGGTGGCAGGACTGAAACTCAAGCCCCCAGAGCAGGTGGAAAGACCATATGACCATAAAAGGAGATCCCTGGGTCTCTGGGCGGGGCACCAAAAATATCTGCTACAGTGGTTTAAAGTTTCAGAAAGTAAGCGAGAACTTGTCTGGGGATGCTGAAGCTGAAGGTCTGGAAGATTCCAGAAGATTCAGAAGTATAAGATATCAAAATCAAAGCATGATCTAGCTAAGCAAAGTTTCTCATTCAACTGTTCTGTTCATATGAAAACATTGCTTACAAAGGATTACAAATAAATTACATTTAGTTATACAGTTAATGAACCCAATCATATTAAAGTATTAACTTCATGAAAGTAGGACTGCATGGGGGTTCCAGGAAACCCCAAGCAGCTGTGACTACTTGAGTGGCAAGAGGCTTCCGTGGAGAACCTGGGAAATGTTCATGAGAGGGGCACCTGTTTGGAGGGCTGGGACATCGGTGACCTCTAGTGCAGCTGCCTGCTGACCCCAGGTGCTCCCTCCCTTCAGTCATTGGCCACCACTCCTTCCCCTAGACAAACCTCAGAGAAACCATACTCTTTCCCACCCTGAAACGTGTGCACACTGTTCCCACCACTGGAGACAACCTCCTCTTTCTCACTGGCCAACACTCTTGTATGGTTTCAGCCTCAGCCCAGAGTCCTGTCCCTAAGAAAGCTTCCTCCAGTCCAGATGAGCTAGGCACCTTCCTCTCAGACCCCTTCTAACCATTATTCTCCTAATCGGATGCTGAGGGAGCATGAACACTTTGCAGGCGGGCAGGCTGGTGTGATGATGGAGACAATGACCACCACTGGCTTATGTTCTGTACAAGCTGTGTGCTCTGTGTTCACTCAACCTTTCTGAGCTCCAGTTTCCTTCTCTATAAAATGGAGATAATAAATGTGCCCTTTTTTGATATGCAGTTGCACCTCATTCTATTGAGCTCTACTTTATTGCACTTCACAGATTATTACATTTTTTACAAATTGTAAAATAATTACATTTTTTACAAATTACATTTTTTACAAAGGTTTGTGGCAACCCTGAATCAAGCAAGTCTGTGGGCATCTTTTTCCCAATAACATTGGTCAATTTGGGTCTGTGTCACATTTTGGTGATTCTCACAATACTTTAAACTTTTTAATTATTACTGTATTGTTATGGTGATCTGTGATCAGTGATTATACCTAAAGAAGGCTCTGAGGATGGTTAGCATATTTTGACAATAAAGCATTTTTAATTGAGTTATATACATTATTTTTTAGACAAAATACTCCCTGAACAGACTACAGTATAGTGTAAACACAATTTTTATAAGCACTAAGAAACCAAAAAATTCATTTGACTTTTTAGCACAATGCCTGGGTGTTCAGTACAAGGTCTAGACCATGTAAATGACTGGTAAACGTTATAGAATGGAATAAAAATCACTAAAGCTACCTAAGACTCTCATTTGAAAAAGCTAAAATATAGAACTGAGAAGAAGAAAGTTGTTAAAAGTTTTATAAGTTAGCAAGTGTTATAGCTCAGGTAGGTAATTGTGTCCTGGACGTTAGCTCCTCAGGACCACAACCACCATCCTGCTATTATTTACTGTGTTTCATGCCATGTAGATAATGGCTTCAAGCCTTTGAAGGTTTCACAGAGCCCTCTTTCCAGATCAGCCTGTGTTCACCCCACATCCTATCCCCTGGGGCATTCTATAGAAAATGGGGCACAAAGAGTTGGCAGACACCTTGGAAAGTCCAAACAAGTGATGACAAAGAGAAATACAAATTGGAAAATCCAGATTATAGTCCCAACCTCATGGTTCACTGTCCAGCCCTTCTCTGGCTTCCATTTTGATCATCAGTGAAAGGGAAGTTACATTAGATTTGTACACTGTGTGTTTTAACTTTATTTTTGGAAAAGGAATAAATGAGATGGCTCAAGCTTAAAATTAGAAAAGGATATTCTGTGATAATCTTCCTCCCACCCCAACCCCACTTGTGCATGTTTCCAGAGGTAGTTCATGCACTTACTAACAAATTCATGGGTCAGTTTATTCATACAAACTTCCCACACCATGCATTTTTCACTCACAACACACCATAGATTGTGCCATGCCAGTTCACAATTGTGTGTCATTTCTTTTCGTTTAGGCGGCAGAATCTCTCACTAGAGGGAGGCACTATAATTTTAGATAGCTTTTTAGGCTCTCTTCTAGCTCTGAAAATCCAAGTCATCCATTCAAACCTACCTGTCAGCCTGCCCAAGTGGGCAGCGCGAAGTCTGCCACCCAGGAAGGCTCACCTCTCTGACCAGAGATGCTCTGGGAAGGACCCCTCCTCTTCACCAGCCCAGTCCTCTCTTCAGACCTGGGACTGCCGTTATAGGGCCAGATGGCATGTTGGCAGTAAACCAGGCCTGAAAAGGCCTTATCTCTACAGGTGTGCTAACACATGGGAGGAAGAGCCTTCCCTTAGCAAATGTTGGGATTCAGTTACTTAACCCCTGTTCCAGAAAATGCCTGACCCCAAAGGACAGCCTCTGACTTTGCCCAAAGCTGGTCTGACCTCTTGTGCCATAATAATTTCCCACCAGGCTGGTTCGTCCCCTAGAAAAGAAAAAGAGAATTGAGTCTTGAAGACAAAAGGGTCTGTGTCCTCCTTGGAACCCCTCGTCCAGCTACAAAGTTACATGAGGGTTGGCCCACAGAACTGTAATGGCTGCCTCAGTGTGCAAGGGGGGAGGCTTGAGCAAACCACAGCCATGCTGATGACCTTTCCTCATCCTGGGAGGCAGGCCGAGGGGTAGGGTCCTCATAGGCAGGTGGATAAAGCAGAGCAGTCAAAGCAGACCGAGCCAACATCAAATACAAATGTTGGTATTGTATGCTGACTGGAGTAATGCAGAGATCAAGGACAGCTGAAATCATGAGATACCTGTGAATGGAGGGTGATGGGGAGAACGCCCCAGCAAGCTGTGTAACAGATTACCACACAACTGAATGGGGTAAAACAGCAGTAATCATTTATTATCTCTCATCATTTCTATGGGTCAGGAATTCACTAGGTAGTTCTGAGTCTCTCACAAGGCTACAGTCAGACATCTGCCTGGACTGCCATCACCTGAAGGCTTGGCTGGAGCTGGAGGGTCTCTTCCCACTGGGCTGCTGAGACAGTGCTGGCTGTGGGGTGGGCCTCTCCAGTGCGCTGCTTGAGCATCCTTAGGACACAGTGGCTGGCTTCCCTCAGTGTGAGACATCCAAGAGAGCAAGATAGAAGTTGCAATGCCTTTTCTGCCTGGGTAGTTTGGAGGCCAGCCGTGATTCAGTGTGGGAGGGACTGCACAAGAGTGTGGCTCCCAGGAGGCAAGGATTCCTACCAGCCACCTTGGAAACAGGCTACCACAGACAGAAATGTGGCAGCCTACAGAAACAGGAAATCCTGAGCCTCCATGTCAAGTTCATGATGTAATATCTCAGAATTGTCCTTTATAGTTTTCTTTGTGTTACATACCATGTATGTGGGGGACAGGGGTATGAAATGGATTTAATTTCATGAGAAAGGTAATTTCATTTTGTGTTTTTTTTTTCATAAACTCTATGCAGTGTATCATTGCTCTTCAAACTACTTTTTCATTTATCAACATGTCTTGGACATCATTCCATGCTTATGTATATAATAAACCTACCTCATTCTTTTTAACTGCTGCATGACATTCCATACTGTGGCTGTACCATGGCTGTAACCACTTGCCTAATGAAGGGAATTTCAGTTGTTTGCATTTTTCCTACTTCTAATAATAATAAACTTTGTTTATGCATCTTTGTACAACATTTACTTTCATGTAGGTTATCATTTCTGAGAGTATTTGTATATATATATAAAATCTTCAGTTGTCATTTCTCAATTTTATTGCATTATGATCAATGTGCCCTATATCATGGTTTCTATTTTTTTTATTTTGTTGACAATTTCTTTATGGCTTAACACATGCCCAATTTCTGTGACTATACTAAGTATGGTTGAAAATAATGTAGATTCTCTGATGGGTCAACAAACCTATTATCTATTATATGAAGCATGTCATCTGTGTTATTCAAATGGTCTGCTTATTTTTATCTTCTTGATCTCTCTCAATTTTGAGATCTGTCCATTAAAAATCTCACACATGACGGTGAATTTACAAACTGATAGTTCCCAGAGGGGAGTGGGTGGAGGGAATTGGTGAAATAGGTAGTGGGGATTAAGGATTGCACTTGTGATGAGTACTGGGTGATGTATGGAAGTGTTGAATCACTATATTGAACACCTGAAATGAATATAACACTATATATTAACTAACTGGAATTAAAGTAAAAACTTAAAAACAAACAAATACATAAATGTTTCTTTGTATTTCCATCAGTTTTTATTTTAGATATAAAAGTCACTCAAGTTTATTCAACACCTGATACGTATCAGGCCCCATGGTGAGGACCTTCCATACATTATTATCTCATCCAATCTTCACAGCCACCTAGGAGGGAGGCATTATTGTTATCCTTGGTTTTAAGTAAGACATCCAAGGCAAAGAAGGACTCTAGATCACAAACCTAGAAAACAGCAGAGTGCAGATTTAACTCTAACACATAGACTCCAAGATGCGAGTCTTACCATTTCAGCTACTGTTCTTCATTGAGCTGTTATTTTATATGCCATTGAGGAGAGAAAAGCCACCAATTTCTATGACACACTGCTTTCTCATTGGAGAATTTTTACATTTATTGAAAGAGTTCCTTTAGATTTATTTGTAAATCACCTTTATCATATATTTCTCTTAAGTATATTTAAAAAAAGAAAACCTAAGTGAAATAGAATGGTTAAGATGTTCCTAAGATTTGTTTTTCTTCAGAACCTGATGCTTCTGAATCACCGTTTGAGTTGGGGCCAGCGCTATCTATGTGTTCCTGCACATCTTGTCTTATGTTCCCTGAGAAGCACTGGCAATTCAGAATTTCTTTAAAAGTGCATCACTGTTGTTTCTGAGGGTTCCTTCTTAGGCGTTTGCATGCATTCACATCAAAGCTTCTGCTTTGTTGATGTGTTCCTGGAAGGTCTTCAGGTGGTGACCCTCCCCAGTGGCCTCACCTGGTTTGCTGACACACAAGCTGAGAGTTGCCGTCACCCATCTGGTCATTGGGAGTAATAGACCATCTCGTGTGTTCACAGGCAGTGACTGCTGCCTGGTCAATAGCCCTTGGAAGACATTCTGATCATGGCACATTCTCACTCTGGAGATGGTAGAGATGAAAAGATGTGTCTCAGGCATACATTTCAACTATGTAATTAGATATATGAGGTTTGTGATATAGCCTCTGGGCAGCTTGTACATTTATCAGTACGAAATATGCCTTTCCCCGCTTTCCAGGGGAAAATACTGTGTTAGAAATGCGCTAAAGTTTGGTTTCTGTTTTGATATTTAGCCTAAATCTAATGTCTGTACCTACACCTGACACATGTAAACAGAAATGTGGACATGCAGTTAATCAGACAACTCTTATATAACTTTGTCCACAAAGTGCATTTATAATGCTTTAAGCTCTCCTTCTGCTCTCCTGAGTCTCCCACAGCTAATCTTGCACCATTGCTGAGTCTGAATAGTGAATTTGACAGAAGAAATATTTATGGAATAGGAAATCAGCCAATGAAAGTGCCTGGCCAATTGCCACAGACATAGAACAAATATGACTAAGTTTCTGAGTGAATTAGAAATCACAGACCTATGTTGTTTTGCTCTCACTCTTCAGCTGTGTGAGGAAGCAATTGTAGTGCAAGGTGATGAAGGTGAACTACTGCCCTTAGCAGACAGAAAGATGAAGACTCTCATTGTTCATCAGCCAAATCTTGGAGCTGCTGTGTCTACACCTCTACAAGTTGTTCAGACCAGATAGGGAGTTGCCCTCAGATGGCCCATGGTCCCTTTGAACTGTGGAGGGGTAACAATGTTTACACCATACTGGCAGGACCAGGGAGTGCCACCAAGGAAGATTTACCTGCAGCAAGTCAAGACAGACATCGCACTGTTTTGGCTCTTCATTGTGTTCCCAGGGCATAGCATGGTCTGGGAGACAAGGGCAAGAAACAGACATGGCATGAACAGGGGCCTTAGCCACCCTTGGATTGTTATAGATATTCCTGCTGCGCATGTACCCCTAATGGAGAGAGAGCCTCACAAAGCTGTGATGGGCTGGATGACTGGGACTCATCAAGCAGATCCATGAGTCCTTGTTCTTCCAGTAGAAGAACTGGCAGCAGGACATGTGTTTTCAAAGCTAAACCACTGGCACTCGAACCTTCTATTTTAGGTCATTTAAGATCCACACTGCAATGGTGCAGCCTCTCAATTCCTCTCCACAGCACATGAGTCTTTATCTTCAGTGATTGCAAATAATGAGGACCACACAGCATTCATGGGTGGGTACTTCAAGTATTCATCATCCCCCAGCTTAGAAATTCCTTGTGTCTAATCTAGCTTCTGCCACCTGGTCTGTCCACAATAGAGATGACTAGATGAGGGTGTGGTCAAAATTAACAAGCTCTGGGAATGAATTGCAGAGAAGCAACTGCTTTGTTATTTCATTTCTTCCTACCCACCAATGCCCAACATAATGATTTTGCTAAGGAGAATGACTCCATTATCACAGAGATGTCCAAGATCTGTCCACAAATGTTTGAGTATGCACTGTCCCAGCCTGGTTCTATGGTGAGTCACAATGAAGTGAGGAAAATGGTCTCTGCCTCAAGGACAGTATGCTAGAATATCAAAACTAAAAAACATATATACACAGCATTTTTTAAAAGCCAGAGTCACAGTCACATTATTGAAGTAAAGTATAATATTCATATGAAATCATAAATAAACAAATCATAAAAGTACAGCTCTTTGAATTTTCACAAAATGTTTACACCCAGATCAAGAAACAGAAAATTATTAGAACTATAGAAGCACCCTCCCCCACCTGCTAATACCTCTCTCCTGACTTTTTCCACCACCGATTAGTGTTGTCTGTTCCTAAACATTATAAAACTGGAATCATACAATGTGAGTTTTTTCCCTTTCTGGCTTCTTTCACTCATCATTACATTTGTGATTTCATCCATATTCACGTGGCTAGTTGTGGTTCATTCATTAAAGCTGTTGCTGTGTATTTCACAATCTATTTGTCCATATACTAGTGATGGGCATTTGATTTTCCCCAGTTTGGGACCTTTACAAATAATGCTGCTGTGAAGCATACTGAACATAGGTATACAAGTCTTTGCATAGCGCCCTAGCAGAGGAATCACTGGGTCATGGAGGACACACATGGTCAGTTCTAATAGATAACTGCCCAAAGTGTTTGTCCCCTAGTCTCATTAAATGATCCTTTGACTTTGGACTTAAGGGACACTACCCCCAAAGGATGTGATAAAATACACATCCATTGAGCTTCTAATGTATCCAGCCATGTTCCCAGGCTGTGCCTCCTTTCCTCCTCACAACAAACCTTTGACAAGGCAGTGCTGGGAGTCATGACTCACCGCAAGATGGACTGCCAAAGGGTTCAAGCAAAGTAAAACATTCATACAGTTAGAATACCCCTTTGGAAAGGGGATGCTGTTTGATAGCATTTTACACACAGTAGAACTTCTTTCACGATTAGAGTCAATTTTCTCAAAACTGACTGCTGATTTATCAACTATGCTTATATGCTATGGTAAATCATCTGTTGTCATTTCAACAATCTTCACAGTATCTTCACCAGGAGTAGATCCCATCTCAAGAAATCTCTTTCTTTGCTCATCTGTGAGAAACAACTTTTCACTCATTAAAGTTTTATCATGAGTTTGCTGCAACTCAATCCCATCTTCAGGCTCCACTTCTGATACTAGTTCTCTCCCTATTTCCACCACATGTACAGTTACTGCTTTGACAAGTCTTGAACCCCTCAAAGTCATCCATGAGGGCTAGAATCAACTACTTCCAGACTCTAGTTTGCATGGGTATTTCAACCTCTTCCCATGAATTATGTTCTTAATGGCATCTAGACTGGTGAATTTTTTCCAGAAGGTTTTCTATTTACGTTGCCCAGATCCATCAGAGGAATCACAATTTATAGCACCTATAGCCTTATAAAGAGTGTTTCTTAAATAATAAGACATGAAAGCCAAAATAACTCCTTAATCCATGGACTGCAGAATGGTTGTTGTGTTAGAAGGCATGAAAATAACTTTAATCTTAGGGCACCTGTGTGGTTCAGTCAGTTAAGCATCTGACTTGATTTTGGCTCAGTTCATGATCTCACGGTTGTAAGATCAAGCCCAGCATGAGGCTGGGCATGGACCCTGCTTAAGATTCTCTCCCTCTCCCTGTGCTTCTCCCCCAGTCTCTCTAAACACACACACACACACACACACACACACACACACACACACACACACACACATCATTAATCTCACTGGACATCCCACCAGAGCTCTTGGGTGGTCAGGTTCATTGGTAATGCACAGTAATATTTTGAGAGAAATCTTTTCAGAGCAGTAGGTCTCAAGAGTGGGCTGAAAATATTCAGTAAATCATTTTTATAAACAGAGGGGCAGTTATCAAAGCTTTGTTGTTCCATTATAGAGCAGAGGAAGAGTAGATTTAGCATAATTCTTAAAGGGACACTAGGGTTTTCAGGATGGTAGGTGAGCATTAGCTTAACTTACCAGCTGCATTAGCCCCTAACAAGAGAGTTAGCCTATCCTTTGAAGTTTTGAAGCCAAGTAATTTCTCCTCTCTAGCTATGAAAGTCTTAAATGACATCTTCTTCCAATAAAAGACAATTTTCATTGAAAATCTGTTGTTGAGTATAGCCACCTTCCTTAATCATCTTCACTAGATCTTCTGGAAAACTTGCCACAGCTTCTACATCACCACTTGCTGCCTCATCTTGTACTGTTAGTTACGGAGATGGTTTCTTCCTTAAACCTTGTAAACCAATCTCTACTAGCTTAAAAAATTGTCTTCTGCAGCTTCCTCACCTCTCTCAGCCTTCTCAGAATTGAAGAGTTACGACCCTGTTCTGGATTATGCTTTCACTCAAGGGAATGCTGTGGCTGGTTTGATCTTCTATGCAAATCACTGAAACCTTCTCCATATAGTAATAAAGCTGTTTCACTTTCTTATCATTTATGTATTA
Organism: Nasua narica; assembly: GCA_028533885.1. Lineage (NCBI taxonomy): Eukaryota > Metazoa > Chordata > Mammalia > Carnivora > Procyonidae > Nasua > Nasua narica. Next base: position 78,829,935 of record CM052811.1, on the reverse strand, counting down.
ACTGGAGTAGAACTTCTAATTCCCTTCAAGAACTTTTTCTTTGTATTCACAACTTGGCTAAGCATTTGGTGTAAGGCCAACTATTTGGCCTATACTATACTATACTATACATACTTTCTCTTTTTAAAAAAAAAAAAGATTTTATTTATTTATACAGAAAGAGAGACAGCAAGAGAGGGAACACAAGCAGGGAGGGTGGGAGAGGGAGAAGCAGGCTTCCTACTAGGCAGGAGCCCAACGCAGGGCTTGATCCCAGGACCCTGGGATCATGAGCTGAGCCAAACGCAGATGCTTCATGACTGAGCCTCCCAGGTGTCTCTAGACATACTTTCTTCACTAAGCTTAATCATTGCTAGCTTTGATTTAAAGTGATAGATATGCAACTCTTTCTTTCACTGGAACACTTAGAGGCTATTGTAGGGTTATTAATTGCCTATTTTCAATACTGTTGTGTCTCAGGGAACAAGGATACCCAAGAAGAGGGAGAAAGGGGGGAGAGTGCGTGGTTGGTAGAGGAGTCAGAACACAGACAACATTTATCAATCAATTTCACCATCATATGGACACAATTCATGGCCAAAGCAATTACAACAGTAACATCAACTTGCACTGAATCAAAATGCTAAAATACAATTAGGTTACATAAATCCGATTTTAATTTAAGGCCTAGGTTTCTCAAATAGTTGGGGAACACTATGTGGCTAATGGTGGGAGTTTTGTCACTAAACGACATTTACTTGGAAAATCAAAGTCCCTGTGCCAGGAAACCTTGCCAATATGTCATCTGACTGCCCCTTATTCAACCTCTTCCTCTTACAAATTATTTTTCCTCCTTGGATCCTGTGACATTCTTTCTATGTCTTTCAAGGCAAAGGAAACCATCCTCTCAAGCCTTCTGCAGGCTTCCCCTGCATGACAAGTCACATAGTGTTTACTATAACTTTAAGAAATTTTTTAATAGGAAAGGAATCTTCCTAAAAGCATTTTCTGATTATTGTTAAAGAATTCAATCCCCTCTTTTAGCTTAGAGATAAATAAAGTCCTGATTACCAGAGCAAAATACCTTGAGAATTTCGAATTTATTCCCCTGACGACATAATCCTCCTGCCAATGAATTGACCATGTGACATACACGCTCCTGTAATGCCCACGTGTTAATGTCAGGGAACAAAATCACAGTCTGATCTGATTTGGGTTTTTGTTTTTGTTGTGGGTTTGTTTTTCTTTGAAGAAGGAGAACATGAAACAACATAATGCAGCTACATAATCGTTGGACACAAAATAAGCTGTTTATCCGATTTTACATACACTCACAATTGCATCTCACTTTTGAAAAATTATAATTACTTTTTTAAATTATAAAATCCTGAATGCCTGTTGTCAGAAATATAGGAAATGAGAAAATATCGATCACACTAAGCCAATGATCCACAAATAAGCCCTGTTAGTGTTTTTGGTATATTTCATTTAATAATTTTCAATATACATAACTTCACAACTCAGTATCATTGTTGACACAATTTGTACTGATTTTTTTTCACTTCACATCATTTATATGCAGTCGTAACTGTCATTAAAATATTTCAAAATCTGCAAAGATACATGCTAAGGTATTAACAGTGGTCACCTCTTGGTGTTAAGAACACGACGTTTTTATTTTCTTATTTTATGTATTTTTATCTAAATTTTCTAATTTTTCTGGCATGCACATTTATTATTACAAAGAGATTATTTTGAAAATCAAAAAGATTGCTTTCCTTGGCTATGCATATTCTGTCTTACAGATACACTCTGGTTTATTTAATCTTTACAAAATGGCAGACACCTGCCCTTTCCAAGGTCTTGGGAGGGGTTCTGGCCATATGTTCAGAAGGTCATATGTTTTTGTAAAATACACCACAATAAACTACCATAAGTGAAGGCACTTGATACCACTCCAATCTGCCCCCTTCACATCCTTTCATGTGGAGTGGTGCTGGGTGGTCAGAGGCATTTGGGGGAAGTTGAGTTGGGGATGCATTTATGTGACTCACATCCCTCTAGTTGCAGCTAAGTTACTGCAGCCATATTAACATGGGGATGACTTTCAGTAACATGTCTAATGTCATCAAATACACAAGGACTTAAGTCCCTTAAGGGACTTCTGTGATGGCAGCAGCAATGACAAAAGTTTTGAATCTTTTTGAATCCTACACGAAAATAATATGGTAATTAGAAAACAAAACTGAAAACACATGGATAAACTTACAACAAATCTAGATGATAAATTATTTGCCCCCAAGCCTCCAACTACAAGCAAGTAGGATAACCACCGTGTGGCCAGAGTCCTGCCTGGTCTCACCACAGTGTAGGGGGGAGGAAAGAGAAATTAAGGAAACAGAAGACTTGGGAAAGAATTCAAAATGAAAGAAAATCAGCTGAGAAATGAAGGCAACTTCAAGGAACATAAGAGCATATAACACAACAGTTAATGTTTTGGAAAAAATAAGAATTTTTTTTAATCATAAGGAAATTTAAAAAGAAGCAAAAAGGATTTTTCTAGAAGCGACAAGCATGCAAAAAAGTCAGCGTATGGGTAACAGGAATACCTAAAGAAAAAAAAAACAGGAGTAAAGAAATAGAACAAATTTTGAAATCTGTAATTGCAAAAAAAAACTTTCATGAAACACAGGGGTTAAAAGAGATTTGGAACTACATATTGAAAGAGTACAGTGTCCACCTGAGAATATCAATCCAGAATGACCAATACCATATCCTAGTTAAAGTACTGTACTTAAAGCCAAATAAATAATTCCTTTGGGCAGCTGAGCGAAAAGGGCATGATAGGACATAATATAAAAGGGACTGAAAATCAGATCACCGTCAGTGTTGACAACAACACTTACTCCAGAAAGAATTGAAGAAATCTAGGTAAGATGCAAAGCAAGAAGGGGTGCCTGGGTGGCTCAGTCATTTGGACAGCCAGCTCTTAATTTTGGCTCATGTCATGATCTCAGAGTCCTGGGATCAAGACCCACATTGAGCTCCAAGTCAAGCCCTGGGCTCAGCAGGGAGTCTGCTTGAGAATTCTCTCTCTCCTTCTCCTTCTGCCCTTCCTCCTACTCTCTCTCTCTCTCAAATAAAATAAATATATCTTTTAAAAAAATGCAAAGCAAGAAAAAATGTGATCCTGGGATTTTAAAGCAGCAAAATTGCTTTTAAATAAAAAGGTCACAATGCCACCGGCTTTTCTGGTTATCTCAGGAACCTTCTCAGCCCACACCCAGAGAAAGCCAGGAAGTGCCAGAGGCACCCTCCCTGATGAGGTCAGTGAGTCTGAAATTCACTCAACTGGCTGCTGAGGATCCTTGTTAATTGGTCATCTTCTTCCTTATCTCTTTCCCTTGTAGCCCCCAAGCCTGTTTAGGGAACCATACAAATGCAGAAGCAAGTCCCAGGGGACTGAGTTCAGAGTACTTAGTACTTGCAATCCAAGGAGCTCATCTCAGTAAGTTCCATGGGGCTGCCTTTACACAGGAACATAGAAGCACCTTGTTCAGAGAAAGAGGGTTAAGAAGGGTCAGAAGGAATCTTCGCACCTTGCCCAGTTTGGCCTATAGCCACCACCAAAGAGTCTGACATCTGCTGGGGAGAATATGAGCCAAGAGGGAATTCCCTGAAGAAGTGATGAGCCAATCGAGGCAGGTGCTGAGAGGAGAGAACCACATCAATACACTGAAACTAAGCAGTCTATGGGGACTAAAATGTGCCCTTTCTATAGAAACACTGGGGAACCAGGGCAACCATCTCCAAATGCTTCCTATTGTTGTCTATTTTCACAGGAGCACCCTTCCAACAACAAAAGAGTGCATCAAAGCACAAATGCATAGGAAACCAATGACATTCAATTCATTTTTAGAGGTCTTTGAGAATTTCACTGCACTAAAGAGAATGCAGATGTCCTTGGCTCTTGTAAAGTCAGGCCTCATTTACCAGAAAGCCCAAAACCATCACTGTGTCTACACAGTCACAGAAACAAAACAACCAATCTGGTTGTCAGCCATCTTAGCTTTTTCTAAGTTGGTAAACACACTTTTCAAAAATTCAAAGTTGCGAAAAACAAGGAAAGACTGAGAAAATCCCACAAAGAGAAGATGAAGACAACACAGTGACTCAAAGCAAGGTAGTATCCTGGACTGGGTTCTGAAACAGAAAAAATGACATTAGTGGAAAAACTGGCGAAGTCCAAATAAAGTCTGTAGCATAGTAAATACTCTAATACTAGTGTAAACTCTTAGTTTTGCAAAATGTAACATAGTTACTAAGGTGCTCCCCAGACTTATCCCACAAGTCCCTCCAACAGTTGCTCTCAGTAATGGACAGTGGCTACAGCATCATTTCATGCTGTGGCCCTGAATTTCAGGACACTGAGGAAAAATAAAGGAAGTGATGTTTTCTGGAACTTTCTCTATAACGTGGAAATAAATTCCCTCAACAACCATACTGAATACTGTTCTGCTCCCTGCCTACTTCTTTTTTTTTTAATTTAATTTTATTTTTTCAGTGTTACCAGATTCATTGTTCATGTACCACACCCAGTACTCCACCCGATACATGCCCTCCTCGATACCTATCACCAGGTTCACCCAAACTGCCACCCCTCTACCCTCCAAAACCCTCAGTTTGTTTCTAAGAGTCCACAGAATCTCATGTTTAGTCTCCCCTTCCGATTTCCACCAATTCACCCTTCCTTTCCTTCTCACAATGACTTATATGTTTTTCCTTATGTGCCACAGATAAGTGAAACCATATAATAATGACTCTCTCTGCTTGACTTATGTCACCTAGCATAATCTCTTCCAGTCCTGTCCATGTTAATACAAAAGTTGGGTAATCATCCTTTCCGAAGGAGGCATAATATTCCATTGTATATATGGACCATATCTTCCTTATCCATTCATCTGTTGAAGGGCATTTTGGTTCTTTCCACAGTTTGGAAATCGTGGCCATTGTTGCTATGAACATTGGGGTACATGTAGCCCTTCTTTGTACTGCATCTGCTTCTTTGGGGTAAACACCGAGTAGTGCAATTGCAGGGTCATAGGGTAGCTCTATTTTTAATTTCTTGAAGAATCTCCACGCTGTTTTCCAAAGTGGCAGCACCAACCTGCATTCCCACCAACAGTGGAGGAGGGTTCCCCTTTCTTCACATCCTCTCCAGCATTTGTTGTTTACTATCTTGTTGATTTTGGCCATTCTAACTTGTGTAAGGTAGTATCTCAGTGTAGTTTTGATTTGAATCTTTCTGATGGCTAAGATGATGAACATTTTATCACGTGTCTGTTAGCCATTTGTATGTCTTCTTCGGAGAAGTGTCTGTTCATGTCTTCTGCCCATTTTTTGATGTGAGTATCTGTTTTGTGAGTGTTGAGTTTGAGGAGTTCTTTATAGATCTTAGATATCAGCCCTTTGTCTGTAGTGTCATTTGTGAATATCTTCTCACATTCTGAAGGCTGCCTGTTTGTTTTGTTGACTGTTTCTTTCATTGTGCAGAAGCTTTTTATCTTGATGAAGTCCCAAAAGTTCATTTTCACTTTTGTTTCCCTTGCCTTTGGAGACATGTCCTGAAAGAAGTTGCCATGGCTGATGTCATAGAGGTTACTGCCTATGTTCTGCTCTAGGATTTTGATAGATAACTGCCTCACATTGAGGTCTTTTATCCATTTCAAGTTTATCTTTGTGTATGGTGTAAGAGAACGGTCAAGTTTCATTCTTCTATATACAGCTGTCCAAATTTTTCCAGCACCATTTATTGAGGAAACTGTCTTTTTTTCCACTGGATATTTTTTCCTGCTTTGTCGAAGTTTATTTGACTGTAGAGTTGTGTGTCCATATCTGGGCTCTCTACTCTGTTCCACTGGTCTATGTGTCTGTTTTTGTGCCAGTACCATGCTGCTTTGGTGATCACAGCTTTGTAGTAAAGCTTGAAATCAAGCAACATTATGCCCCCAGCTTTGTTCTTCTTTTTCAAAATTTCCTTCGCAATTCGGGGCCTTTTCTGGTTCCATACAAATTTTAGGATTATTTATTCCAGCCCTTTGGAAAAAAATGGTGGAATTTTTATCGGGATGGCATTGAAAGTATAGATTGCTCTTGGAAGTATAGACATTGTAACAATGTTTATTCTTCTGATCTGTGAGCATGAAATGCTTTTCCATCTTTTTGTGTCTACTTCAATTTCTTTCATGAGCTTTCTGTAGTTCCTCGAGTACAGATCCTTTACCTCTTTGGTTAGGTTTATTCCCAGGTATCTTATGGTTCTTGGTGCTACAGTAAATGGAATTGATTCTCTAATTTCCCTGTCCATATTTTCACTGTTAGTATATAGGAAAGCAACTGATTTCTGTGCATTGATTTTGTATCCTGACACATTACTGAATTGCTGTACGAGTTGTAGTAGTTTGGGGGTGGAGTCTTTTGGGTTTTCCATATAAAGTATAATGTCATTTGCGAAGAGAGTTTGACTTCTTCTTTGCCAATTTGAATACCTTTTATTTCTTTTTGTCATCTGATTGCTGTCGCTAGGACTTCTAGTACTATGTTGAACAAGAGTGGCGAGAGTGGGCATTTTTGACGTGTTCCTGATCTCAAAGGGAAGGCTGTCAGCTTTTCCCCATTGAGAATGATATTTGCTGTGGGTTTTTCTAGATAGACTTTATGATGTTCAGGAATGTCTGATTGCCATTGATAAGACTTCTAGTACTATGTTGAACAAGAGTCCCAAGAGTGGGTATCCTTGTCATGTTCCTGTCCCAAAGGGAAGGCTGTCAGCTTTTCCCCAATGAGAATGATATTCACTGTGGGCTTTTCATAGATAGATTTTAGGAAGTTCAGGAACGTTCTTTCTGTCCCTGTACTTTGAAGAGTTTTAATCAGGAACAGATGCTGAATTTTGTCAAATGTTTTTTCTGCATCAACTGAGAGGACCATGTGGTTCTTCTCTCTTCTCTTATTGATTTCTTCTATCATATTGATTGATTTGAGAATGTTGAACCATCCTTGCATCCCAGGGAAAAATCACACCTGGTCATGGTGGATAATCTTTTTAATGTGCTGTTGGATCCTATTGGCTGGGATCTTGTTGAGAATCTTGGCATCCATATTCATCAGGGATATTGGTCTGAAATTCTACTTTTTGATGGGGTCTTTGCCTGGTTTAGGGGTCAGGGTAATGCTGGCTTCAAAGAAAGAGTCTGGAAGTCTTCCTTCTGTTTCTTTTTTTTTTTTTGAAACAGTTTCAGGAGAATAGGTATTATTTGTTCCTCGAATGTTTGGTAGGATTCCCCAGGGAATCCATCAGGTCCTGGACTCTCATTTTTGGGGAGGTTTTTTATCATTGCTTCAATCTCACTACTAGATATTGGTCTATTCAGGTTGTCAATATCTTCCTGTTTCAGTCTTGGGTTTCCAGGAATGCATTCATTTCTTCTAGGTTGTTTAACTTATTGGCATATAGCTTTTGATAATAATTTCTCTTTTTTTAAAGATTTTATTTATTTATTAGGAATGAGAGAGAGTGAGAGAAAGCATGAGAAGGGAGAAGGTCAGAGTGAGAGGAGGACTCCCCATGGAGCTGGGAGCCTGATGTGGGACTCGATCTCAGGACTCCGGGATCATGACCTGAGCCAAAGGCAGTTGCTTAACCAACTGAGCCACCCAGGGGCCCTTGATAATATTTCTGATTATTGTTTCTATTTCCTTGGTGTTAGTCTGATCTCTCCCCTTTTACTGATAATTTTATTAATTTGGGTCCTCTCTCCTTTCTTTTGGATTAGTTTGGCCAGTCATTTACCGATCTTATTGATTCTTTCAAAAAACCAACTTCTGGTTTCGTTGATGTGTTCTACTGCATCTCTAGTTTCTATTTGATCTCTGCTCTAATCTTGATTATTTCCCTTCTTGTGTGTGGGGTTGGCTTAATTTGTTGTTGATTTTCCAGTTCTTGGAGGTGTAAAGAGAGCTTGTGTAGTTGAGATTTTTCAATTTTTTTGAGTGAGGCTTGGATGGCTATGTGTTTCCCCCCTACAGCCTTTGCTGTAGCCCCTAGGTTTCGGACCGATGTCTTCATTCTCATTGATCTCCATGAATTGTTTAAGCTCATCTTTGATTTCCTGGTTGATCCCAGCATTCTTGAGCAGGTTGGTCTTTAGCCTCCAAGTGTTTGAATTCCTTCTAAACTTTTTCTTTTGGTTGAGTTCTAGTTTCAAAGCATTGTGGTCTGAGAATATGCAGGGGATCATCTCAGTCTTTTGGTATTGGCTGAGTCCTGATTTGTGACCCAGTATGTGGTCCATTCTGGAGACTGTTCCATGTGTGCTCAATAAGAATGAAGATTCTGTTGTTTTAGGGTGGAATGTTTTGTAAGTATCTATGAGGTCCTTTTGGTCCATGTGTCATCAAAGCTCTTGTTTCTTTATTGATTTTCTGCTTGGATGATCTGTTGTTTCTGAGAGTGGCCTGTTAAGATCCTCTACAATTAATGTATTCATATCAATATTACTCTTTATATTGATTAACAGTTGTCTTATGGAGTTGGCTGCTCTTATATTTGGGGCATATTTACAATTGTTAGATATTCTTGGAGGATTGACCCTTTAAGAATGATGTAGTGTCCTTCTGTATCTCTGACTACAGTCTTTAGCTTAAAATCTAATTTATCTGATATGAGAATCACTACCCAGCTTTCTTTGGAGGGCCATTGGCATGAAAGATGGTTCTCCGTCCCTTCACTTTCAGTCTGGATGTATCTTTTGGCTCCAAATGTGTCTTTTATAGACAGCATATGGATGGATCCTGTTGTTTTATCCAGTCTGTGACCCTGTCCCATTTTATTGGAGTGTTTAGGCCACTCACATTGAGAGTGATTATTGAAAGATAAGTTTTTATTGACATCATGTTGCCTGTGAAGTCTTTGTTTCTATAGATTGTCTCTGTAAGTTTCTGTTCTATGTCATTCATGGGTTCTTTCTTCTTTTATAGAACCCCCTTAATATTTGTTGTAGTGCCAGCTTGGTGGTCACATACTCTTTTAAACCTTGCTGGTCTTGGAAGCTCTTTATCTCTCCATCCATTTTGAATGTCATCCTTGCTGGATAAAGTATTCTTTGCTGCATGGTCTTCTTGTTTAGTCCCCTGAATGTGTCTTGCCAGACCTTTCTGGCTTGCCAGGTTTCTGTGGACAGGTCTGATGTTATTCTGATGGGCCTTCCTCTGTATGCAAGGAATCAGTTCCTCCTAGCTGCCCTAAAGACCTCTTATCCAAAATTATAGTTCATGAATCTCACTATCAAGTGTCTAACTATCTTTCTAGACTCGTTGATCTTAGGCAGGAATGGGTGTCCTTCCTGCCTCCTGGACATGAACACTTGTTCCATTCCCCAGATTAGGAAATTTTCATCCAGAATTTGTTCAGGTATATCTTCTAGTCTTCTGTTTTTCTCTACTCACTCAGGTATTCCAGTAATTCTGCTGTTGGAACGTTTCATGGCATCATTTATTTCCCTAAGTCTATTCTAATGGTTCCTAAGCGGTTTGTTCCAGCCCTCTTCCAGATCTTTCTTCTCTATCACCTTGTCCTCTAGATCACTAATTCTATCTTCTGCCTTGGTTACCCTGCTTTTAGACTATTTAGATTAGATTGGATCTCATTGATAGCATTTTTAACATCAGCCATATTGGCTCTCAGTTCTGCCTTTAGAGATTCTATGTTGTCATTAATGTTTTTCTCCAACCTAGCCATTGCCTGGATAATTGTTACCCTGAATTTCTTTTCAGACATACTGTTTATGTCCATATCTAATAGTTCTGAGGGAGAGGGCTTGGCTCTGGGTTTTTCCTCTGTTGGGTGTTCCTCCTCCTAGTCATTCTGATGAGAAGTGGATGAGGGGAGGTATAGCTGAATATATCAATCACAATTCAGGCAAAGTGCACTCTGGAAAGTTTTGGAGCAATCAGAATTCATCACCAAAAAGAAAGAAAAAGAAAAGGAGAGAAACAGAGAGAGAGAAATCCCAGCCAAAATGAGCCCCCAAAGTAAGATTTATAAGGTATTTTATATTTATTTATTTATATATTTTATATTATTATATATTATATATTATATATATTATATTATATATTTATTTATATTTATTTTCTATTTATAATAGATATCTAATTATAATAGACATGAACAAACAGAAAGACTGACAAAAGTAAATGACAAGCGAAAAAAGAACCCAGCCAAAATGAATCCCAAGAATAAGGTTTATATAATAGCAGAACAAAAGCAAATACACAGAAACGCTGACAGAAGAATAAGATGGGAGGCTGGTTATAAATCCTTGATGTGGGTAAGGAAGGTTATTTTGGTTCTTCTTAGGTATATCTTGTTATCTTTGTTAAAGGACTCAATTTTCCAGAGATACAGAGAAATTACAACTGGTTTATATATAGGGGTGCTATTGAATAGGGAAAAAGGATTACCTTGGAGCTTGTATCTATATGCAGTTTTTTAAAAAAAGAAGAAAAAGAAAGAGAGGCACAGGTATATGTATGAAAAAAGTTCAAGTTAAAAAGTTATTATGGAATATGTTGTTTTAAACTTCTAGTTGTAATGGTAAGTAGGTTAAATCTCTGCCTACTTCTGAACATGGAGACATGGTTGACACATTTAAATATTTCCTCATTTCATCAATACTTGCTTGCCTTACAGCCCAGTGTTGATGTGACTAAACTGCTTGGTCCTCCCATGAAGTTTTCTGAGATACCCATGAAGCAAAGTCAAGTTCCCACCCTGGCCCGTAAACATGCAAATATAATAGCCTCCTCCAATCTAACATCAAAGCAAGTAGCTGGTCCACACAAGTGGAGCCTGACATAGGCTGGCATGCAGGCCTGGTTTGGGGAGCCATCCCAGGGATGCCAATACTGGGGTGTGTTACTGAGTTGGTCACCCTGTCTGTGTGGGTGTCTTTTAGACTGGGGACTGGGGGAGAGTGGGTCTGAGAACTGTCCTCCAGGAGGAAAGGCCTTGCATGTCAGCTCCCCACAGGCACTGTGCATGCCCAGAGAGCCCCTGCAGGAAGGCTGAGACCTCTCTAGCACAGGGACATGGGTCAGCATATCAAAAGAATTACAGAGGAGAGGAGAAGCCAAGAGGATGGATGGTGGAGGAGGTGGAACCAGCACATCCTGCAGACAGTAGGGCAGAAGGCTCACCCCCGGCCTTGGCTGCTCCTGCAGTTTTCAACCAGAGCACCATCGAGGCTCTTAGGGAGCCATTCTCTGCCCAGGGACCTGACCAATCCCACATGAGGGCAGGCAGAAAGGCCAAGGAGCTAACATCCCCAGGCACAGCCCTCAGCCAAGCATGGACTACAATTAGTGGATAAAGACCCCAGCTTCCCACAGGCCAAACTGGTCTTCCCAAGCTTCCAGAGGTATCCAAGCAGCTTTGAACCCAAGTGCCCACAAAAGTAAGCTGCTCATTAATGTGCTTTGCCTTGGCTCCCTTGACTTCCCTGTCTCACTTCCCCCATCCCTCACAGTGCTTCCCAGAGTCACCTCCCAAAGAAACACCTTGCACCAAATCATTGTCTCAAATCTGCAGTGACTGTGCTGGAATTGGAACCCTCAAATGCCTCACTATTGTGCTGCCACAAGCTGCTGGGTGGGTCCCATCGGCATGTTACATCCTGTCACAGGACATTAGCATACTGCCCCCAATGACTGAGGGCCATCTTTCCACCCCCTGCTCCAGCTGACATCTGGCTATAGAGATCCTGGGCACCCACCCTGCTTCTTCAGACCCAGTAGCCATGCAGGAGGGAAACATCACATCTCCATCCTATATTTCTCAGTTAACCATGACCCTGCCCAGTTCCTCCCCACCACATACCCTCCCTCTGGCTCCACACTGCTCATCACCCGTGTTTCCTTTATTTCCCCCAAAGAAAAATTATTTATGCAGCTGTTCCATTCACATGCATCTGGATGCAGTGTGACAGCCTGAGGGGCACAGCGGGTGCACAACAACATCAGAGAGAAGGGTGACTAGAATCTGAAGTCCCATGGTTGTGCCCTGCGTGCAGCCAACCTAACCCTCTTTGATGGAATTGGCCTCTGGTCTTCCTCCTCCAGTGGGGTCTCTGTTTAACTCCCTTCCAGGGACCAAGAGTGTCTCAGTGAAGGGCAGCTTAGGGGCTTTCACACCCTGGGACAGAGGTGGTACAGCTGTTGCAGTGATGGGTAATTTCACTTTTTGTCAAGTGGCCTCAGCAGATTGTGTATTTGTGAAAGAGCTAAGGGTGCTGTCATTGTTCAGTAAGTGCTAACAGAGGCCATTCTGTGATCTCTCTTCTTGAGAATGGCCACCATGCATCCTAGCCCGAGTGTCTCCCCAGGGAATGTGTTCACCATGGATGCCCAAGTCCACCAGAGTGGGCCTTGAGCCCTAAGCACCATATCTGAGTTCCCCTCACAGCTGACTAGAGCAGGAATTTTTCAGTGTCGTGGGTGGTACACTGGGAGGGCCTGGGCATCGAGCCAAGGAGTCAGCTCTCCTATGGTAGCATAGCTCCCCAGCACTTCCACCCATCCTCATGTCTGTCTTGCAAATCCATCTGTCTGCTGAAACAGAGCCCCCTGAAGACCTGCTTTCTTGGGTGTCTGTCCCCACCTCTGCCTGAGCACTGACCCACACCATTTCTTCCCAGCCCCCCTATCCCAACTTCTTCTATTTCATCCCACCCTTTTTGACAAGACACTCCTAAGGCCAAATCTAATCCAACAGTTCCTCACACCTCTGCCTGGCTCTCAAAGTTGTTTTGTGATCTCATCACCAGCAAAGGCATGTGGACTTTTGGAGAGCTCTTTCTGGTACCCACCACCCTTGGTTCATAGCACTGTGCTCGCTGTGCATCAGATGTGGGTAGCATGGGTGGACTGAGCTGACCCATGCTGCAGTCAGCAGCATGCTGCCTAGCCCTCCCATGACTTGAGTGCTGTCCCCCAGAGGAGGCTCACAGGCAGTGATTGGACCGCTGCTCTGGGACCTGCCCTGGGGAACATACAGGTGAAAAGCCAAAGCCAGCAGAGAAAGAAGAGCTGCCACTGGGCAGGCAGTGAGGAAGATGTTGTACAGAGTTGGGATGGGGCCACCCTGGATCTGAGTCCCTGGATCAGTGTACTGGATCCAGAGCCCTTTCAAAGCCCTAGTTCCCTCCTCTCTGAAATGTGGATAATAATCCCACCTCACAAGGCTGCTGTGGGGACGCAATGAGAGAAGTGTAAGCCCGCAGCATAAGGCTAGGCCTATGGCAAGCATCTGTAATGATGCTATTGTCATCACTAGCAACCATTTTTCATGTCTCTGAAGCCTCCTGGACAGAAAGCCAGCTGTTATTGATGGATATGAGAAAGGAGAGCAGACTTTTGAATCAGCGTGACTCAAAAAATTTTCTTCAAGCAACAATTGTTAAACACAAGAAGCCTTACAATTTCTTCTAAAAGACCATTCCACATCACCAGATTTGGGGTTTCTGAGAAAGGAGAAAAGGGCTAAATTATTGCTCACATTCCCCCTGGAGCCTCAATATCTTGATGTAAGATTCCTTATATCTCCCTAATTAAATTGTCTGGTTAGTCCTGCTCCTCAAGTCCTCCCCCTGGTCTCAGTCCTTCCCCGGCCTTGCAGCCATCCCATACAGACATCTGAGCTGGGGACAACTCACAGCTGCCTGCTTGCAATTCACTGCCCTCGACAATATGCTGGGCAGACAGACTGCCCTGCTCCATGGCCACCCCCTTTGTGCAAAGGCCAACTGGGAACGGGCAGTTGGAATGTCTTCTCAGCAGACAAAGGAGCCGCTGAAGTGTGCAAGTATTTGGGAACAGCCGCCACTCCCCCAGCGGGTGGTTAGGGTCTGCGCTGCCCGGAGCCAGCTGCTGAGTCCAAGGAGAAGAATAGAGCAGGCATGTGGGCCGGACAAAAGCCGAAGGCCCCATGCCCTGGCCAACCCGCCTCACAGGGCATCCTCAGCATATGGGTCCCCAGGGCCTCCCCTCATTTAACAATCATGACTTCCCTCCTCAGGAGACAACAATATTTGGAGACGTTAAATGGGCTGTGTGACTAACTTAAATCCCAAGGCAGCCATAACCAAAATGCTAATTGGCTTGGTTCAAGGTTCTTCCCCTCCATGAAACAGATTGGCTCATTTTTCAGGCGACTAATTATTAATTTAAGCCATGAATAGAAAGAGTGGGGAGGACCTGTCACCTCCTGCTTGGTAAATGTTAAAGCTTTGTTATCCACAGGCACAGTAGAGGGGCCTGTGGAGTAGGTGTGAGGGTGCACACAAGTCAGGGATCCAGTGTGTTCAAAGTGTGTCATGTTGTTGCTTTTCCTCTGTAAAATGTGGTGTCAAGGCTGTTTGTGATGAACTGTCTCCATCAGACAAGTAGTGGAGAGCAGAGGGGAATAACAAGGACCATGTCATCTCAACAATTTCAGACTTTGGAGAAATTGCCAAAGTTTACAGAGAAGTCTGTTTAAAACAGAGTGTAATTCTGACTGATATTTCATAATTTAAAAATTAAAAATTTGTTCATACACTTTTGAACTTGTGTCCCATTATAAAAACCTTTGACACTATAAAAAATATTTTTAATATATCTGTTATCTTATAAACAGCAAAACTTCCTTGCACTGTATTTTGATGCATTAAAAGCATTTACTTGTTAAATGCAAACTGAAATATACATACCATTTTGGTAACCCATTTTCCTCCAACATTTGTTTTATTAATAACATATAATGTATTATTTGCTTCAGGGATACAGGTCTGTGATTCATCAGTCTTAAACAATTCACAGAGTTCACCATACCACATACCCTCCCCAATGTCCATCCCCCGGCCACCCCATCCCTCCCACCCACCTGCCTCTCCAGCAACCCTCAGTTTGTTTCCTGAGATTAAGAGTCTCTTATGGTTTGTCTCCCTCTCTGGCTTCATCTTGTTTCATTTCTCCCTCCCTTTCCCTATGATGCTCTGTCTTATTTTTCAAATTCCTCATATCAGTGAGATCATATGATATGATAATAGTCTTTCTCTGATTGATTTATTTTGCCTAGCATAATACCTTCTAATTCCATCTACATCATTGCAAATGGCAAGATTTCTTTTTTGATGGCTGCATAATATTCCATTGTGTATATATACCACATCTTTTCTATCCATTCATCTGTGAATGGACATCTAGTCTCTTTCCACAGTTTGGCTATTGTGGACATTGCTGCTATAAACATGGGGGTGCACATGCCCCTTCAGATCACTACATTTGTATTTTTGAAGTAAATGCCCAGTAGTAAAGTTATACGGTAGCTCTAGGTCATATGGTAGCTCCATTTTCAACTTCTTGAGGAACCTCCATACTGTTTTCCAGAGTGGCTACACCAGCTTGCATTCCCACCAACAGTGTAGGAGGGTTTCCTTTCCTCTGCATCCTCACCAACATCTCTCCTTTTCTGACTTGTTAATATTAGCCATTCTGACTCTTGTGAGGTGGTATCTCATTGAGGTTTTGATTTGTATTTCCCTGATGCCAAGTGATGTTGAGCACTTTTTCATGTGTCTGTTGGTCACTTGGTTGTCTTCCTTGGAGAAATGCCTGTTCATGCCTTCTGCCCATTTCTTTATTGGATTATTTGTTCTTTGAGTGTTGAGTTTGAGAAGTTCTTTATATATTTTGGATACTAACCATTTATCTTATATGTCATTTGCAAATATCTTCTCCCATTCTGTCAGTTGTCTTTCGGTTTTGTTGACCGTTAACTTAGCTGAGCAAAATCTTTTGATCTTGATGAAGCCCCAATAGTTCATTTTTGCCCTTGCTTCCCTTTCCTTTGGCAAAGTATCTAGGAAGAATTTGCTGTGGCTGAGGTGGAAGATATTGCTGCCTGTGTTCTCCTCAAGGATTTTGATGGATTCCTGTCTCACATTAAGGTCCTTCATCCATTTTGAGTCTATTTTTGTGTGTGGTGTAAAGAAATGGTCCAGTTTCATCCTGCATGTGGCTGTCCAATTTTCCCAACACAATTTGTTGAAGGGACTCTTTTTTCCATTGGACATTCTTTCCTGCTTTGTCAAAGATTAGTTGTTCATAGAGTTGAGGGTCCATTTCTGGGCTCTCTATTCTGTTCCACTGATCTATGTGTCTGTTTTTGTGCCAGTACCATACTATCTTGATGATTATAGCTTTGTAACAGAGCTTGAAGTCAAGAATTGTGATGCCACCAGCTTTGGTTTTCTTTTTCAACATTCCTCTGGCTATTTGTGGTCTTTTCTGTCCCATACAAATTCTAGGATTATTTGTTACATTTCTTTGAAATAAGTTGATGGTATTTTGATAGGGATTGCTTAAATGTGTGGATTGCTCTAGGTAGCATAGACATTTTCACAATATTCTTCCAATCCATGAGCATGGAACATTTTTCCATTTCTTTGTGTCTTCCTCAATTTCTCTCATAAATATTCTATACTTTTCTGAGTAGAGATACTTAGCCTCTTTGGTTAGGTTTATTCCTAGGTATCTTAAGCTTTTGGGTTCAATTGTAAATGGCATCACCTCCCTAATTTCTCTTTCTTCTGTCTTGTTGTTGGTGTATAGAAATGCAACAGATTTCTGAGCATTGATTTTATATCTTACCACTTTGTTGAATTCTTATATGAGTTCTAGCAGTTTTGGGGTGGAGTCTTTTGGGTTTTCCACATTAAGTATCATATCATCTACAAAGAGAGGAAGTTTGACTTCTTTGATGATTCATATGCCTTTTATTTCTTTTTGTTGTCTGATTGCTGAGGCCATGGCTTCCAGTATTATGTTAAATAGCAGTGGTGATATTGGATATCCCTGCTGTGTTCCTGACCTTAGGGGGAAAGCTTTCAGTTTTTCCCCATAGAGAGTGATATCTGCTGTGGGTTTTTCCTAGATGGCTTTTATTGTATTGAAGTATGTATCCTCCATCCCTACACTGTGAAGAGTTTTGATAAAGAAAGGATGCTGTACTTGCTCAAAAGCTTTTTCTGCATCTATTGAGAGAATCATATGGTATTCGTTCTTTATTTTATTCATGTAGTGTATGACACTGATTGATTTGTAGATGTTGAACCAAACTTGAAGTTCAGGAAAGAAATTCATACTTGGTCATGGTGAATAATCCTTTTAAGGTGCTGTTGGATCATATTAGCTAGAACTTTGGTGAGAATATATGCATCCATGTTCTTCAGGTATATTGGTCTGCAATTCTCCTTTTTGATGGAGTCTTTGGTTTTGCGATCAAACTAATGCTGCCTTCATAAAAATGAGTTTGGAAGGTTTCCTTCCATTTCTATTTTTTGGAACAGTTTCAGGAGAATACATATTAATTCTTCTATAAATGATTGGTAAAAATTTCCTTGGGAAGCCATCTGGCCCTGGGTTCAAGATTGTTAGGAGATTTTTGATGACTGTTTCAATCTCCTTTCAGATTATGAGTCTGTTCAGATTTTCTATTTATTCATGATTCAGTTTTGGTAGTTTACATGTCTCTAGGAATGCATTCATTTCTTCCAGACTGCCTAATTTGCTGGCATGTAGTTGCTCATAATATGCTCTTATAATTGTATTTCCTTGGTGTTGGTTGTGATCTCTCCTCTTTCATTCATGGTTTTATTAATCTGGGTCCTTTCGCACTGGTCAGCTATATGTAGAGGAATGAAACTTGACCATTCTCTTACACCATACACAAAGATAAACTCGAAATGGATAAAAGACCTCAACATGAGGCAGGAATCTATCAAAACCCTAGAGAAGAACATAGGAAGTAACCTCTTTGACATAAGCCACAGCAACTTCTTTCAGGACATGTCTCCAAAGGCAAAGGAAATAAAAGCAAAAATAAACTTTTGGGACTTCATCAAGATATAAAGCTTCTGCACAGCAAAGGATACAGTCAACTGAACAAACAGACAACCCACAGAATGGGAAAAGATATTCACAAATAACACTACAGATAAAGGTCTGATACCAAAGATCTATAAAGAACTCCTCAAACTCAGCAATCACAAAACAGAAAATCACATCAAAAAATGGGCAGAAGACATGAACAGACACTTCTCCAAAGAAGACATACAAATGCCTAACAGACCCATGGAAAAATGTTCATTATCTTAGCCATCAGAGAGATTCAAATCAAAACCACACTGAGATACCACCTTACACCAGTTAGAATGGCCGAAATCAACAAAACAGAAAACAACAAATGTTGGAGACAATATGGAGAAAGGGGAACCCTCCTCCACTGTTGGTGGAAATGCAAGTGGATGCAGCCACTTTGGAAAACAGTGTGGAAATTCCTCAAGAAATTAAAAATAGAGCTACCCTATGACCCTGCAATTGCACTACTCGGTATTTACCCCAAAGAAGCAGATGCAGTACAAAGAAGGGTCACATGTACCCCAATGTTCATAGCAGCAATGGCCACAATTGCCAAAATGTGGAAAGAGCCAAGATACCCTTCAACAGATGAATGGATAAGGAAGATGTGGTACATCTATACGATGGAATATTATGCCTCCATCAGAAAGGATGAATATTCAACTTTTGTGTCAACATGAACAGGGCTAGAAGAGATTATGCAGAGTGAAATAAGTCAAGAGGAGACAGTCAATTATCTTATGGTCTCACGTGTGGAGCATAAGGAAAATCATGGATGGCTTTGTGAGAAGGGAAGGGTGAATGGGGGAAATTGGAGGGAGCGATGAACCAGGAGAGACTGTGGACTCTGAGCAACAAAATGAGGGTTTTGGAGGGGAGGGAGTGGGGGGTTCAGCGAGCCTGGTGGTGGGTATTGAGAGGGGCACGTATTGCATGGAGCACTGGGTGTGGTGCATGAACAATCAATCTTGTAACACTGAAAAAATAAAATAAACATATTTGGGGAAAAAAATTGGGGTCCTTCCCTTTTATTTTGGAGAAGTCTGGCCAGAGTTTATCAATCTTATAAATTCTTTTAAAGAACCACTGTAAAATTTGCAAATTATTATTTTATTTTATTTTATTTATTCTCTTTCCAGTTTTTGGACTGTTGCCTTTACTATATTTGAAATTCCTTTTTTTTCCCCAAATATGTTTAGTTTATTTTTTCAGTGTTACAAGATTGATTGTTCATGCACCACACCCAGTGCTCCTTGCAATACGTGCCCTTCTCAATACCCACCACTATTCCGTGGGGAATTTTTTAAAATACTTCTTTAATTTTATGATTGACCCTTTCATTCTTTAGTAGGATGCTTTTTAGTCTCCATGTATTTGAGTCCTTTCCAACTTTCCTCTTGTGATTGAGTTCTAGTTTCAAAGCACTATGATCTGAAAATATCTAGGGAAAAATCCCAATCATTTGGTACCAGTTGAGACCTGATTTGTGACCCAGGATATGATCTATTATGGAGAATGTTCTATGTGCATTAGAGAAGAATGTGTATTCCGTTGCTTTGGAATGGAAAGTTCTGAATATATCTGAAGTCCATCTGAGACTGTGTGTCACTTAAAGCCTTTACCTTGTTAATCTTTTGCTTAGATGATCTGACCATTTCAGTCAGGGGGGGTGTTAAAGTCCACTACTATTATTGGATATTGTCAATGTGTTTCTTTGATTTCATTATTAATTGGCTTAAATAATTGACTGCTACAATGTTAGGGGCATAGATATTTAAAATTGCTAGATCTTCTTGTTGGATAGACCCTTTAAGTATCATATAGTGTTCTTCCTCATCTCTTATTACACCCTTTGCTTAAAATCTAATTTTTCTACTGGATATATTTTCCTGTTTTGTCAAAGATTATTTGACCATAGAGTTGCAGGTCCATATCTGGACTCTATATTCGGTTCCACTGGTCTATGTCTCTGTTTCTGTACCAGTACCATGCTGTCTTGGTGATCACAGCTTTGTAGTAAAGCTTGAAATCAGGCAATGTGATACCCCCAGCTTTGTTTTTCTTTTTCAACATTTCCTTTGCAATTCGGGGCCTTTTATGGTTCCATACAAATTTTAGGATTGCTTGTTCCAGCTCTTTGAAAAAAACCAGTGGAATTTTGATCGGGATGGCATTGAAAGTATAGATTGCTCTGGTCGGTATAAACATTTTAACAATGTTTATTTTTCTAATCCATGAGCGTGGAATGCTTTTCCACCTTTTTGTGTCTTCTTCAATTTCTTCCATGAGCGTTTTGTAGTTCCTCGAGTACAGATCCTTTACCTCTTTGGTTAGGTTTATTCCCAGGTATCTAATAGTTCTTGGTGCTACAGTAAATGGAATCGATTCTCTAAGTTCCCTTTCCATACTTTCATTGTTAGTGTATAGGCAAGCAATGATTTTTGTACATTGAATTTGTATCCTGATACATTACTGAATTGCTGTATGAGTTCTAATATTTTGGGGGTGGAGTCTTTCTATAAGTCTACAATAAAAACAACCTGATTTTGGGTTTTTTTTTGTTTTTTTTTTATTTTGCTTTACTCAAATATGTTTATTTTATTTTATACTTTTATACTTTGAGGAGTTTTAATCAAGAACGGATGCTGAATTTTGTCAAATGCTTTTTCTGCATCAATTGAGAGGACCATGTCGTCCTTCTCTCTTCTCTTATTGATTTGTTCTATCACATGGATTGATTTGTGAATGTTGAACCACCCTTGAATCCCAGGGATAAATCCCACCTGGTCATGGTGAATAATCTTTTTAATGTGCTGTTGGATCCTATTAGCTAGGATCTTGTTGAGAATCTTGGCATCCATATTCATCAGGGATATTGGCCTGAAATCTCCTGTTTGATAGGGTATTTGCCTGCTTTGGGGATCAGACTAACGCTGGCTTCATACAAAGACTCTGGAAGTTTTCCCTCTGTTTCTATTTTTTGAAACAGTTTCAGGAGAATAGGTATTATTTCTTCCTTGAATGTTTGGCAGAATTCCCCAGGGAATCCGTCAGGACCTGGACTCTTGTTTTGGGGAGGTTTTGGATCATTGCTTCAGTCTCCTTACCAGATATTGGTCTATCAAGGTTGTCAATTTCTTCCTGTTTCAGTCTTGGAAGATTATGGGTTTCCAGGAATGCATCTATTTCTTCTAGGTTGTTTAGCTTATTGGCATATAGCTGTTGATAATAATTTTTGATGATTGTTTCTATTTCCTTTGGATTAGTCGTGATCTCTCCCCTTTCATTCATAATTTTGTTAATTAAGGTCCTCTCTCTTTTCTTCTGGATGAGTTTGGCCAGTGGTTTATCGATCTTATTGATTCTTACAAAAAACGAACTTCTGGATTCACTGATGCATTCTACTGTTTCTTTAGTTTCTAACTCATTGATCTCTGCTCTAATCTTGATTATTTCCCTTCTTGTGCATGGGTTTGGCTTGATTTATTGTTGATTTTCCAGTTCTTTAAGGTGTAAAGAGAACTGGTTTATTTGGTATTTTTCGATGTTTTTGAGTGAGGCTTGTATGGCATGTATTTCCCCCTAAGGACCGCCTTTGCTGTATCCCATAGGTATTGGATCGATGTGTCTTCCTTCTCATTGGTCTCCATGAATTGTTTAAGTTCATCTTTGATTTGCTGGTTGATCTCCTCATTCTTGAGCATATTGGTCTTTAGTCTCCAAGTGTTTGAATTCCTTCCAAAGTTTTTCTTGTGGTTGAGTTCCAGTTTTAAAGCATTGTGGTCTGAGAAAATGCAGGGAATCATCTCTATCTTTTGGTATCGGTTGAGACCTGATTTGTGGCCCAGTATGTGGTCTATTCTGGAGAAAGTTTCATGTGCACTCGAGAAGAATGAGTATTCTGTTGTTTTAGGGTGGAATGTTCTGTATATATCTCTGAGGTCCACGTGGTCCAATGTGTCCTTCAAAGCTCTTGTTTCTTTATTGATTTTCTGTTTAGATGATCTGTCAGTTACTGAGAATGGCGTGTTAAGATCTCCTAGTATTAAGGTATTCATGTCAATATGACTCTTTATTTTGACTAACAGTTGGTTTATATAGCTGGCTGCTCCTATATTATGGGCATAAATGTTTACAATTGTTAGATCTTCCTGGAGGATAGACCCTTTAAGAATGATGAAGTGTCCTTCTGTAACTCTGACTACAGTCTTTAGCTTAAAATCTAGACTCTTTCTATGAAGCCAGCATTACCCTGATCCCCAAACCAGGTAAAGACCCCATCAAAAAGTAGAATTTCAGACCAATATCCCTGATGAATATGGATGCCAAGATTCTCAACAAGATCCTAGCTAATAGGATCCAACAGCACATTAAAAAGATTATTCATCATACCCAGGTGGGATTTATCCCTGCGATGCAAGGGTGGTTCAACATTCGCAAATCAATCTATGTGGTAGAACAAATCAACAAGAGAAAATAACTACACGGTCTTGTCAATAGATGCAGAAAAAGCATTTGACAAAATTCAGCATCTGTTCTTGATTAAAACTCCTCAAAGTATAGGGATAGTAGGAACATTCCTCAACATCATAAAGTCTATCTATGAAAAGCCCATAGCAAATATCATTCTCAATTGGGAAAAGTTGACAGCCTTCCCTTTGAGATCAGGAACATGTCAAAAATGCCCACTCTCGCCACTCTTGTTCAACATAGTGCTAGAAGTCCTAGCGAAAGCAATCAGACAACAAAAAGAAATAAAAGGTATTCAAATTGGAAATGAAGAAGTCAAACTCTCTCTCTTTGCCGATGACATGATACTTTATATGGAAAACCCAAAAGACTCCACCCCCAAACTACTAGAACTCATACAGCAATTCAGTAATGTGTCAGGATACAAAATCAATGTACAAAAATCAATTACTTTCCTATACACTAACAATGAAAGTATAGAAAGGGAAATTAGAGAATCAATTCCATTTACTGTAGCACCATAAGGTACCTGGGAATAAACCTAACCAAAGAGGTAAAAGATCTGTACTCGAGGAGCTATAGAACACTCATGAAAGAAATTGAAGAAGATACAAAAAGGTGGAAAAGAATTCCATGCTCAGTGATCAGAAGAATAAACATTGTTAAAATGTCTATACTGCCTAGAACAATCTATATTTTCTTTTCTTTTTTCTTTTTTTTTTTAAGGATTTTGTTTATTTGACAGAGACAGAGTGAGCACAAGTAGGCAGAGTGGCAGGCAGAGGGAGACGGAGAAGCAGGCTCCCTGCTGAGCAGAGAGCCTGATGCGGGGCTCGATCCCAGGACCCCGGGACCATGACCGGAGCCGAAGGCAGCCGCTCAACCAACTGAGCCACCCAGGCGCCCCTATACTTTCAATGCCATCCTGATCAAAATTCCACCAGTTTTTTTCAAAGATCTGGAACAAACAATCCTAAAATTTGTATGGAACCAGAAAAGACCCCGAATTCCTAAGGAAATGTTGAAAAAGAAAACAAAGTTGGGGGCAACACATTGCCTGATTTCAAGCTTTACTACAAAGCTGTTGTCACCAAAACAGCATGGTACTGGCACAAAAACAGACACATAGACCAGTGGAACAGAGTAGAGGGCCCAGAGATGCACCTGCAACTCTATGCTCAAATCATCTTTGACAAAACAGGCAAAAATATCCAGTGGAAAAAAGACAGTCTCTTCAATAAATGGTGCTGGAAAAATTGGACAACTATATGTAGAGGAATGAAACTTGACCATTCCCTTACACCATACACGAAGATAAACTCGAAATGGATAAAGGACCTCAACGTGAGGCAGGGATCTATCAAAACCCTAGAGAAAAACATAGGCAGTAACCGCTTTGGCATCAGCCACAGCAAATTCTTTCAGGGCATGTCTCCAAAGGCAAGGGAAACAAAAGTGAAAATGAACTTTTGGGACTTCATCAAGATAAAAAGCTTCTGCACAGCAAAGGAAATAGTCAACCGAACAAACAGGCAACCCATAGAATGAGAGAAGATATTTGCAAATGACACTACAGACAAAGGTCTGATATCTAAGATCTATAAAGAACTCCTCAAACTCAACACTCACAAAACAGTGGTGTCTGTTTTGTGAGTGTTGCCCAAAAAATGGGCTGAAGATATGAACAGACACCTTCAAGAAAATATACAAATGGATAACAGACCCATGAAAAAATGTTCATCATCTTTAGCCATCAGAAAGATTCAAATCAAAACCACACTGAGATACCACCTGACACTGGTTAGAATGACCAAAATCAACAAGATAGTAAACAACAAATGCTGGAGAGGGTGTGGAGAAAGGGGAACCCTCTTCCACTGTTGGTGGGAATGCAAGTTGGTGCAGCCACTTTGGAAAACAGTATGGAAATTCCTCAAGAAATTAAAAATAAAGCTACCCTTTGACCCTGCAATTGCACTACTCGGTATTAACCCCAAAGAAGCAGATGCAGTACAAAGACATGCCACATGTACCCCAATATTCATAGCAGCAATGGCCACAATCGCCAAACCGTGGAAAGAACCAAAATGCCCTTCAACAGATGAATGGATAAGGAAGATGTGGTCCATGTAGACAATAGAATATTATGCCTCCATCAGAAAGGATGGATATGCAACTTTTGTATCGACATGGACAGGACTAAAAGAGATTATGTGGAGTGAAATAAATTGATTTAAGAGAGTCAATTATCTTATGGTCTCACTTGCATGTGGAGCATATGGAAAATCATGGAGGACATTGTGAGAAGAAAGGGAAGGACGAATGGGGGAAATCGGAGTGGGTGATGAACCAGGAGAGACTATGGACTCTGTGCAACAAATTGAGGGTTTTGGAGGAGAGCGGTTGGGGGGTTGGGTGAGCCTGGTGGTGGGTATTGAGGAGGGCACTTATTGCATGGAGCGCTGGGTGTGGTGCATGAACAATTAATCTTATTACACTGAAAAAATAAAATAAACATATTTGGGGAAAAGAAATAAAAAGAGTTGATCTTCCTATAAATCACAGTTGAGGTAACTAGGAGGAAGTTGTGACTGGTGGGTCAAGAGTGGCAGGCTGGAAACTGGAATGTGTTCTACGTCATGAGGGGTCGGTAAGTGACACAGGTGTGAACATCTGAAAAAAATTATCAAGGTCCACACATAAGATTGCACTTTACCGGATGTAAGTTATAGCACAATTTTTTAAAGCTTAAAAAATTATTCTCTTTATATATTGATAAGGAATTATCCAGAGTATACTGTTAAATGAAAAATGTATACACAGCAATGTATATAGAATGCAATCTGAGATGGAGGAGGGGTTTCAATAAAGAAAATCTATAAACTTTGATCCTTATGTTTCCTCAAACTTCATTAGAAGGGAGTAAGAGAAATGAGGGAGGCAATGTAACCAGGACAGAAGGGAAAGAGTGGCCATGGGCCTGGTGAGAAAAGTATTCACCTGAGAAAAGTAGTCAAGGGAAGAGAAAATCTTAAAACAAGGGAAAATCTAAAGCATGGAGAAAGTAAAGGTGCTTCCATTGTTAATTTAACACCTCAGATTACATGTGTTGTGTGGGTTTAAATCATTTGAAGCAAACAGTTCTGAGGGATGAGACCTAGGCATATGTATGATCTTGGAGGGCATCTTTGGGAGTCTGGATTGGGAGTGACTTTAAAATTTTATTATTTTCAACAAATAAGTCCTGTGTCAGATTCTGTAGCTCAATTTTGTAATAGATTTAAAACTCAACCAAGAACGCATTTATTAAAATTGGATAGGCATTTACCCACATACCAACACAAATAAACATGACCAGGAGGGCTCCAGAGACCTGTTGTGCAGAGAACAACCATGTGAAAGCTCCCTTTAAACTCCCCACACACAATCCACTCCTACCCCCAGCCCAATGAGCCTCCATCTTCTGGTTGTATACTGCCACCCAGTGTCCCTTCAACAAACTGACACCAAACACATTCCCAGAAATGTGAATTCAGGAATAATGGAATACATAAGGTGAAGAATGAGGCATTTTATAAGGATTGAGAATATATTCGAAACTATTCTATATAGGGGCACCTGAGTGGCTCAGTTTGTTAAATGACCGACTCCTAATTTCAGCTCATGTCATGATTTCGGAGTCCAGAGATGGTGCCCCATGTAGGGTTCCATGCTGCATGTGGAGCCTGCTTGGGATTCTCTCTCTTTTCCTCTGCCCCTCACATACACACGAGTGCATGAATGCTCTCTCACTCTCTTTCTCTCTCTATGTCTTTCAAAAAAAAAACCCTATACATATACATGGATCCTTGCTATGTATAAAATACCTCTGGGGAATACAAATAAGCTGTTACCAGGAGGAGGAACTGGGTAGCTGGGGAAACCATCACTGGACACAATTTTATACCTTTTAAATTTTAAGCCATAATTATGTATTGTTAATTGAAAAAAATAAGCAAAGTTTAAAAAGAAAAAGTATATTAAATTTTGTTGATATGTTAACTAGTGGACCATCCTTTCTTCATTGATTCACGTACTTAACAAATACTTAGTGAAAGCTTACTATGTGCTGGGCACTGTCTGAATGAACAAAGGCAACAAAAACAGACACATTCCTGCCCTCCCAGATTGTAGACTCTACTGAGAAGACAGCATATTTGACAGTTAACAGAGCCCAGTGAATCCGGGTCTTAGGATAATGGACCATGGGGAGCAGAGCCCCCAACCCTGCATCACTGAAATGGCAAACAATCATCTTCTATTTGCTTTCATCTTGTGGTGGGGTTTCCTTTCAGCACTTTAGCTTATTAATATCACAAGGGTGATCTAATGGGTATTTTATTCACTTAAGAGCTGAAAAACACTCATTCTTCTTAAATTCCCATGGTCAACTTACAAATAGTAGCTGTCTAGTCTCAAAAAATTTCAAAGAATAAGCATTACAGAGATTACATCCCCAGATGACAATGCAATCAAGTAAGTAAAAGATTAATTTCAAAAATTCATTCAAGAAGAGGAGCAAGATGGCAGAGGAGTAGGAGGCTGAGATAGTATTAGATCCCAGAAGTTCAACTACATAGTTATCAAACCATTTTAAACACCTACAAACTCAACAGGAGATAGAAGAGAAGAAGAGCAACAATCCTAGGAACAGAAAATTGACCACTTTCCAGAAGGTAGGATATGTAGAAAAGTAAATCCAAAGCAACAGGAAGAGAGACCATGAAGGGAGGGGCCAGCTGTTGGAAAGCCACAGAGCTGTGGAACACAAAATCAGAACTTTTAGAAGTCTGCTCTACCGAGGGACATCGCTCCAGAAGCTAAGTGGGGGGTTTAGCCCTCATGGGGACAGTGTGGTTTCAGGACTCGTGGGCTCACAGAAATACCAGGGGTGTCTGAGGGTGGCCAAGCTCCCAGGTATCAGAGGGAGAAGCCAACAGCAGAGACAGAGCTGAACAGTGGGCTATCAGCTCAGGCTTACCTTAGATCCGAGGCACAGTCAGGCCACTGCTCTTTGAGCAGGGACTCCACAAGGGGCAGCTCTGGGAAGACTCCTTCCTTCCTCCTTCGGGAGGAGCAGCACAGGAGCGTGCCTCAGGAATCTGCTGGGTTTGGAGACTCCAGATGGGGCTGTGTGCCAGAGATAGAAACAATCTGTCACACACCGACTGAGCTTGGAGTGCGGACAGAGACCAGGGAGATGGGAATGATTGACTGCTTTTCTCCAAGGGCGCACTAAGGAGTGGGGCCCGAGGGCTCAGCTCTTACCAGCCAGAGATTGGGAGGTCGCCATCTTCATTCCTATCCTCCAAAACTGTACAGAAAGCATTCAGGGAACAAAAGCTCCCAAGAGTGAACCCGAGCAGATTGCTTGGCCCAGCCCCTGGCAAGGGTGGTGCAATTTCGCCCCAGGCAAAGACATTTGAGAATCACTGCAACAGGCCCTTCCCCCCAGAAGATCAGCAAGAATATCCAGCCAAGACCAAGTTCATCAATCAATGAGAACTGTGGAACTCCAGAGTTAGGAAAAAGCAACACATAGAATTCATGGGGGGGGGTTTCCCCATAGTCCTTTAGTCTTTCACAGCTAAAGTTTTTTAATTTTATTTTTTTATTTTATTTATTTTTTTATTTTTCCTTTCTTATTTTAACATTTTTTAACTAGTATCTTATCAATGCCTTTTTAAAAATCTTTTCTAATTTTCATTTTTACATTCCTATTTTATCCCCTCATTATTTTTAACCATATTTTTTGTATAAATAGGGTTTTTTTTTCTTTAAAATTTTGGGATACAGGGGTGCCTGGGTGGCTCAGTGAGTTAGGGCCTCTGCCTTTGGCTTGGGTCATGGTCTCAGGGTCCTGGGATCAAACCCAGCGTGGGCTCTGCTCAGTGGGGAGCCTGTTTCCCCCTCTCTCTCTGCCTGCTTCTTTGCCTGCTTGTGATCTCTCTCTGTGTGTTAAATAAATAAATAAAATATTTTTTTTTATAAATAAAATATTTTTAAAAACATTTTGGGATACAATTTCTTCTAATAGATCAAAATATACCCTAAATGGGGCACACGGTTTGGTTCTAGTCTCCAGCCTGATCACATTCTTTCCTCTTTTTTCAATTTTTTCTCTTTTCAACCAACCTCTTATCAATCCCTTTTTTAGAATCTTTCTAAATTTTCATCTTCACACTCATATTCCATCCCTTCATAGTGTTTACCCTTATTTTTGTATTATTTGTAAGTTTTTCTTTCTTTAAAATTTTGGGAGGTAGTTTCTTCTAACAGACCAAAAAACACCCAAAATCAGGTGTGGAGCTCTGTTCTAACCACAAGTCTAATATATATATTTTTTTCTTTTTCTCTTTTTTATTTTCTTTTTTCTTTCCTCCCCCCTCCCCCCTTTTTACTTCAACCCCTGGTTTTGGCTCTCTTCTGCTTTTTTGGGGGTCATTGCTATTCTCTTATTATTTTGTTCTCTCATTCATCTATTCTTATCTCAATAAAATGACAAGGCAGAAAAACTCACCACAAAAAAAGAACAAGAAGCAGTACCGACGGCCAGGGACCTAATCAATATGGACATTAGTAATATGTCAGAACTAGAGTTCAAAATGACAATTATCAAGGTGCTAGTCAGGCTTGAAAATAGCATGGAAGATTAGAGAATCCCTTTCTGGAGAAGTAAAATCCCTTTCTGGAGAAATAAAAGAACTAAAATCTAACCAAGTAGAAATCAAAAAAGCTATTAATGAGATGCAATCAAAAATGGAGGCTCTTGGGTGCCTGGGTGGCTCAGTTGGTTGGGCGACTGCCTTCAGCTCAGGTCATGATCCCGGAGTCCTGGGATCGAGTCCCACATCGGGCTCCCAGCTCCATGGGGAGTCTGCTTCTCCCTCTGACCTTCTCTCCTCTCATGGTCTCTCTCACTGTCTCTATCTCAAATAAATAAAAATAAAATCTTAAAAAAAAATGGAGGCTCTTACTGCTAGAATAAATGAGGCAGAAGAGAGAACTAGTGATATAGAACAAATGACAGAGAATAAAGAAGCTGAGAAAAAGAGAGACAAACAACTACTGGACCACAAGGGGAGAACTCAAGAGACAAGTGATACCATAACATGCAACAATATTAGAATAATTGAGATCCCAGAAGAAGAAGAAGAAGAAGAAGAAGAAGAAGAAGAAGAAGAAAGAGAGAGAGGGGTGGGAGGTATATTGGAGCAAATTAATGTAGAGAATTTCCCTAATTTGGCAAAGGGAACAAGCATCAAAATCCAAGAAGCACAGAGAAACCCCCTCAAAATCAATAAAAATAGGGGGCCTGGGTGGCTCAGTGGGTTAAAGCCTCTGCCTTTGGCTCAAGTCATGATCTCAGGGTCCTGGGATCGAGCCCAGCATGGGGCTCTCTGCTCAGCAGGGAGCCTGCTTCCCCTTCTCTCTGCCTGCCTCTCTGACTACCTGTGATATCTCTCTCTCTCACTCTGTCAAATAAATAAATAAATAAATAAATAAATAAATAAATAATAAAATCTTTTTAAAAAATCAATAAAAATAGGTCTACACCCCATCATCTAATAGTAAAACTTATAGGTCTTAGTGACAAACTGGGCATAGAGAATACTTTCCTCAATATCATCAAAGCCATCTATGAAAAAACCTACAGTAAAAAAAAGAAAGAAAATAAAAGAAAAGAAAAACCCACAGTAAATATTATTCTCAATGGGGAAAAACTGAAAGCTTTTCCCCTAAGATCAGGAACACGGCACGGATGTCCACTATCTCCACTGCTATTCAACATAGTACCAGAAGTTCTAGCCTCAGCAATCAGACAACAAAAAGAAATAAAAGACATCCAAATTGACAAAGAAGTCAAACTCTCACTCTTAGCAGATGATATGATATTTACGTGGAAAACCCAAATGACTCCACTCCAAGACTGCTAGAACTCATACAGGAATTCAATCAAGTGTCAGGATATAAAATTAATGCACAGAAATCAGTTGTACTTCTATACACCAACAGCAAGTCAGAAGAAAGAGAACTACAAGTACAATAAAAAAAAAGAAGAAACAGAAAGAGAACTGAAGGAGGCAATCCCATTTACAATTGCACCCAAAACCATAAGATACCTAGGAATAAAGCTAACCAAGAGGCAAAGAATCTGTACTCAGAAAACTACAAAGTGCTCATGAAAGAAATTGAGGAAGACACAAAGAAATGAAAAAACATTCCATGCTCATGGATTGGAGGAACAAATATTGTGAAAATGTCTATGCTACCTAAAGCAGTCTATACATTTAATGCAATCCCTATCAAAATACCATCAATTAGGCATCCAAATTGGCAAAGAAGAAGTCAAACTCTCACTCTTTGCAGATGATATGATACTTTATGTGGAAAACCCAAAAGACTCCACTCCAAGACTGCTAGAACTCATACAGGAATTCAATCAAGTGTCAAGATATAAAATTAATGCACAGAAATCAGTTGCATTCCTATACACAAACAGCAAAACAGAAGAAAGGGAAATTAAGGAGTTGATTCCATTTACAATTGCACCCAAAACCATAAGATACGTAGGAATAAACCTAACCAAAGAGGCAAAGAATCTGTACTCAGAAAACTACAAAGTACTCATGAAAGAAATTGAGGAAGACACAAAGAAATGGAAAAATGTTCCATGCTCATGGATTGGAAAAACAAATATTGTGAAAATGTCTATGCTACCTAAATAAATCTATACATTTAATGAAATCTCTATCAAAAAACCATCAATTCATTTCAAAGAAATAGAACAAATAATCCTAAAACTTATATGGAACCAGAAAAGACCACAAATAGCCAGAGGAATGCTGAAAAAGAAAACCGAAGTCGGCGGCATCACAATTCAGACCTCAAGCTATACTACAAAGCGGTAATCATCAGGACAGTGTAGTACTGGCACAAAAACAGACACATAGATCAATGGAACAGAATAGAGAGCCCAGAAATGGAACTTCAACTCTACGGTCAAGTAATCTTCGACAAAGCAGGAAAGAATATTCAATGGAAAAAAGACAGTCTCTTCAACAAATGGTGTTGGGAAAACTGGACAGCCACATGCAAAAGAATGAAACTGGACCATTTCCTTACACCACACACACAAAGAGACTCAAAATGGATCAAAGACCTCAATGTGAGACAAGACTCCAGCAAAATCCTGGAGGAGAACACAGGCAACAATTCGACCTCAGC
>CM052811.1:78727205-78797701 GCA_028533885.1 Nasua narica | reverse complement strand
CACCAGTCAGAATGGCTAAAATTAACCAGTCAGGAAACGACAGATGTTGGCAAGGATGTGGAGAAAGGGGAACCCTCCTACACTGTTGGTGGGAATGCAAGCTGGTATAGCCACTCTGGAAAATAATATGGAGGTTCCTCAAAATGTTGAAAATAGACCTACCCTACGACCCAGCAATCGCACTACTGGGTATCTATCCTCAAGATATAAATGTAGTGATCCGAAGGGGCACATGCACCCGAATGTTTATAGCAGCAATGTCCACAATAGCCAAACTCTGGAAAGAACCTAGATGTCCATTAACAGATGAATGGATAAAGAGGATGTGGTATATATATACAATGGAATACCATGCAGCCATCAAGAGAAACGAAATCTTGCCATTTGCAACGACGTGGATGGAACTAGAGGGTATTATGCTAAGCAAAATAAGTCAGTCAGAGAAGGACAATTATCACATGATCGCTTTGATATGAAGAATTTGAGAGGCAGGGCAGGGGGTTACAGGGGTGTGGGGAAGAGAAATGAAAGAAGATGGGAAGGAGACAAACCATAAGAGACTCCTAAACTCACGAAACAAACTAAGGGTTGCTGGGAGGTGGGGGGGTGGGTAGGGTTAAGGACATTGGGGAGGGTATGTGCTATGGCAAATGCTGTGAAATGTGTAAGCCTGATGATTCACAGACATGTACCCTGGGGCAAATAATATACTATATGTTAATAAAAAATTTTAAAAGTAAATAAATAAAATAAATAAAAGTGGAAAAAAATACCATCAATTTATTTCAAAGAAATGGAACAAATAATCCTAAAATTTATATGGAACCAGAGAAGACGGTAAATAGCCAGAGGAATGTTGAAAAAGAAAATCAAAGTTGGAGGCATCACAATTCCAGACTTCAAGCTCTATTACAAAGCTGTAATCATCAACACAGTGTGGTACTGGCACAAAAACAGACACATAGATTAATGGAACAGAATAGAGAGCCCATAAATGGACCCCCAACTCTATTGTCAACTAATCTTCGACAAGGCAGGAAAGAATATCCAATGGAAAAAAGACAGTCTCTTCCACAAATCGTGTTGGAAAAATTGGACAGACACATGCAGAAGAATGAAACTGGACCATTTCCTTACACCACACACAAAAATAGACTCAAAATGAATGAAGGACCTCAATGTGAGAGAGTTCATTCAAATCCTTGAGGAGAATACAGGCAGCAACCTCTTCGACCTCAGCCACAGCAACTTCTTCCTAGAAAATTCACCAAAGGTGAGGGAATCAAGGGCAAAA
Source organism: Nasua narica (assembly GCA_028533885.1). Classification (NCBI taxonomy): domain Eukaryota; kingdom Metazoa; phylum Chordata; class Mammalia; order Carnivora; family Procyonidae; genus Nasua; species Nasua narica. Next base: position 78,796,407 of record CM052811.1, on the reverse strand, counting down.
ATGAACTATTGGGACTTCATCAAGATCAAAAGCTTTTGCACAACAAAGGAAACAGTCAACAAAACCAAAAGACAACTGATAGAATGGAAGAAGATATTCGCAAATGATATATCAGATAAAGGGCTAGGATCCAAAATCTATAAAGAACTTCTCAACTCAACACCCAAAGAATGAATAATCCAATCAGGAAATGGGCAGAAGATATGAACAGATGTTTCTGCAAAGAGGACATACAAATGGCCAACAGACACATGAAAAAGTGCTCAACATCACCTGGCATCAGAGAAATACAAATCGAAACCACAATGACATACCACCTTACATCAGTCAGGATGGCTAAAATTAGCAAGTCAGGAAATGACGGATGGTGGCAACGATGTGAAGAAAGGGGCACCCTCTTCCACTATTGGTGGGAATGCAAGTTGGTGCAGCCACTTTGGAAAACAGTGTGGAGATTCCTCAAGAAATTAAAAATAGACCTTACAATTAATATGACCTTACAATTGCACTACTAGGTATTTACCCCAAAGAAGCAGATGTAGTGTAAAGAATGGGCACATGCACCACAATGTTCATAGCAGCAATGGCCACAATAACCAAACTGTGGAAGGAGCTGAGATATCCTTCAACAGATGAATGAATAAAGAAGATGTGGTCCATATATACAATGGAATATTATGCCTCCATCAGAAAGGATGAATATCAAACTTTTGTATCAACATGGACGGGACTGGAAGAGAATATGCTGAGTGTAATAAGTCAAGCAGAGAGAGTCAATTATCATATGCTTTCACTGACATGTGGAGCATAAGGAAAAACATGGAGGACATTGTGAGAGGAAAAGGAAGGGTGAATTGGGGGAAATTGGAGGGGGCAATGAACCATGAGAGACTGTGGACTCTGAGCAACGAACTGAGGGTTTTGGAGGAGAGCAGGTGGTGGGTTGGGCAAGCCTCGTGGTGGATATTGAGGAGGGCATGTATTGCATGGAGCTCTGGGTGTGGTGCATGAACAATAAATCTTGGAACACTGAAAAAATAAAATTAAAAATAAAATAAAATAAATTAAAAATCATAGTTGACCTTTAAAGGTAAAAAATAATTTTTTGAATGAATTTTTTAAATTTTTTTAAATTAACATATAATATTTGCCCCAGGGTATATGTCTGTGAATCATCAAGCTTACACACTTCATAGCACTTACTATAGCACATACCTTACCGTAGCACACAGCATACCTTGGGGCATCTCATTAAAAAATTTAAAAACATGTTTCTACATAACTCATGGGAAGAGAGATATTATAGTGGAATTTAGAAAAATTTTCAAACTGACAATTATAAAATGACATAATAAAATTTGTATCACAGAGCTAATATGATACTTGAAATTTTAAATCTTTAAATGCATATATTAGGAAAGAAGATTGCATATTAAGGAGATAATTAGAAAAAAAGAAAAAACAGAATACACTCAAAGAAAGTAGTACAAAAGAAATAATAAAGATGGGAGAAATTTTAAAATATCAAACAGATTCAATGGATATGTTTAACAAAGCCGAAAGGTATTTCTTCTGGGGAAAAGGCAACAAAATTTTTAAATTTCTAGGACTCTTGATCAAGAAGAAAACAGAGAGGGCACAAATAAGCAATATTATGAGTTAAGTGAGAGGCTATAACTATAAATGCTAGTGAGATAAGATATGAGCAATGTTATAACAATTAAGTTGAAATCATAGGTGAAATGGACAAAGTTCTCACTAGAAATACATCAAAATTTCCTGAAAAAGAAATAGAACACTTGAATGATTAGAAATGGAATCAGCAACTTAAAATAGCCCACATAGAAAATAGACATATTCTCTCAGATATGCAAGGAATAGAAAATTCAAGCCATACAGAAACTCTTTTAGATTTTTTTTTTTAATTTCAAACTCCGATGGTAAGGCTAATGTAACCATGAAAGTATATCCAAACAAGTAGAATACAAGAAACAAAATTAGAAGCTAACCTCTCTCATGAACACAGAAACAACCTAAACACCATGTTAGCAAATCAAAGGCAGTAATGTATAAAAAAGGTGCTTTCTGGGGGACCCTCTTACACGGTTGGTGAATGGAAACTGGTGCAGCCACTGTGGAAAACATGGAGGTTTCTCAAAAAGTTGAAAATAGAGCTATCTTATGACCCAATAATTGTACTACTAAGTATTTATCCAAAAGATAAAAACATAGTGATTCGAAGGGGCACATGCACCTCAATATTTAGAGGAGCCATTACACAATAGCCAAAATATGGAAAGAGCCAAGATGTCTTATTATCCAGATGAATGGATAAAGATGTGGTATATATACACCATGGAATATTACTCAGCCATCCAAAAAAAGAATGAAATCTTGCCATTTGCAACCTCACAGATGGAACTGGAGGAATCATGCTAAGTGAAATAAGTCAGTCAGAGAAAGACAAATACCATATTATTTCACTTATATGTGGAATTTAAGAAACAGGACAGATGAGCATAAGGGAAGGGAAGTGAAGGGAAGGGAAGGAAGGGAAGGGAAGGAAAAATAAAACAAGATGAAAATTGAGAGGGAGGAAAACCATAAGAGATGCTGAACTCTAGAAAATAGAGAGTTGCGGGTCGGAGGTGGGTGGGGGATGGGGTAATTGGGTGATGGGTATTAAGGAGGGCATTTGAACTAATGAACACTGGGTGTTATATGCAATTGGTGAATCACAAAACTCTACCTCCGGGAAACAGGAAAACAGGGTGGAGAAGTAGGGGACCCTCTTTCAACCAGTCCCCTGAATTGAACTGGATATCTATCAGACCATTCTGAACACCCACGAAATCAGGCTAAGATGTAAGAAGATATACCCAGATCTCTACAAACAGAATATCTCTGGGAGTTAGTCTCAAGGTCTGAAGCGGGGAGCTGCAATTCTGTGGGCAGATATCAGAAAATAAATGGAAGGGGGAAGGAGGCTCTGTGATCCTGTGCCACCATAGCACAAAAGCCTCTTGTCCTGGGGACCAGGCACAGACTCACAGACCAGTAGCAGTAACGGCAGGGAAAGGACTTTAGGGCAGCATCCCAGACTGAAACCTGGAGCTGCAGGGGTGCACATGCAAACTGAGGGCAGCTGGTAGTTTTAGAAGCGCAAAGGGCAGAGATGTGCCTGGACCTGGAAGCGAGGGCTGGGAGTGCTGCTGTGAGGTACACAACTCGGGTCACTGCAGTTTTTAAGAGCACAGAAAGAAACAGAGATAATATGGCCTGGAGAGCTCAATGGAGAACAGACTGTCTGTTCTGATACAGAAGTTTGGATATGGTCACTTCTGCTTTATCAGAAGAGACACTGAAAGTCACCAGGGAAAGATATCAGAGAACAAAAGCCTCAAAAAACAGGTTTTCACAGAGCCCACCCCCCACACACACACAAGGGCAGGGCAACGCTGCCCAAACAGAGTTGCCTGAGTAACAGCACAGCAGGCCCCTCCCTCAGAAGACAGGCTGAAATAAAAGAAGCTGACAACCCTAAGACCCTATAAAACACGTGCATCTTGCTTAGTATACATGGTCAATAATTTGAACTCTGTACATTCCCCCAACCACCCCTCAATACAATGACTAAGAGGAGGAATCCCCAACATAGGAAAGATTCAGAGACTGTGACCTCCACCACAGACCTAATGGATATAGATATAAGCAAGATGTCAGAAATAGACTTCAGAGTAACACTTATGAAGACAAAAGCTAGAATGGAGAAAACCATCTTGGCAACATAGATTCTCTAAAGACAGAAGTGAGAGCTAATCTAGCAGAACTTAAAAATGCTATCAGTGAGATACAATCTAATCTAGATACTCTAACATCTAGGGGGAAAGAGGCAGAAGAACGAATTAGTGATCTAGAAGGCAAACTGATCAAAAAGAAGGAACAGGAGGAGGCCTGGAACAAGCAGGTTGAAATCCATGAAAATAGAATTAGAGAAAAATAAACGATACCATGAAATGTTCCAATGTTCCAAATGTTATTGAGATCACTGAGGGAGTGGAGAGAGAGAGGACTAGAAGATGTATTGAGCAAATAATAGCTGAGAACTTCCCTAATCTGGAGATCAAGGAGAATAAACAAATGCCCTGGTGTGTAATAGTAAAACTCACAAATCTTAGAACCAAGGAAACCATCTTAAGGGCATTTAGGGGGAAGAGATTCCTTACATACAAAGGGAGGAACATCAGAATAACATCAGGCCTGTCCACAGAGAGTTGGCAAGCCAGAAAGGGCTGGCAGGACATATTCAGGGTACTAAGTGCAAAGAACATGCAGCCAAGAATACTTTACCCAGCAAGGCTGTCATTCAGAATGGATGGAGAGATAAACAGCTTCCAGGACCAGCAGAAACTGAAAGAATATGTGGCCACAAATGGAGAAATACCCCAAGAGTGATATAGAACAGAAATTTACAGAGGCAATCGATAGATACATCTTCACAGGCAACATGATGACAATAAAATCATATCCTTCAATAATCACTCTCAATGTGAATGGCCTAAATGCTCCCATAAAATGGCACAGGGATGCAGATTGGATAAAAAGACAGGACCCATCCATATGCTGTCTAGAGGAAACTCATTTTGAACATAGATATACCCAGACTGAAAGTGAAGGATAGAGAACCATCTTTCATACCAACAGACCACAAAAGAAATTTCTCATAACAGACAAATTAGACTTTAAGCTAAAGACTATAGTTATAGATATAGAAGGGTCTATCCAACAGGAAGATCTAAAAATTGTAAATATTTATATCCCCAACATGGGAGCAGCCAACTACATAAGCAAACTGTTAACCAAAATAAAGAGACATATTGATAATATGTTAATTGCAGGAGACCTTAACACTCCACTCTCAGCAATAGAGAGATCAACCAAGCAGAAAATCAACAAACAATCAAGAGCTTTGAATGACACACTGCACCAAGTGGACTATATATATATATATGTGTATATATATATATATGTGTATATATATATATATATATATATATATATATATATATATATGTATAGAGAGAGAGAGAGAGAGAGAAATTTCCACCCTAAAACAACAGAATACTCATTCTTCTCAAGTGCACATGGAACTTTCTCCAGAATAGATTACATACTGGGTCACAAATCAAGTCTCAACCAATACCAAAAGATTGAGATGATTCCCTGCATATTCTCAGACCACAACGCTTGAAACTGGAACTCAATCACACAAAAAAAAAAGGTTGAAAGAAATTCAAACACTTGGAAGCTAAGATAATCCTGCTCAAGGATGTTTGGATCAACGAGGAAATCAAAGAACTTTAAAAATTCATGAAAACCAATGATAATGAAAACACATTGGTCCAAAACCTATGGGATATGGTAAATGTGGTCCTAATGGGGAAATACATGGCCAGCTAAGCCTCCCTCAAAAAAATAGAAAAATCCTGATTATGCAAACTTCTTTACACTTTAAAGAATTGGAGAATGAACAACAAATTAAGCCTAACCAATGCACAAGAAGGGAAATAATTAAGATCAGAGCAGAGATCAATGAATTAGAAACCAGAGATACAGTAGAGCACATCAATGAAACTGGGAGGTGGTTCCTTGAAAGAATCAATAAGATTGATAAACCACTGGCCAAAATAATCCAAAAGAAAGAAGAGAGGACACAAATTAATAAAATTATGAATGCAAGGAGAGAAATCATGACTAAAACTAAGGAAATAGAAAAAAATTATCAGAAATTATTATTGACAGCCACATGCCAGTAAATTAAGGTTGCAATAAATGCAACCTGTAAGAAATGGATGCATTCCTGGAGACATGTAATCTTCCAAGATGAAACAGGGAAGAAATTGATAACCTGAATAGACCAATAACCAGCAATGAGATTGAAGCAGTGATCAAAAACCTTCCAAAAAACAAGAGTCCAAGACCTGATGGATTCCCTGGGGAATTCTACCAAAAATTCAAAGAAGAAATAATACCTATTCTTCTGAAGCTGTTTCAAAACACAAACAGAAGGAAAACTTCCAGATTCTATGAAGCCAGCATTATCCTGATCCCCAAACCAGGCAAAGCCCCCATCAAAAAAGGAGATTTCAGACCAATATCCCTGATGAATATGGATGCCAAGATTCTCAACAAGATCCTAGCTAATAGGATCCAACAGCACATTAAAAAGATTATTCATCATGCCCAGGTGGGATTTATCCCTGCAATGCAAGGGTGGTTCAACATTCGCAAATCAATCAATATGATAGAAAAAAAATGAACAAGAGAAGAGAGAACCACATGGTCCTCTCAATTGATGCAGAAAAAGCATTTGACAAAATTCAGCATCCATTCCTGATTAAAACTCCTCAAAGAATAGCTATAGAAGGAACATTCCTCAACTTCATAAAATCTATCTATGAAAAGCCCACAGTGAATATCATTCTCATTGGGGAAAAGCTGACAGCCTTCCCTTTGAGATCAGGAACATGACAAGGATGCCCACTCTAACCACTCTTGCTCAACACAGTACTAGAAGTCCTAGCAATGGCAATCACACAACAAAAAGAAATAACAAGTTTTCAAATGGCAAAGAAGAAGTCAAACTCTCTCTCTTCGCAGATGACATGATACTTTATATGGAAAACCCAAAAGACTCCACCCCCAAACTACTACAACTCATACAGCAATTCAGTAATGTGGCAGGATACAAAATCAATGCACAAAAATCAATTGCTTTCCTATACACTAACAATGAAAATACGGAAAGGGAAATTAGAGAATCAATTCCATTTACTGTAGCACCAAGAAACATAAGATACCTGGGAACAAACCTAACCAAAGAGGTAAAGGATCTGTACTCGAGGAACTATAGAACACTCATGAAAGAAATTGAAGATGACACAAAAAGGTCGAAAAGCATTCCATGCTCATGGATTGGAAGAATAAACATTCTTAAAATGTCCATACTGCCCAGAGCAATCTATACTTTCAATGTCATCCCGATCAAAATTCCACTGGCATTTTTCAAAGGGCTGGAACAAACAATCCTAAAATTTGTATGGAACCAGAAAAGACCCCGAATTCCTAAGGAAATGTTGAAAAAGAAAAACAAAGCTGGGGGCATCACATTGCCTGATTTCAAGCTTTACTACAAAGCTGTGATCACCAAGACAGCATGGTACTGGCACAAAAACAGACACATAGACCAATGGAACAGAGTAGAGAGCCCAGAGATGGACCCACAACTCTATGGTCAAATCATCTTTGACAAAACAGGCAAAAATATCCAGTGGAAAAAAGAGAGTCTCTTCAACAAATGGTGCTGGGAAAATTGGACAGCTATATATACAGAAGAATGAAACTTGACCATTCTCTTACACCATACAAAAAGATAAACTTGAAATGGCTAAAAGACCTCAACATGAGGCAGGAATCTATCAAAATCCTAGAGAAGAACATAGGCAGTAACCTCTTCAACATCATCCACAGCAACTTCTTTCAAGACATGTCTCCAAAGGCAAAGGAAACAAAAATGAAAATGAACTTTTGGGACTTCATCAAGATAAAAACCTTCTGCACAGTGAAGGAAAAAAACAGGCAGCCTGAAGAATGGGAGAAGATATTCGTAAATGACACTACAGACAAAGGGCTGATATCTAAGATCTATAAGGTACCCCTCAAACTCAACACTCACAAAACAGATAATCACATCAAAAAGTGGGCAGAAGACATGAACAGATACTTCTCCAAGAAAACATACAAATGGCTAACAGACACATGAAAAAATGTTCTTCATTATTAGCCATCAGGAAGATTCAAATCAAAACCAGTGACATATCACCTTACACCAGTTAGAATGGCCAAAATCAACAAGACACTGAGCAACAAATGTTGGAGAGGATGTGGAGAAAGGGGAACCCTCTTCCACTGTTGGTTGGAATGCAAGTTGGTGCGTCCACTTTGGAAAACAGTGTGGAGATTCCTCAAGAAATTAAAAATAGAGCTACCCTATGACCCTGCAATTGCACCACTGGGTATTTATCCCAAGATACAGATGTAGTGAAAAGAAGGGCCATATGTACCCCAATGTTCATAGTAGTGATGGCCACAATCGCCAAACTGTGGAAAGAGCCAAGATACCCTTCAACAGATGAATGGATAAAGAAGATATGATTCATATATACAATGGAATATTATGCCTCCATCAAAAAGAATAAATACCCAACTTTTGTATCAACATGGACAGGTCTGGAGGAGATTATGCTGAGTGAAATAAGTCAACCAGAGAAAATCAATTATCATATGGTTTCACTTACTTGTGGATTATAAGGAATAACATGAAGGACCTTAGGAGAAAGAAAGGAAAAGTGAATTGGGAGAAACCCCAATTTCTCACCAGATCTCCCTCTGGTGAGATGAGCCATGAGAGATTGTGGACTCTTGAGAAACAAACTGAGGGTTTTTGAAGGGAGGGTAATGGGGGATGGGTGAGCCTAGTGGTGGGTATTGAGAAGGGCATATATCGCACTGAGTGCTGGGTGTGGTGCATAAACAATGAATCTTGGAACATTGAAAAAAATAAAATTAAATTAAAGAAAAAAGATATTCACAAATTACACTACAGACAAAGGGCTGATATCCAAGATCTATAAAGAACTTCTTGAATTCAAGAACCTAAAAACAAATAATCAAGTCAAAAAAGGGGCAGAAAACATGAACCGACACTTCTCAAAAGAAGTCATACAAATGGCTAACAGACACATGAAAAAATGTTCATCCTCATTAGCCATCAGGGAAATTCAAATCAAAACCACATTGAGATACCACCTTCTACCAGTTAGAATGGCAGAAATTGGCAAGGCAAGAAACCACAAATGTTGGAGAGGTTGTGGAGAAAGGGGAACTTCTTACACTGTTGGTAGGAATGCAAGTTGGTATAGCCACTTTGGAAAACAGTGTGGAGGTTCCTCAAAAAATTAAAAATAGAGCTACCCTATGCCCCAGCAATTACACTACTCGGTATTCACTCCAAAGTACAAATGTAGTGAAAAGAAGGGCCATATGCACCCCAACGGTCATAGCAGCAATGTTCGCAATGGCCAAAGTGTGGAAAGAGCTGAGGTGCCCTTCGATAGATGAAGTGATAAAGAAGATGTGGTCCATATATACAATGAAATATTACTCAGCCATCAGAAAGGGTGAATATCCAACTTTTGCATCAGCATGGATGGGACTGAAGGAGATTATGCTAAGTGAAATAGGTGAAGGAGAGAAAGTTAATTATCAGATGGTTTCACTTCTTTGTGGAACATACGGAATAGCATGGAGGACATTAGGAGAAGGAAGGGAAAAATGAAGGTGGGGAATTGGAGGGGGAGATGATCCATGAGAAGCTTTTGACTCTGGGAAACAAATTGAGGGTTTTAGAGGGGAGAGGGTGGGGGGATGGGTTAGCCTGGTGATGGGTATTAAGGAGGGCACATATTGAATGGAGAACTGGGTGTTATATGCAAACAATGAATCATGAAAGACTACATCAAAAACTAATGATGACTAACATAACATAATAAAAAAAGAAAAAAACAAAGGAAACAAAATTAGTATCTTAAAGAGATATCTAAACTCCCATGTTTATTACATTTTTTTCAATAGCAAACATGGAAACAACCTAAGGGTCCATCAATGGATGAATGTATACAGATGTGGTATATATATGCAATGGAATGCATGCCATGAGAAAGGAGATCTTGCTGTTTGGAAAAATGTGGATGAATCTAAAGGACAGCATACTAAGTGAAATTAGCCAGAGAGAAACACAAATACTTTATGATCTCACTAATATGTGGAATCAAACAAATAAATGCCAAATGCAGAGAAACAAAGAGTAGAATGGTAAATTGTGGTCACCAGGGACTATGGGGTGGGAGAATAAGTAGATGCTGGTCAAAGGGTGCAAGCCTTCAGTTATAAGATGCATAAGCTCTCTTTAAAAAAAAAATAGGGCACCCGGGTGGCTCAGTAGGTTAAGTGTCTGTCTGCCTTTCTTTGGCTCAGGCCATGATCTTGGGGTCCTGGGATCAACCCCTATATCAGGCTCCCTGCTCAGCAGGTAGCCTGCTTCTCCTTCTGCTTATTGTTTTCCCTGCTTGTGCTCTCTCTCTCTCTCTTTGATGAATACATAAATAAGTAAAACCTTTAAAAAAAATAAGATGCATAAGCTCTTGAGGCGCCTGGATGGCTCAGTCAGTTAAGTGTCCAACTCTTAATTTCAGTTCAGGTCATGATTGTTGTGAGATGGAGCTTCACAATAGGCTCCACACTGAGCATGGAGCCTGCTTAGGATTCTCTCTCTCCTTCTTCCCCTGCTCCTCCCTTCTCGTGTTCTCTTTCTCCTTAAATAATTTGTTGTTTAAAAATTTTAAAAAAAGATGAATAGCACATGTACCCCAATGTTCACAGGAGAGATGGCCACAATCGCCAAACTGCGGAAGGAGCCGAGATGCCTTTCAACAGACGTATGGATAAAGGAGATGCAGACCATATACACAATGGAATATTACTCAGCCATCAGAAAGGATGAATACCCATCATTTGCATGGACATGGATGGAACTGGAGGGGATTATGCTGAGTGAAATAAGTCAAGCAGAGAAAGACGATTATCATATGGTTTCACTTATTTGTGGAACATAAGGAATTGCATAGAGGACATTAGGAGAAGGAAAGGGAAAATGAAGAAAGAAACATCAGAGGGGGGGATGAACCATGAGACTATGGGCTCCAGGAAACAAACTGAGAGTTTCAGAGGGGAAGGGGGGTGGGAGGATGGGTTGGTTCAGTGATGGGTATTAAGGAGGGCATGTATTATAATGAGCACTGGATGTTCAATGGATCATAGAACACTACATCAAAAACTAATGAAGTACTGTAGGTTACTAACATATTAAAATTAATTAATTAATAAAAAGATGAATAATCTCTGGGGATCTAATTTTCAGCATGAGGACTATAATTAATTATATTTTAATTAATTTATAATTATTAATTATAATTAATAATATTCTGTTGTGTACTTGAAATTTGCTGTGAGTATACCATAAGCATTTCCACCACACACATAACTATGTAAGGTGATGAGTGTGTTAATTAATCTGATTGTGGTGCCTGGGTGGCCTAGCCAATTGCGTCTGCCTTCAGCTCAGGTCATGAACTCTGGGTCCTGGAATCTGGCCCTAAAGTGGGATCTCCACTCAGCAGGGAATCTCCTTGTTCCTCTCCTTCACCCCCCACCCAGGCTTGTGCACACAAGCACACTCGCTCACTTGCTCTCTCTCAAATAAATAAATAAAATCTTTAAAAAAAATTCTAGCTCTGAAACTAGTTTTTAAAATGTGCTTTCTGTTGGGAATCAGGATTGATTCAACATCAAAATTTAACTTCCCACATTTACAAAATAATGGAGAAAACTCAGATGATTGCCTCAATGGATTAATAAAATATACAAAATAAAATTCAACATCCTTTAATGATTTTTTAAAACTATTAAACTGGATTAAAAACTCTTAAAAGAAAGTTTTCTTAATCTGATAAGGGGCACCTTCATATTTAATGATTAAAAAGGTAAGGGCCTTCATGGAAGGGAGAACAGCAAATACAAGTTGCTCAAGAAGTTAAACAGGACAATCTTCCACACTAGTCTGTTTGATAGTTAACCCAAACATCCAGAACACTACTTACTCTATTTATAGCCACACTTCTTGGGGTCCCAACTAGATTATCACTATGATGAGGGAGCCTCCATTGACCATATATCAGGAAGTCAAAGGAGACCTTGTAATGGCCAACGTGGCAGGCAGAAATAAGAAAAGCCAACCTCCTCTGGGCAAGAGGAAGGTTTTCCTCACATTTTTCATGTATGTACTTTTGGAAAATGGAAGGCTAGCTGTGATTGCAGAAGATGTGACTTTTCTGGAGAGTTAAGAAAGAAGAATTTGAAAGGGAAAGCAGTAATTTGTGGTTATACTCTTCAGGGAATCAGAAGTGACTGATATTTTCTTATCAAATTGATCTGTGAGCAATGGATGTCTTAGAAAAAATCCCCCCAAAACAAATCCTGAAAAAGGAGTGTAAGTAGTTGGGGAGCTTGGGTGGCTCAGTCAGTTAAGCATGTGCCTTCACATCAGGTCATGACCTCATGTGGGTTCTGCAATTGAGTCCCATATCGGGCTCCCTGCTCAGTGGTGAGTCTGCTTCCCCCTTTGGCCCTCTGCCACTCATGCTCTCTGTCTCACTTTCCCTCTCTCTCTCTCAAATAAATAAAATCTTAAAATAAAAAGGACTGTAAGTAGTTTACTTGGAATGTGACCCCAGGAAACACTAGGAGAGCGGGAAAGTAAGACAGGGACAGGGAGTAAGCCAGTATGGGTCACTTCTCTGGGCAATTAGGGCTCAATTCCACTGTATAATTTGCCAGAGTGTTGTCCTACTTGAGGTGCAAGGAAGGGAGAGGCAAACGATCCAGAGTATTCACACCTGTCATTGGCTAAGGGGCAGCATTAGCTCCCTGGCACTTCCAGTTGTTGGGCATGCTTGGGCCAAAAGAAAGTTGTCATGGGGAGAATCATCAGTGATTGCAGTGGGAAGGATATGGGCAGGGAGGGTGCTGGTACCTTCTGCTACCAGCGCACTGTGGAGTCCATGTTATACTATTTCATGCAGATCTGCAGCTGTCCTCCTGGATTGATGTGAGTAGGTAGACAAATCTGAGCAAACATCTGCACAAAATAATGGGTTTCCTCCACTCTGACCTTAGCCACAGTGGGTAAACCGAGGCGCTTTAGTAACTCATCGACCTCTTCTAAAACTTCCTTACTTCCCAAAGGTAGGCCAGCCATGCCTCCCTGCTATCAGAGCACTTGCACACATTTTCTGCCATAGCCCATATCGTTTGTATCTATCCCATTTTCTGTATGTCCAGAACAGATGCCAATTGGCTTCCAACATCTTTCACCTTCAGGACTGAGCCGCTGCTTCTTGGCTGACCAGTGAAAACTGCCAAAGCACTATAATTAATCTATGCATTCCTTCAACAAATATTTATTGAGCATTGTCTTGGTTTGGGTTTCCCCAAAGGCAGTCTGAGACAAGAGCTTAGATCTAAGTAGTTTATTTGGGAAAGGGGGCCAAGGAAGAAGAAAAAGTCAACCCAAGGGGCTGGACATGACTGTGCTGGTTACCACTGTGGGAAACTGAGGCTCAATCTAACTCTTATGAAGCATGGAAGGCTGAAACATTCAACCCCAGTTAGTTAAGTGTTAACTTCCCTGAACTTCCAGATTGAGCCTGCTCCCAGGGCTGCCAGAGGAAGTTCTAAGATAAACTCTAAAGAGGGCAGCAAAGAGTACTTGAGGTGGCAGCATTCATGGGAACTCTCCTCCACCACTGGTGAATTGAAGTCAGAAGTGGACTGAGGGAATAAGGTAATAATAGTGTCTGCTACCCTACCTACCACATTCCAGGCAGAGTGCTAGGTGCTAGCCATGAACAACCATCAGGACAAACCACTTCCTCACTTCCATGGAATTTACCTTTCAGGATGGTATAAAGAATATACCAATGCACAGATCAGCAAATAAATAATGATGAGTTTGAAAAGTACTATTAAGCAAATTAAAAAAAAAAAAGATGGGGGGGGGGCAACAGAACCACTCTAGATAAAATGGTTTGATGAGATGACATTTGAGTTGAGTCTTAAAGGATGAGAAAGAATCTATGTCTCAGTTCATTGGGACTGCTATATAACAAAAATATCATACACTGGGTGGTTTATAAATAGTAAACACGTATTTCCCACAGTTCTGGGGGCTTGGAAAGCTAAGCAAAAGGTACTGGCAGATTCAGTTTCTAAGGGCTGGCTTCCTCAGAGGGCTGCCTTCTCACTGTAACTGTACATGACAGAAGGGAACTCTCCAGAGTCTCTTTTGTAAGGGCATTAATCACATTCATCTCCCAAAGGCCTTAGTACTATCACCTTCAGGGTTATGGTATGAACATATGAATTTGGGGAGTACATAAATATTCAAACCATAACAGTTTGCTAAGCAAATACCTGGTGTAAGAGCTTCCCAAGCAGTGAATGGCATATACAAAATCCCATATCAGTGAAATTGACAAATTCTAAATTCTAGAAACTCTAGGAGTGAAATATGGTGAAGGTGATATTATGAGTGAGCTGGACAGAAGCAGGACCATCACAGTTCCATGAACAGAAATTTCAAAATATTAGAATAAATCTAAATTAAAACTGTATGTGAGAGAAAATTTTTCCAACAGTGGACTGGCAAAGATGCAAAGTTTTGTAATGATTCCACTGGGGGGAAAGTAGGGAAACCCACACTCCTATAGATTATTGTGGGTGTGTCAGTACAATGTCTAAGGTGCAATTTAGCCACATGTGTCTAATATTTAAAAGAAAAAGGGAAAAGTGGACATATTCTTTACCATAGCAATTCTAAAAATTTTTCCTATAGATATACCCACACATGCACACAAAAATAGTCCTCTAGGATCCTGTAGCATTATTCATGATAGCAAGCATCTGGAACAAGGGACCATATGAGCTAACTGCTGTATAAACAACCAAGTCTCAGCAGTTTGACCTGGTGAAGAAGGGCAGCGCCCAACCAGGTGCTCATGGTGATGACATGCCCCCGTGTCAAGTCCTGGTCTATGTACGTTGTCCCTACATCCTGCCTGGCTAGCACCGACTCACCCTCAAAAGTGCCACCACCTCGACCACAGATTTAGGAGCACCGTGTGCTTCAGGAACCCACTAAGGGCCCTCCCAGGGTTTCCCCTCCCCACCCCACACCACATCGAGATAGGGGTGGGTTTCCAAATCAGGCCCAGCGGAGGCACACGCTCAGTTTATTGGCCAGACGCTGTCACATGGGCAGTCCAGCTGCAAGGGAAGGCAGCTCCTGCGCGAGGCTGAGCAAAAGGCGATTGAACAGGTATCTGGCAGACACTACCACCATGATCCTTAAATAAACCGGGAGCCTACGTGGATGACTAATCCAAGTCAGAAGCTGGCAACCAACCTTGGCAGCACCTAGAGTTAGGAAAATGTCAAAAACAAGAGAGATTCATCGCGCTATCTATGCTGTTGTAGTTGCATTTTCTGTCACGCGTTACCTTCAACAAAAAAGGGGGCGGCGGGGGGGCTTTAGGTGTGGAGGGACCCTGGGAAAATTCAGAACTTCCTCAGGCTGGTCAAGGTCAAGATTGTTTGGCCGCACAGAGGAACCCCTGCGAGCTGCGACAGGAGCCGAATCCGCCCAACGATGGCCGCACTGGGGTTCTGTAGGCCAGATAGGCCAAGAACCTCGTTAGGGCCGACAATAGCCGAACCTGGCCTCAAGGGAACGCCAACATCTACCCAGCCAGAAACCCCGGAGCGCCTGCGCAGCGGGGCCCGCCAAGCCCCGCCACGCCCGCCCGCCGCGCCTGCGCGGTGAGCCCCCAACGGCCCGCTCCTCCCAGCCCGTGACGCTACGTGCACGTGGGCGGGGCTCAGGCTCCCCGGATCAGCGGGATTGCGGCCTGTGGGCGGAGGCCCTGGTAACGCGGGCGGGGGTGCGAGAGCCGGCAAGCTTCCTCGGTCGCCTGCGCGCTCCCGGGAAACGGAACCTCCCTTGGCGGCAGAGGGGCCCCTGCAGGGTAAGGGCGGGCCGGGGGCGCGTGTGGGTCTGGCAAGGTCCGCAGGGCCCGGATATCTGCACGTGGGCAGCCCGGCGTGCGGCGCGCTAGAGGGGGCCTGAGTGGAGGAGGGTAGGGGTCTCGGGGGTCTAGACCCACACACCTGTCAGCTCCTCGGTCTTTAGCAGCGGCTCCTGCAGGTAGACTCAGGGTTTTCCCTCATGCTGCCTTCCTGTCCTGGCTCCATTAGTCTTCCTAGAACTCTGAACCCCGCTGACCCCTGAGGGGAGCAGTCCGTGTTCTGGTAACTGGATGGGCCAGACAGCAAGGGTCTCTACCCCCAGGAAGTCTAGACCTGCTGCATTCATTCATTCATTCATTCAGCGTTTGCTGACCCGCTTCCCAGTGCTGTGCCAGGTGCAGGAGATCCAATATGGAAAGGACTGGCAAGGCCCCTTAGCTCCTGGGCCTCACAGCCCAGTTGGGAGGCCCAGGTAAAAGGCAAGATAATGCTGTTCTGACACTACTGCAGATGTGAGGATAGTAAATTCTGACATTGCTGTGGTGACCAGAAAAAGAGCTCAAGGTGGTTCTGCCTGAGCTGAGGCATGAGCCAGCCGTGCCCCGGGCTACCGGATTGAGAGATCCTGAGGTGGATAGAGCTGGACACCAGGCTCGACTCCCTTCAGTGGAAGGCCTTGAGCCTGGAGAGTAAAGGAGAAGGGAGAGATGGACAGGGAACCATGGAAGGAAGTGTAGTGCTTATCTTAAGTTCAGCTAGGAGCCATAGAATGGTTTTAAGGGTTGAAGGAAAGCCTGACTTGTTTTGTAGATTATAATAAGCACAGTCCTCCATATCCCAGGCGTCTATCCAAAAGAATCAGTTACCCAGAAGTGCCTGGGTAGCTCCAGTTGTCCTTCCAGACACGTGTATTCCAGGATCATGCATACCAAGCCATACACTGTACATCCTTCAGGATTCTGTGGAGGTCCTAACCTATAACCCCCCCACCCCCCACCTCCACCCCACCCCCCACCACCCCCCCCACCCCCCCGCAACCCCGGAGGGAATCTGAAACTCTAGGAGGGAGGTTCCTTGGGGATAGGTGGATAGCAGCTGTGGTTACAAGGTCTTTCTGACCCACTGTGCAAGAGCCATAAGGGGGATTAGATTTTGTCTGGTGGAGGTTCTCCTGTTGGTGTTACCAATACATTAACAAGGTTTGTGGGGTGGTGGGGGGAGAAGCATAGTAGTATAAATCCAGAAATTGTTTTCTGTACCCCCATTTTTGCCCTCCCTCGTAAGCATCAGTTGGGTCATATGATATGTGTCTCTGTCTCTTGTGGAACCTAATATGAAAAACCAGAGAGGTGGACAATCATGTAGAGATCTGGAAGAGCTTCCTTGTCCACTGTGTCTTGTGAAAAGGAAACAACCCGTGGTGTTAACAGGGCTGACTCACGTATGTATACTTTTTTTCAGAGAAGGAGAGAAAAGTCAGTTTAAACCTCCAGGAGAGGGGCGCCCGGGTGTGGTTCAGTGGGTTAAAGCCTCTGCCTTCAGCTCAGGTCATGATCTCAGGGTCCTGGGATCGAGCCCTGCATCAGCCTCTGCTCAGCGGGGAGCCTGCTTCCCCCTCTCTCTCTGCCTGCCTCTCTGCCTACTTGTGAATGTGCTCTCTCTCTGTCAAGTGAATAAATGAAATCTTTAAAAAAAAAAAAGCTCCAGGAGAATAAGTAGTGGTTTGTTAATGTCGTTTAATTTTGGATAGGTTTTTAGCATATGTGGTGGTCATTTGCATACATGGCTCTTTTGTGTACTTTAACTGAAAACCTTGAAGAAACTAGCTAACAGATTGTGTGGCCACTGATCCAAATCAGGTAAAGCTTGTATTTCCAAGAGCTCACCTGCCTTCCCCAGCTCCTAGAAAGCTAGCTGAGGGATGGGACAGGCACCTGCCTCTGGCACTATTACTCCACACCCAAATTCTCTCTGACCCTGACCTCCACCTGACAAATGGTAGCCCCCAACAGGAGCCAGATGAGAGCAGGGTTTGCTGAGCCAAACCTCTGTTGGCCTTTGTGCACCTTACATTGTGTTCCACCCTACTCCCAGCCTACTCCTTATTCCCCTCCTGGCTTATCTTCCTTATAGCCTTGTTCTAGACGCTCTCTCTCTTTTAAAGGACAAAACTAAAGCTGGGTCGTTTTCTTGAGTGGATCTCTAAGGAGGACCTGATTGACATATTTACACTATGGTGTTAGTGGTGTCCATGGAAATGCATTTTGCTCCTCTGGAAATTGTCTAATAGTGCTTAGTATTACTGAACACCTTAACCCAATAGAGTGAAACTGGCGTTATTTTCTGTTTGGACTCTGTTCATGTCAGGCTGAGCTTGTTGGTGTGTAACTGTAATGATTATATGCATGTAATTTCATGTGCATATTTTTTGGTTGTCTAAAGTAGAGTCTTAACGTTAATAGGGAAAGTGAAACGACGGAGCACATTTAATTTGGAGACAGAAGCCAGAAAGTCTTGTCTGTGCCTCACCACATGCCAGCTGTTTGATTCCAAGCAAATCTGTTTCCAGATACTCCCTGGGCTTTGGCACTGTTATATGGAAATAAGTTGTCGTCTGTTGTGTGGTATAAGTGCTAGCTTTGTAGGTCTCTGGCAACAGGATATAGCAAACAGGATATAGCATATGTAAAGGGTATTTTTTAGTGGGTAGACAAGTTTAATAAAGAGCAGCCTTTGCCTCAAAATTGCTATACCACCTGTTAATCTGATCATATAGGTCATCATTCTTAGACTAAATAGATCATAATAAAAGTTGATTATGTAAACGGGTCTTATACCTGTGCTGTGCTGGCCCACTGGGTGAGAGGGACAGGAGAGCAAGCAAAAAAAAAAAAAAAAAAAGAATCTTTTAAAACAATGTCAGATTATAAGACGTTAGTATTACTTTTGTGTCCTTATTGTTCTTCCTTAGAAATAGCTGCTTTAGAACATTGTTTATAAATACTTTTTGTTTAATGATCTCTTAGCAATGGAAAACTCTGGGTTACAGTAACCTAACGGAAGGAGGCCTATGAGAAGGCTAGTCGTAGGGTGAACGCTGGCTGCCTGGGGACAGGCATTCCCCAGGTCACATTTCAGCCCCTGCTCGTTCCTGGGTCTTCTTTCTCTCATTGATGTCTTCACTCCTGACCTTAGCTAACATCCTCTTCTTAATGCAGATCATTCCCCAGTTCCCAATCCCAAACCTGCCATCTCACAAGGATCAGTTCTGTTTCTGACCAATGTTCTGCTGTCATTTCATATTTAACATGTTGAAAACCTGGTCACTATTGTCTCCTGCCCAAATAGCCCCTTCCTAAATGGTCTGCTTTTGTCGGTAGCATCATCTGGGTCCTGAAGCATTGTTGATGGCTCCATCAGCTAGCCTTTCAGCTAGCCTCCTTCACCAGCAAGTATTGACTGAGTGGCTACTGGGCTCTGGCCTTGTGTTGGGGTTGGAAGACCCAGAATGAGTGGGCTGGTCCCTCTTCTAGAGAGGCACTCTACCCAGAGGTAAGAAAGGCACAAATGAATAACTCCACATAGTGCTTACTCAGGGACACCGAAGAGACCAAGAGAGAAACCTTGGTTCAGAGTGCCAGTAAGCATCTTGGGTAGATTTTGTAGGGGTATGGAGAAAGGACCAATGGAACAAAATTTTTAAAAAAAAAAAAAAAATTTTTTTTAAGGCAGAAAGAATATCAATAAGACATGACCTGCTGCTGTTGTTGAGACTGAAACTTTAAACATTTGATGCAATAAGCAGGCCCAGCCCTCTTCCTTCTCCCCTACCACTGCCTTTAGTCCTGTGCCACAGAACTCATTTATGTGACCTGTCTGGTCTCAGAGCCATTAAAGGATTTTTTTTTCTTGTGATAAAATATATATAAAATTTACCCTTTCAACAATTTTAAGTTTACAGTTAGTCACATTCATTGCATTCACATTGTTGTGCCCATCACAGCCATTCATCTTCAGAACTTTTTCATTGTTCCAAACTGAATCTATGCAGTCGTTAAACATTCCCTGCCCTACCCCAACTCCTGGAACCATTGTTCTACACTCAGTCTCTGAATTTGACTACTGTAGGTAATTTATATAAGTGGAATATTAGTTCAGTTGTGACTGACTTATTTCATTTAGTATAGTGTCTTCAAGGTTCATCCATGTTGTAGCATGTGTCAGAGTTTCCTTCCTTTTTAAGGCTGAATAATAATCCATTCTGTACGTACACCACATTTTCTTTATCCATTCATCTATCCAGGGATTTGGGGGCTATTTCCATCTCTTGGCTATTGTGAATAATGTGACAGTGAACATGGGTATGCAAGTATCTCTTCAAGACCCTGCTTTCAATTCTTAGTTTCTGATACATACCCAGAAATAAGATTGTTGGATCAATATGGTGATTCTATTTTTAGTTTTTGAGGAACCGCCATACTATTCTCATAGTGGTTCAGCCATTTTATAATCCCATAGAGGGGGATGCCTAGGTGGCTCAGTTGGTTAAGCATCTGCCTTGGGCTCGGGTCATGATCTCAGGGTCCTGGGATCGAGCCCCTCCTTGGGCTCCTTGCTCAGCAGGAAGCCTGCTTCTCCCTTTCCCTCTGCCTGCTGCTCCCTTTCTCTCACTGCTTGTATGCACATGCTCTCTGTCAAATAAATAAAATCTTTAAAATATATGTATAATCCCACAGAGGTTCTAATTTCTCCACATCCTTTTCAGTACTTTAGTGGCTATCCTAATGGGTATGAGATGATACATCATTGTGGTTTTGCACATCTAATGATTAGTGCTGTTGAGCATCTTTTCATATGCTTGTTGATCATTTATATATCTTTAAAGAGGTATCTATCCAGATGCTTTGCATGCATTCATGCTATGAATTAAGTTCAGTTTTTTTGTTGTCAAGTTTTACTTCTCTATATTCCAGATATTAATCCCTAAGCAGATATGATTTGTAAATATGTCCTCCCATCCTGTGGGTTGCCTTTTGTCTCTGTGGTTAGGGTCCGCTGATGCATAAAGTTTTTTATTTTTTGTCACTTTTGTCTTTTTGCTTTTGCTGTCCTGTTTTTGCTTCTGGTACTTATCCAAGAAATCATTGCCAAATTCAATGCTATGAAGCTTTTCTACTATATTTTCTTCTAGGAGTTTTATATAGTTTTAGGTTTTATCCTTAGGTCTTTTATCCATTTTGGGTTAATTTCTGTGTATGCTGTAAGGTAACTATCCAACTTCAGTCTTTTTTAGGTGGATATCAGGTTTTGCCAGCACCATTTGTTAAAGAGACTATTCTTTCCCCCATGTCTTGGTTCCCTTGTCAAAGATCATTTTACCATATATGTGAAGGTTTATTTCTGGGCTCTCTGTTCTGTTCCAGTGGTCTTTGTGTCTGTCTTTATACCACTACCACAAGTTATTTATTACTGTGGCTTTATAGTATGTTTTGAAATCAGAAAGTATGAGGCTTCCAACTTTGTTCTTTTTCAGGATTGTTTTGTGATTTGGGATCTCTTGAGATTCCTTGACTCTCCTATGAATTTTAGGACTTTTTTTCCCCTGTCTCTACAAAAAAAAAAAAAGTCATTTGGATTTTTATAGGGATTACATTGAATCTGTGAACTACTATAACTAGTATTGATACCTTTATCAATATTAAGTCTTCCCATCCATGAACACAGGATATCTATTTATTTGACTCTTAATTTTCTTTCAGCTATGTTTGATAGTGTTCAGGGTACAAGGCTTTCACTTCCTTGTTTAACTTTATTCTTAAGTATTTTATTCTTTTTGATGCTATTATAAATAGAATTGTTTTCTTCTTTTTCAAATTGTTCATTATAATGTATAGAAACAACTGATTTTCATCTGTTGATATTATGTCCTGATGGGTTTCTTAGTTTTAACAGTTATTTTCCTTTCCTGTGGAATTTTTAGGGCTTTCTACGTATAAGATCATGTAATCTATGAACAGATAGTTTTATTTCTTCTTTCCCAATTTGGATGTCTTTTATTTCTTTTTCTTTCCTTATTGGTTTGGCTAGAATTTCCAATACTATGTTGAATGGAAGTGTTGAAAACAGACATTCTTTCTTGATCCTAATTGTAAAGTAAAAGAGTTTTCTGTCTTTCACCACTGAGTATGATATTAGCTGTTGAGTTTGCATATATGGCCTTTATTATATTGAGGTAGTTTCCTTCTGTTCTTGTTTGTTGTTTGTGTTCATTATGAAAAGGTATCAGGTTTTATTAAGTGCTTTTTCTGCATCGATTGAGGTGATATTGCTTTCCCCTTTATTCTGTTTTTTTTTTAAGATTTTATTTCTACTTATTTGAGAGAGAGAGAGACAGTGTGTGTGTGTGTGTGTGTGTGTGAGAGAGAGAGAGAGAGAGAGAGAGAGAGAGTGAGAGAAATCAGGGGAAGAAGCAGAGGGAGAGGGACAGGCAGACTCTGTGCTGAGCACAGAGTCAAGTGTGGGGCCAGATCTCATGACCCCATGATCATGACCTGAGCTGAAATCAAGAGTTGAATGCTTAACTGACTTAGCCACCAAGTCACCCCCCTCTTTATTCTGTTAATGTGATATATTTGCCTTGATGGATTTTCAGATCTTGAACTATCCTTGTATTCCAGGAATAAATCCCACTTGGTCCCTTTGCTATGTGGTTGAATTCAGTTTGCTGCTATTTATTAAAGATTTTTACATCACTATTCATAAGGAATAATGGTCTGTATTTTTTTGTAGTGTCTTTGTCTGGCTTTGGTATTAGGGTAATGCTGGCCTTATAGAATGAGTTAAGAAGTGGTCCCTTCTCTTCATTTTTTGGGAAGATTTTGGAATTCTTCTTGAAATGCTTGGTAAAATCAGAGGTGACAAACAAATCAGTATTCATTTGGGTCAGGGCTTTTCTTTGTTGGGAGATTTTTGATTACTGATTTGGTCTCCTTACTAGTTATATGTCTTTAGATTTTTTATTTCTTCATAATTCATCTTGGTAAGTTATATGTTTCTAGGAATTTGTTGATTTCATCTAGGTTATCTAATTTATTAGTATACAACTGTTCATAATACTCTCATAAGCATTTCATTCTATTAAATTGGTAGTAATGTTCCCTCTTTCATTTCTGATTTTAGTTATAATTTGAATCTTCTCACTTTATTCCTTAGTCAAGATAGCTAAAGGTTTCTGTTATGGTGATCTTTTCAAAGAATTAACTCTTGGTTTCATGGACATTTCTGTATTGTTTTTCTATCCTCTATTTATCCTGCTTTAATTTTTGTTTGTTTGTTTCTTTCTTTTCTTCTAGCTTTGTGCTTAATTCTTTTCTGGGGCACCTGGGTGGCTCAGTCAGTTAAGCATCAGACTTTTGATCTCCATTCAAGTCTTCATCTCAGAGTCTTAAGTTCAAGCCCCATATTGGGCTTCATGCAAGATGTGGAGGCTACTTAAAAATAAATAAAAATTAAAAATATTTAAAAGTAAGGATGTGGGTAGGGGGAATGGGGTAACTTAGTAATGGGCATTAAGGAGCTCACCTGATGTGATGAGCATGGGTGTTATATGCATCTGATAAATTACTGAACACTGCATTTGAAACTAATGATATACTATATGTTGAATTAAAATTTTTTTTAATGTTTTTAAATAAATAAATAATTTGTTCCTTTTCTAGTTTCTTAAGATGTACAGTTAGTTTGTTGGTTGGAAGTCTTCTCTTTTAATGTAAGAATTTACAGGTATAATTTTCCCTATTGGTACTTCTTTCACTGCATTTCATAAGTTTTGATATGTTGTGTTTTCATTTTCATTTGTCACAAGATATCTTCTTATTTCCCTTTTGATTTCTCTTATGACCCATTGGTTGTTTAAGAGTGTGATATTTAGGGGCGCCTGGTTGGCTCATTTGGTTAAGTGTCTGCCTTTGGCTCAGGTCATGATCTCAGTGTCCAGGGATCAAGTCTTGCATTGGGCTCCTTGCTCAGCAGGGAGCCTACTTCTCCCTCTACCTGCTGCTCCCCCTGCTTGTTGCATGCACATGTGTGTTCTCTCTCTCTCTCTCCCTCTCTCTCTCTCTCTCTTTCTCTCTCTCTAACAAATAAATAAATAAAATCTTTTTTAAATAAATAAAATTTTTTTTTAAAAAGTAGTACCCACAACTCCTTCCACACCTTTCTCCCACCTGAGCTCTGAGTTCTAAGTCAGGCAAAACAGAGTCCTGTCTCTCAGACAACCCCAAGACAGGTTAGGGTGTTGCTCTGGCCTCTCTAGTTTGAGGGAAGGAGATCGGCCCTGGGCTGCTGCTTCCTTTAGACCATGCTATGCAGGAAGGGGTGGACCAAGGGTGAGTAAACACCACCAATCTTCCGACCATTCTGAATGTGACTGCCTTTTTTTTTTTAAGTTTATTTTTTTCACCTTTTTTTCCCCCAAATATGTTTATTTTATTTTTTCAGTGTTACAAGATTGATTGTTCATGCACCACACCCAGTGCTCCATGCAATACGTGCCCTTCTCAATACCCACCACCAGGCTCGCCCAACCCCCCACTCCCTCCCGTCCAAAACCCTCAGTTTGTTGCTCAGAGTCCACAGTCTCTCTTGGTTCATCACCCTCTCCAATTTCCCCCCATTCACCCTTCCCTTCTTTCTCACAATGCCCTCCATGATTTTCTTTATATTCCACACGTGAGACCATAAAATAATTGACTCTCTCCGCTTGACTTATTTCACTCCGCATAATCTCTTCTAGTTGGATATTCATCCTTTCTGATGGAGGCATAATATTCCATTGTCTATATGGACCACATCTTCCATATCCACTCATCTGTTGAAGGGCATTTTGGTTCTTTCCACAGTTTGGCGATTGTGGCCATTGCTGCTATGAACATTGGGGTACATGTGGCCCTTCATCAGAGCTTCAGCAGAAGCTTTTTATCGTGAGGAGTCCCAAAAGTTCATTTTCAATTTTGTTTCCTTTGCCTTTGGAGACATGTCTTGAAAGAAGTTGCTGTGGCTGATGTCAAAGAGGTTACTGCCTATGTTCTCCTCTAGGGTTTTGATAGATTCCTGCCTCACGTTGAGGTCTTATATTCATTTCGAGTTTATCTTCGTGTGTGGTGTAAGAGAATGGTCAAGTTTCATGTCCAGTTTTCCCAGCACCATTTGTTGAAGAGACTGTCTTTTTTCCACTGGATATTTTTGCCTGTTTTGTCAAAGATGATTTGACCATAGAGTTGTGGGTCCATCTCTGGGCTCTCTATTCTGTTCCACTGGTCTATGTGTCTATTTTTGTGCCGGTACCATGCTGTCTTGGTGATCACAGCTTTGTAGTAAAGCTTGAAATCAGGCAATGTGATGCCTCCAGCTTTGTCTTTCTTTTTCAACATTTCCTTAGCGACTTGGCGTCTTTTCTGGTTCCATACAAATTTTAGGGTTGTTTGTTCCAGCTCTTTGAAAAGAACCGGTGGAATTTTGATTGGGATGGCATTGAAAGTATAGATTGCTCTGGGCAGTATGGACATTTTAAGAATGTTTATTCTTCCAATCCATGAGCATGAAATGCTTTTCCATCTTTTTGTGTCTTCTTCAATTTCTTTCATGAGTGTTCTGTAGTTCCTTGAGTACAGATCCTTTACCTCTTTGGTTAGGTTTATTCCCAGGTATCTAATGATTCTTGGTGCTACAGTAAATTGAATCTATTCTCTAATTTCCCTTTCCATATTCATCATGACCAGGTGGGATTTATCCCTGGGATGCAAGGGTGGTTCAGGATTCGCAAATCAATCAATGTGATAGAACAAATCAGTAAGAGAGAAGAACCACATGGTCCTCTCAATTAAGTTTATTTTTTAAAAGATTTTATATATCTGTCAGAGAGAGAGAGAGAGAACGCACACAGAAGCTGGGGAAGCAGCAGGCAGAGGGAGAAGTAGGCTCCCTGCTCAGCAAGGAGCCTGATGCGGGACTTGATCCCAGGACTCTGGGATCATGACCTGAGCCAAAGGCAAATGCCTAACCATCTGAGCCACCCATGAGTCCCTTAATGTGACTTCTTGATTTGGCATTTGCTTATAGATCTGTAGGTTTTTTACTGTTTTTCAGGACTCTTTTTTTTTATGATTTTTTAAATTTATTTGACAGAGAAATAGCAGAAGAGAGCAGAGTGGCAGGCAGAAGGAGAGGGAGAAGCAGGCTCTCCACTGAGCAGGGAACCCGATGTGGGGCTTGATCATGACCATGGGATCATGGGACCCATGGGACCATGGGATCATGACCTGAGAGCCGAAGGCAGCAACTTAACTGACTGAGCCACCTAGGTGCCCCTGTTTTTCAGGACTCTTATAAAATATTTTAACCAGTCCCACTTTTTAAAAAAATATTTTTATGGGTAACAAGGGCCTAGGGCCCCCTATTCCACCATCTTGCTGACATCCTCTACCCATTAAAGGATTTGAAACGGGGACTTTTCTGTGTGTCTGGCAACAGTATGGGAGGTAGACAGGGGTAGAGGAGCATCCTCCACCCTTCTCGATAAGGGCCTGTGTTCTCAATTGAGCTGCAGTGGCACAAAACAGCTAAGTCCCTGCCCTTGGAAGTTCATAGCCTAGAGGGTGACATGGACCTTTAGGAATTAATCCCACAGACCCTGACATTGTTACAGATTATGGTGGTGCCAGGGCAGAAGGGGGCAGTGAGAGCAGAGAGAGCATAATGGAGGTTGAGGGTCATTCAAATTATGGGGGGTCAGGAAAGGTAAAGACAGTAACATTTCAGCTGAGGCTGGCGATTAAGGACAAGGTTGGCCAGGTTGATGCAGGAGCATTCTAGGAATGGGTAACGCTGTGTGCAAAGGCAGAGAGGAGCTACATTCTAGGAACAGAAGGAGATACTAGGTTCTCAGAGCACTGTGAGCAAAGACAAGAGAGGGTGACAGAAAGCTGCAGAGGCTGGTAAGGAGCTAGTCCCACCTGGGGGTGTGACATGATCCTGAGAGCTAGTAGGAAACTCCTAAGTGCAGTGAGACCCAAGAGAGGCCCAAAGTCTGGCAGGAGCAGGGTCTTGGGAGGGAGGCTTGCTTCTTCATCTTGCCAACAGAGCCATTCCCATAGCCCTGAGGACAGCAGATGCTCAAGAGTGTGGGGGTGATTTGTCCTACACCCTACCCAAATTTGGGCAGTGGGGCACTGGAGAGGCCTATCCCTTAAGTAGGAGCACAGAGACAGCCAAAGATTTGGGCAATGCTGGTCAGACCTGAGAGCATCCAAGTATGGCTGCAGGGCTAGATTCTGGAAAGGAGTGGCTGCAGAAGGCCTGGACTCTTTCCACCCACCAACCCCACTCCTGCCCCAAGAGCCACTTTCATTCCATTTCTCCTCCCCTCAGACACCCTCGAGCTTGGTGTAAAGACCATCACAGGTTTGACCTGTGCACTTCTGGCCCTGGCCCTCTGCAGACAGTGCAGTCACACTATCTTCCAGCACTCCTGCCCATCACTGTCCCTGGTTCCAAGGGGATGTTACCTCCCACTGCCCTGCTGTAAAGCCAGCCTTCAGTACATGTTCTCTGAGTCCTCCTCTGAGTACATCACACATCTCATTGTATCCCCAGACAGCACCAATGGTGGCTTTCCACCTTACAGATGAGGAGACCAACCGCTTCTGAAGTTTAATTTGCCCATGGTCACATGCTGCTGTGGCCAGAACACAAACCTGTATCCTTTCTTTTTATTAATTTAATTTTCTTTAAATTCAATTAATTAACATGTAGTGTATTAATAGTTTCAGATGTGGAGGTCAGTGAATCATCAGTTGCATATAGCACCCAGTGCTCATTACATCATGTGCCCTCCTTAATGCCCATCGCCCAGTTACCCCATACCCCCTACCCATCTCCCCTCCAACAACCCTCAGTTTGTTTCTTATAGTTAAGAGTTTCTCATGGTTTGTCTCCCTCTCTGATTTCATCTTATTTTATTTTTCCCTCCCTTCCCCTATGATGCTCTGTTTTGTTTCTTAAATTCTACCTCTGAGTAAGATCATATGATAATTGTCTTTCTCTGATTGACTTATTTTGCTTAGCATAATACTCTCTAGTTCTATCCATATCATTGCAAGGGTAAGATTTCATTTTTTGAAGGCTGCATAATATTCCATTGTATATATACACCACATCTTCTTTATTCATCTGTGGATGGACCTCTAGGCTCTTTCCATAGTTTGGCTCTTGTGGACAGTGCTGCTGTAAACATTGGGGTGCATGTGCCCCTTGGGATCACTACATTTGTATCTTTGGAGAAAATATCTAGTGGTGCAATTGCTGAGCCATAGGGTAGCTCTGTTTTTTAACTTTTTGAGAAACCTCCATACTGTTTTCTAGAGTTTATTTCCCTCATGCTTCATGATGTTGAACATTTTTTCATGTGTCTGTTGGCCATTTGTATGTCTTTGGAGAAATGTCTATTCCTATCTTCTGCCCATTTCTTGACTGGATTATTTGTTCTTTGGGTGTTGAGTTTTTTGTTTTTTAAAGATTTTATTTATTTATTTGATGGAGAGAGAGCATGAGCAGTGGGAAGGAGCAAGGGGAGAGGGAGAAGCAGTCTCCCTGCCAAGCGGGAGCCCAGTGTAGAACTCAATCCCAGAACTCATGACCTCGGCCAGAGGCAGATGTTTAGCTGACTGAGTCACCCAGGTGCCCATGGGTGTTGAGTTTGATAAGTTCTTTATAGATCTTGGATACTATCTGATATCTGATATGTCATTTGCAAATATCTTCTCCCATTCTATATGTTGCCTTTTGGTTTTGTTGACTATTTCCTTTGATGTGCAGAGGGTTTTTATCTTGATGAAGTACGAATAGTTAATTTTTGCCTTTGCTTCCCTTGCCTTTAGAGACGTGTCTAGCAAAAAGTTGCTGCCGTCAAGGTCAAAGAGGTTGCTACCTGTGTTCTCCTCTAGGATTCTGATGGATTCCTATCTCACATTTAGGTCTTTCATCCATTTTGAGTTTATTTTTGTGTGTGGTGTGAGAAAACCGTCCATTCTCATTCTACTGCATGTGGCTGTCCAATTTTCCCAGCACTATTTGTTGAAGGGACTGTCTTTTTTCCATTGAATATTCTTTCCTGCTTTGTAGAAGATTAATTGACCATAGAGTTGAGGGTCCATTTCTGGGTTCTTTATTCTGTTCCATTGATCTGTGTGTCTGATTTGTGCCAGTACCATACTGTCTTGATGATTACCGCTTTGTAATAGAGCTTGAAGTCTGGAATTCTGATGCCACAAGCTTTGGTTTTCTTTTTCAACATTCCTCTAGCTATTTGAGGTCTTTTTTGGTTCCATAAAAATTTTAACATTATTTGTTTTAGCTCTGTGAAAAATGTTGATGGTATTTTGAAAGGGATTACATCGAATGTATAGATTGCTCTTGGTAGCATAGATATTTTAACAATGTTTATTCTTCCAATCCATGAGCATGGAATGTTTTTCCATTTCTTTGTGTCCTCCTCAATTTCTTCCGTAAGTATTCTGTAGTTTTCAGAGTATAAGTCTTTTACTTCTTTGGTTAGGTTTATTCCCAAGTATCTTACGATTTTTGGTGCAGTTAGAATTGAGATTGATTCCTTAATTTGTTCTGTCTCATTGTTAGTCTATAGAAATGCAGCTGGTTTGCTGAATTCCTGTATAAGTTATAGCAATTTTTGGTTAGAATCTTTGGGTTTTCCACATAGAATATCATGTCATCTGTGAAGAGTGGGAGTTTGCCTTCTTTGCCCATTTGCATGCCTTTTATTCCTTTTTATTTGTGTTTGCTGAGGCTAGGACTTTTAGCATCATGTTGAACAACAGTAGTGAGAGTGGGCATCCCTGTTGTGTTCCTGACCTTAAGGGAAAAGCTCTCAGTTTTTCCCCATTGAGAATGATATTCTCTGTGGGCTTTTCATAAATGGCTTTTATGATATTGAGGTATGTTCCCTTTGTCTCTACACTGTTGACAGTTTTAAGAAAGGATGCTGTATTTTATTAAATGCTTTTTCTGCCTCAGTTGAGAGGATCGTATCTTATCCTTTTGTTTATTAAGTGATGTATCATATTGATTGATTTGCAGATGTTGAACCACCTTGTAGCCCAGGAATAAATCCTACATGATCATGGTGAACAGTCTTCTTAATGTATTGTTGGATCCTATTGCCTAGTATCTTGGTGACAATTTTTGCATCCATGTTTATCAGGGATGTTGGTCTGTTAGGTGTCTTGCTTTCAATCTGGTACTTTCCTGTCTCCTTACCTCTAGAAATGTCCACTCCGCTTGCCACAACTGACAGAGTCAGTAATGGACACAGGTGGACCTGAGGACATTCCCCAAGGTAGGGGATCCCTGAGAATCAACCACCCCACTTCTTGTCCTTGGAAGCCTCAGGTTCCCGCATGGTGTCTTACTCCAGAAGCTGCTAAGAAAGCCTGAACAAATGCTTTCATTTTGGGGCACTGGGGGCATTGAACCAAAGACTGCGGTGCTGAATTAGTTCTTTTGCTACTCAGGTAGGATTTTCATAAGCTTGGAAAGCACACAGGCATTATTTCCACTTTGGCAGAGTGGAGTACATGAGTGAAAAGAGACATCTGCAAAACTTCCAGGAAAATGAGCTGCAATTCTCAGACATGGCTGGGGCTCTCTGTAGCCCTAAGGGATGAGACTTTAAGCCTTCTAAGAATTAAATATCTGTATAGAAGAGTAAGTGAGAATTGAAAAAATGGATTGGACATGTGTTCCTGTACCTTGGAAAGTTTGGGGACACCATTTACATGTGACTTTTTAAAGTGGCAACAAGTCCAAAAGCCACTTGTCTGGAACAGCACTTGCTGGGAACCAGGCTTAAGCCTTAGAGCCAGCAGGTGTGGGCCTGTGCCCCAAGTCAGACCCTCCAGGACCTGCCACATCAAACAGGTTATCTAGTCTTTGTAAACCCCAGTTTCTGTTCTCTTCTTTAAAATGGGCTCACACCTTCTAGAAGCACTTTGAGGACTGAATGAAACTTCTGATTCCAGGGGGAAGTGCAGACCAGTTTCTGGCTGAATGTTTTGTCCCTGAGCACGGGGACTTCTGACTTGCCCCAGAAGCTTGTAGCCTAACATGTTTTTCCTGATTTTCCTCCTTTTCCTCCAGCAGCTGCCGCACAGTCCTCAGTATACAGAGAAATGAGAAAATTACCAAATAATGGGAACCTGAAGATGACGAAGGTGGCGTACCCCTTGGGGCTATTTATTTGCCTGTTCATCTATGTCGCCTACATCAAGTGGCACTGGGCCTCTGCCACCCAGGCCTTCTTCAGCATCACTGAGGTGGCATCAGGGTCCCGGAGGGGCCAGCAGGTTCACAGTGCCCCAGGGACAGCTGCACATGGTCACGAGGTTTTCTATGGCATCATGTTTGATGCAGGAAGCACTGGCACTCGCGTCCACATCTTCCAGTTCACCCGGCAGCCTGGAGGTATGCTGGGTAGAGGACCTTGGCCACTCACTGCTAGGATCTCCTCGCTCACAACAGAGCTCTTGGGATCTCTTCCACTTAGAGCACAGTGATTAGGCCGGATGCCCTGCCTCGGACCCACCAGGGAGCTTGTCAAAAATATAGGTTCCCAGAGAGGCTGGTTCAGGCATGGGTTGGGGCCCAAGAATCTAAGTTTCCCAGGATTCTCTGACTGTCCTTATTCACAGTAGCTTCTGATGACTACCTGAGGGTATCTGAGATCCCCGAGGGTGTTCGGTGACCTGTCCTATCCCAGCATTCAGCAGCAGGTCAAGTGACCAGGATTGTGACTTAGGCCAGAAGCTGCATTGAGAGAGTTTAAGGCAGGAAGTTGCCCCTGACTCAGGCTAGTATGAGGCAGAGACTGGGAAAGTCATGAACTAGCAAGGACCGGGGACCTAGACTGACACAGTGCTGCCCAGTGGGTCCAGTCAGAGTGACAGATGAGAGTGGCCTCAGCAGTGAGAAGGGAGCTAGAGGCTGAGCCCCATTATATGGGAGTCAGCAGGCTTCTGCCAAGAGGGTGTATGTTCTCCCCATAGCTGCTCGTATGGGGAGACCCAGCTCCGTACTCCATCCCTTCTCCCTTTGATCTCCTTCCCTGGCACCTCTTGTACCCTCCAGCTCTGAGGGTCAATCTCCAGCTTCTAGCCAGTGAGTGGTTTCCCTCTGACTGCTCAGTAGGTCCATTGGCCACAGCTGGTTCTTTGCTGACCCTTGATACCTTTTGGGTAGACACTGTTCTGGGCACTTAACAGAGCTGCTGGCGACAGACACCTGTGTAGCTCTCTCCAAAGCTGTCATGGTATGTTTCACTTTTCATCTGCTTTATCTTTTAACTCAGTTCTGTAGTTAAGTTTTTATATGCCAGAAGATGATTTTTAAGCTTTTAAGACAACTTGTCAGCATGTAATCCTTTAATAGCCATAGTCTAGTGTTTTATCTCCAAAGAGACATCCTTTCAAAAAGTTCTTTCCCTGATTTTTTCCTGATTTTTCTTCATGTCCAAATTCGGGCCAGCATCCCTCGGCCACCAGTGTGCCTCTGAACACTCCCTTGCTGTGTGCACGTGAATCCAGGGCCTTCATAATTTAGGAACACTGTTTTTTTAAAAGAAGGGAAAAAAATGTTCTTTAGAATCTACTACATCCATCCCAGGATAGAGAAGTAACTTTTATATTTGCAGGTTAGAATCATCTGCCCCACTGCTCTGATAGTGTAATGAGAATTAACCATATTCAAATTTAGCAGTTTAGATGGATATAGCTTTGTATGTAAAATCATACCTGAGTAAAGTTGTTTTTTTTTTAAAAAAGCTCTGACCAAAGCATCAGATAGAACGCTCATCTTGTTTATCTGGGCTAAAGAGGCAGTGTTCCAGTCACTCTGGGATTGGTCTGATTTCAGATGTCTGCCTTTAAAAAGGGTGGCTAGCCATTATTGTATATATTCGTGTATATGTTCACAGTTCTACTTTTTTTTTAACCATGTTTCCTCTTAGAAACTCCCACTTTGACCCATGAGACATTCAAAGCACTGAAGCCAGGTCTTTCTGCTTATGCTGATGATGTTGAAAAGGTAATGTCTCTCAGGTCTATTTGTTCTTCAAATTTGCTTTCCAGCTGTGCAGTTTGTTAAAGCCAGCTCCCGTTCTCTTGAGCGTGTAGGTCTTCTTCGCAGAGGAAAGAATCTCTGATGGTGCTGCCCAGGGACATTTCATGCTATTTAGGGCGGTGGGATGGGGGACACTGGTACAGCCCTTGGGGCCAAAGGAGGACCGCTACCTTCCCCACCTTCCCCCACACCCCAGCTTCCCGGGCCATTCCCCCAACCACCAGGCATGCCACCCAGAAGTCTTGGTGAGGTTCAAAAACACAAAGGCTACAAATGGACAAAAAGCAGTGTTCGAGGGTTTAATTGTTTTGTTCCAGTTCCTCCGACTGAAGATGACAAAAGTTGACTAAAAAAATTGAAGTTAAAAATGTATTATGCAAAAATCCACAAAACCAAATAAGTGTAAAAGTGATTTACTTAAACTTTCAAGTAATGATTTTTGTAAATTTATAGCTTTTATACTTCTCAACTCTTTAAAGCTTACAGCTGCACTAATACAGGACACCTGTATTTCTGCTAAGGCGCTAATGAGATGGACGAGGTAGTAACAGAGCTACAAGTTCCTTTTGCTTAATACACTGGGGCTCCTGGGTGGCTCAGTTAGTTAAGCATCTGACTTTGGCTCAGGGCATGATCCCAAGGTCCTGGAATCGAGCCTCATGTCAGGCTCCCTACTCAGTGGGGAGCCTGCTTCTCCCTCTGCCTCTGCTTGTGCTCTCTCTGTGTCTCTCTCTCAAATAAACAAATAAAATCTTTAAAAAGAAAAGATAATACATCATTCTTGCCACAGGTCCCATCTTGATCTCTGACAGGGAAGTCATAGCCCTGCTTTCCTGTGGCTTGGTTAAAAAACAAATTAAAAACAAAAATCAAAATGAGTGATGTTAGAGTAACTATAATGTTACACATGAACAAATTAGATAGCTTTAGGATAAACTCATAAGATTTAAAAATCTTACTTGTTTACCAAATCTTACTTGTTTTAAAAACCTTACTTGTTGGGCGCCTGAGTGGCTCAGTCGTTAGGCGTCTGCCTTCGACTCAAGTCATGATCCCAGGGTCCTGGGATCGAGTCCCACATCAGGCTCCCTGCTCTTCGGGAAGCCTGCTTCTCCCTCTCCTTCTGCTGCTCTCCCTGCTTGTGTTCCCTCTATCACTGTGTCTCTCTCTGTAAAATAAACAAATAAAAAAAATCTTCAAAAAAAAAAAAACCTTACTTGTTTTAGTAGACAGTGCACATTCAAGTGGGACATACTTCCCAGCTTCCTAGTAGTCACAGGTGGTGAAAACTCCCCTCCTCCTCCCTCCAGCCCTAGAAAGGTTGGTGACCCTGGTTTCTTATGTCTTTCAAGGGCTGGTTGACATACCTATGAGCAAATTCGTCTGTATTCTTCCCCTTCCCTTTTTTATTTCACGTACACATAGAATGACATTCATATTGTCACGTACTTCACTTTTGTCACTCAATAGTATAACCTAGAGAGTATTTACTATCAGGATGTAAGGAGCTTCCTTGATTTTTCTGGCAAAGATATCGCAATGTGCGGGCACACTGAATTTATGGGAACCAGTCCCCTCCTGAAGGATGTTCAGATAATGTCTAAGAAAGACTAGTTTTTCACCTTATTGAACTTCACTACCCGCACATGTAAGGGCATCCATCTCAGATGAATTCTTAGAATGAGATTTCTGAGTAAATGGCATGTACGTTTTCTCCGTGGGCAGACATTGCCAAATTGTTCCCACAGCTTTGTAGCTGTTGGTAATACCCAGCAGTACTTTACCAAAGTTGTTATCCCACCTCTGCGCTGACGCAGGGTCTTAGCCAAGTTTTGGATCTCAAGCATTCTGGCCAGTATAGATGATTCCTCTGGGGTTTTCAGCACCATGAGAAACCCCAGAATTCATTCATGGTGTCCAGGAGAGTCACAGCTCATCTGAGATCGCCTAATGAGGGTTGGTGACGGGGCTGGGCAGGGTTTTGGTTGCCAGAGTGTGGAACAGCAAGACCCTCTTGTGTGTCTTCACCCCACCATGCTCCACTGCCAGAACTGTTGCTCTGACCTCGCCTGGTCCCTGTACCCGTCACACGAGCACCACTTGAGTCATTTTCTGCCAATTCAGAAAGTTAGAAGAGGATGTGTTTATAAGTTAACAAAACCAAATGGGTTGGGGGAATATCTGTGACCCTGTATGCTGAGCTTTGACAGACCCTACTTTTGCCACATTCACAGAGCACTTCAGGAATTCAGGAGTTACTGGATGTTGCTAAACAAGATGTTCCTTTTGACTTCTGGAAGGCCACCCCCTTGGTCCTCAGGGCCACAGCTGGTTTGCGTCTGTTACCAGGAGAAAAGGCTCAAAAGTTACTGCAAAAGGTGATTTTACCCATTTCACCCTGGGGTGTGGATAACTTAGGATAACAAGACCAAATATTCAGCCAGTGTGTGAGCAGTCAAATAGGCTATGTAGAAGCTTCCTAAGGAGGAAAACACATCAGAATGTTAACAGCATCACCTTTAACTACTCCTGTTTTCTAGAATCAACCTGTTTTGTGTAATAGCAACTTTGTTTTAAATATATGTTGAAACCTTTTGAAGGGCTTCCTTCTGTGCAGACTAGATCCTTGTAGAGAGCTATAGAAGCCCGAGTTCCTGACACTTCGTCTCCAGCCTGCATGTTCTCATGGTAACTGCCAGTTCTTCTCTTGGTCTGATCCACAGATGTAATTGCTGAGGAGGCCTTTGGCCTTCCCCTGCCAGGGTCTGGCTCTCACATGGCCCAGATTGCCCCCAGGCCTAGTGGCAGCCCTGCAAAAAAACTCTGAACCCTGTTTATTACAGGTGCCTGGACATTTCTTGTTTTCAGGCACATTAGGGAAACTGCTTTCACCAACATATTCCCCTTCATCCTCTGTACTGTTTCTAAACTATGCAGCTGCTAAGTGATGCAGCTGCATAGTTTAGAAACTTTTGCACATTGGTCAAGGTCCCTTGTAAAAGTTATTACGTGCTCAAGTCTGATTGTGGGTCACAGGTGCAACTGGGATGTACAGATGTACTGAAGTTTCTGTGTGTCAGTATTTGCTAAAAAATGGGGAAGGGAATGCACCAAAATGCTGATGCTCACTGCCTTCACCTCCTGGCTGTAGGCCTGTCTCTTGGGTCCCAGGCTGAGCTCTGCTTTGAGGGGCTTCCAGCACCTCATCTCCAGTCTAAAGCAGGGCAATGTTTGGGGGCCCAGTAGGCTCAAGGTGCCCCTGAGCTCCTCCAGCCCGGAGTGGCTTTAAGACAGGGTTCTTCAAACAGCAAATGTTGGAGAGGATGTGGAGAAAGGGGAACTCTCTTCCACTGTTGGTGGGAATGCAAGTTGGTGCAGCCACTTTGGAAAACAGTGTGGAGATTTCTCAAAAAATTAAAAATAGAGCTACCCTGTGACCTGGCAATTGCACTACTGGGTATTTACCTCAAAGATACAGATGTAGTGAAAAGAAGGGCCATATGTACCCCAATGTTCATAGCAGCAGTGTCCACAATAGCCAACCTGTGGAAAGAGCTGAGATGCCCTTCAACAGATGAATGAATAAAGAAGATGTGGTCCATATGCACAATGGAATATTAGCCATCAGAAAGGATGAATACCCAACTTTTGCACAACATGGATGGGACTGAAGGAGATTATGCTGAGTGAAATAAGTCAAGCAGAGAAAGTCAATTATCATATGGTTTCACTTACTTGTGGAACAATAAGGAATAACATAGACATTAGGAGAAGGAAAGGAAAAGTGAAGGGGGGGAACTCAGAGGGTGAGACGAACCACGAGAGACTATGGACTCTGAGAAACAAACTGAGGGTTTTAGAGGGGAGGGGGAATGGAGGGATGGGTGACCTGGGTGGTGGGTATTAAGGAGGGCACATATTGCTTGGAGCACTGGGTGTTATATGTAAACAATGAATCTTGGAGTTCTGCATCAAAAACTGATGATGTATTCTATGGTGACTAACATAACACAATAAAAATTAAAAAAAACACGGGGTTCTTCAGGGTAGCATCTGCCTCTGCCAACCTAGGCAGTAGATAAGGATATCACTTGCAGAGGATTTGAGAAATTTAAAATTAAACATGAATTTTGTTACTTCACAGCACCAGCTGACACCCTCTGCTGTTTTGTCATGACCTGCTGAAAGCATGGTGTAATTGGGAACTTTGAGTTTAGACTGTAAAGATAAAGACGTCTTTATTTCCCTTTATCTCCCTTTATATTTAGGTGAAAGAAGTGTTTAAGGCATCACCCTTCCTTGTAGGAGACGACTGTGTTTCCATCATGAACGGAACAGATGAAGGTAAGGTCTCCGGAAGTTCCCTGTGCCACGAGGCTGCCCTGGGAAATGGGCCATGTGCAGGGCTGCTGTGGGAACTTTCTCAGTCAGACATGGGCAAGCCAGAACTAAAGTGACAGTCCCATTCCATTCACAGTGTCACTATTTTCAGAGGATCTCTGGGGCGGGGGGGGCAGTATTGGAAACAGATTCTCATCTCGATTAGCTCCAAACCTGGCACAGATGAAGTTTCTGAAAACAAACCATCTTTTCAGCTTTAAGAACACTTAGGGAGAATCCCCAATTGCTACCGTATTTAGAAGTTTGCTGTTGCATTGTTAATGCTGAGATAGAGACCATCAGTTTCTTCACCAGCCCCTGATTTTAAAATATGACCAGGGAGGAGAAGAGTATCATTCTCTTTCCAAAAACAGGAAGTTAATGATAAAGAGTAGGAGGGAGAGATATGACATTTGGCAGAGTATTGTAGTGTTGTAGTATGGCATCTTCTGGAACAGTCTGCCAGAAGATGCTGGGTGACTTAATGATCAGTGACTCTTCTGTAGCTGATCTGGAGGCTGAGGAGTAAGAGACACTCACTTTGAACTCCTGGAATCTCAAAGTGGTCATTTGAGTGCGTGTGTTGTTTACAGCATCTCAGGTGATTCACATGCTATCTGTGACCCTCTCTTGTAGGCGTTTCAGCATGGATCACTGTCAACTTTTTAACAGGTACATTCTTCCCCCTTCTCCCTGAAGCAGACAGTCCATAGATGCCATTCTTGTTGGCAGAGGTCTCATTTCTACTCTTTCAAATAAGCCCTTGGGTTTCTGCAGTGGTGCTGCCTCAAAGTAGGGCATTGGGTTGGGTGGGGGCTCATCAGGGCAGACATCAAGCTTGCAGATGAAAATGCTGGGGAAAGGAGCTTTTTTGTAGGCCTGGTTTTCTCCAGCATAGCTCCTGCTTCCTGCAGCCACATCGGCCAGGGGCCCTGTCCTCTCATTTCTGAGGGAAGTCATGAAGAAAACCAGACATGCCTTCATTTATTAAATGTAGTGGGAATTCTGTTCACCTTAGAATTGAATTCCTCTGCTGTAGGTAGAAGAGGGAACAGAAACATCTGATCTTGGAACAAGATGGCAATGAGTCATTTTTCTTAGATGATTCTCGGTATAGGTTGATTTTTGTACCTTTATTGTAGTTATGGCAAAGACCAGTGTGTGAGAGATGCATGTATGAAAAAGAAAGAAGCTTTGTAGCAGAATTTGCCCCTTGGGGATGGAGAGCCATGTTAAGGGGCACATAGAAGCATGATGCTAGGGGGAGGCGTGCCTCTGGGCATAAAGGGACGTGATGGAAATTAGTGTCCCTGGGGGATGAGCAGTAGATAAGGCAGGCCCCACTTCTCTGCTGAAGGTCAGTGTTGTCTTACTTTGTTCAGATTAAAGCCACAGCTGGCAGAGCCACATTCATGTCCCTTCAACATGTGCATCCTTCCATGGAGATTGTTAAATACCCACAGTTGTTTTTCTGGTTTTCTTTCTACTGTGGGGCTTGGCTCCTAAACTTACTATAATTTTTCGACTATTCTAATCTATTTACTGTGTGACAATGCTGTGTTGGTTTCTACTCACTGTGCTCCAGGCGGTTTGAAAACCCCAGGAAGGAGCAGTGTGGGCATGCTGGATTTAGGCGGAGGATCCACTCAGATCACCTTCCTTCCGAGAGTTGAGGTAACCAGCCCTTGCTGCCCCACTGTGGCCCCCACCCTGCCGCCTAGAGTTGCCATCCCTCAGGGGAAGGCCCACTGACCTGGTGCCTGTGGGCCTGTGTGGTCAGTTCCTGTCCTACTGGCCAGATTCATTCACAGTTAATGCGTCTTCACTTGATTTTAATTCTGCCTGGGTAGGGGGGAATGGAAATTTGGTCTTCAGTGCGGTGATAAATTAGGTACTACCTACAACCCTCAGGGCCATAGGATGTGAGGTGTCTCCCTTTTCCCCAGGGCAAGCCAGAGAAGGGGCCATTACTTAGTCTGACTCCCAGAAGGGGAGAAAGCCGCAAGCCCTGTGTGATGAGACATTGTAAAGGAATTGAAAATGTTTCCAGTCTAGACCATCTACTGCTCTAATCACAGTGCCTTCCTCACCCACCACTTTTTTTCCCCAAATACTTTTATTTTTTCAGTGTTCCGAGATTAATTGTTCATATACCACACCCAGTGCTCCATGCAGTACATGCCCTCCTCAATACTCACCCACCACTTTTTTTATTATTATTTTTAGTTTACAGTGGAAGAGCACTTAAATTTACTCATAATTGTCTTGGTTGGGCCATATTTGTCAGAATGGTAAATGTTAGTTATGAGGAGGAAAAATATCTTTCATTTTGGACATTTTTTATTGCTTCTTCAAACTCTTTCGCAACATGTATGACTTAATGAAAAACTAATTTAATTGAATACATCTGTGAATACCCTGGTCTTTTCGAAAGAAAGACCAGCAGGAAGGATAGTAACCTCATGTTCTTCTTCAGGACACCCTCCAGACTACCCCGCCTGGCTTCCTGACGTCACTCCAGATGTTTAATCGGACCTACAAGCTCTATTCTTACAGGTTTGTTTCGGGAGTGGGGTGGGGGAGAGAGGCTGCCCATCCAGGAGTGTGGCTCAGCCAGCACTGTACAGTGACCCAGAGCACCTGGAAATCCCGCTGCTGGAGGCTCTCCCTCTAGCACTTCCTTCTCCCTTGCTGTTCCTTCCTCCTCCTGCCTTCTTCCCACTTCATTTTTTAGTTCACCTACAGTAAAATCACATTTCTTTTTTGTGTGTGCTTATTTTTTTCTGCTTTGTAGGAGATTTCTAAAAGGTGGGGAAGAGCCCATGGATTGTGCAGGAATTTTCTTGGCCATCTGTTTACCACATGGCACCTTCAGTCGATTCTTGGTGTAAAGCATATGCACTCCATAAAGATCAGGGCACATCTGTGTCATTCACTGGCATCAATAGCTCCTAGGCAAACTCCTGTTAAGTAACAGGCTTTCATTTGTTGAGCTGAATGCCCTAACCTCCATAAAGAGAGGCTCCTAGAAGCAGAAAGTCTACTGCCTCACCACAGGTTTCCTCCCTTTCCCATTTGTTTTGGATTCAGGCCAGGTGAACATACTGGAGCAGGATTGAAGATGTTACCCAGCAGGTCCTGTGGCAGGCCAGCCCCTCACCCAGGATTTTCTTTCCACAGCTACCTGGGGCTCGGTTTGATGTCGGCGCGGCTGGCGATTCTGGGTGGCATGGAGGGGAAACCTGGTGAGTGGAATGAGGGTTCAGAGCCCTCCTTGCTCAACAGGCTTGAAGAACTCTTCAGGAAATGTGCCCCTACCTTCCACCATCACAGCAGCCCACTGGGCCCTGGTCCACAGGACTAGGGGAGCCCAGGAGGGATGTGTGGGGCAGAATGCACCGCACATCTTGTCAGTGGGCACTATGATGGTGACAAATGGTCATATGTTTTACCTATGTATATATGCTGTTATTTTTTAAAAGGAAGAGATGCTGGAGAATTCTTTTCTCAAACACTGAGCTGTGGGAATTTAGCCACCAAGTAACTGTTTAGTCATCCTCTGTGTTTGGAGTAGACTGATTTTTAAGCATCTGAAGGGAATTTTATTCTTCGTGACAGTACAGGAGGTGCCATGAGCAGGTGATTCTGGGGCTGCTGCTGTGGAGCCAGGGAGAGTTTTTCTCCTCATTCACAGTGATTCCAGTGTTATGAAGATGTCCCTCTATCTTCTCTTGCTTTGTGAAGGATCATTAAACATGAACTTGGCGCTTCCTACAGACATGGCATTGAACTGGAGATGAAGTCTTTGTCAGGTCAGGATGTTTCCTCCTAGGCCTTCTCTGATCTTTCCTGACTGGCCTGGCTGAGGAGAAGCCTGGTGCTGGCCGCCAAGTACATGAACTCTTAGGAGGTCTTAGGAGATCACTGTGTCCCAGTTTGGGAGTAGGGGAACACTGCTCCAAGGCTGGCATTGGCCTGTCTTTCCTGATGACATCAATCAGGGCCCAACGGCCTTGACCCATGCCTCTGGTCCAGATGTGTGCCTGTGGGCCCCTACATATGCTCCAGCCACCTACCTCTCCTTGCCCCACACCTCCTCCCCTCCACAGGCCTAGCACTTCTCTGCACTTCTTTCAAGGGCCTGGTTGTTCTGACTGGAATTTTTGTTTCTCATGTACATCTTGTTTCAAATCCTGGTGTTAAACCTTATTATGATATTCCTCTGTTGCAAACCAAAAACATTTCCATGTCTCAGAAACACTTGCAACTTTCATTCTGTGGCCAGAAAACACCTATTTAGCCAGCAGGTACTCATTTGCCTGCCTAGGGCCAGCCTTAAACCCATCAGCTACATGAAATGCCTACTTGGGACACAAAGGGCTGTAACACCTGCCAAGAAGGGTGTGGACAGCTCCTTGCCCCAGAGGAAACATCTCCCTATTGTGTTATCTGTTG
The DNA here is from genome assembly GCA_028533885.1 of Nasua narica. NCBI lineage: Eukaryota > Metazoa > Chordata > Mammalia > Carnivora > Procyonidae > Nasua > Nasua narica. Next base: position 78,754,626 of record CM052811.1, on the reverse strand, counting down.
TTGCCCAGCAAGTACATACTAAACTGAGTGGTCAAAATGAGCAAATAGCAGTCATTTTATTACAGTATCTCGTGACTGCACAGGCTTGAGCTGGGCAGTGTCTCTCCTGGAATCCCTGGGGTCTTGTGTGGTGACAGCTGGGGTGGCTGGGTGAATGTCTTAACACCTCAGTGCTCCCCCATGTGGCATGCCCCAGCAGAGCAGCCTGCACTTCTCTCTGGCATCTCAGGAAGGAAGACTGGCCTGAAGCCATATGCCATTATATCTTGCACATGCTGCTGGTGAAAGCAGGCCCCAGCCAGAATCAAGGGCAGGCATAGGAACTCACTTCTCAGTGTGCACATCCTTGATGGGTGGCATTGTGGGGCCAGCCTTGGAGGCCAACCACCGCATTCCCTTTGTTATTTCTGGGGCCCCAGATTTTGTGTTGTGGGGCAGCACAGATACATGGCATGGTGGCATTGCCCTGGCCCTACCAGGTTCATCGCAGCCTCATTCATCAATAAAATCGGGTAGTGTTGGCTTCTCTTCTATTAGGGTAGTTGTGACAGTTGATTGAACAGCACTGATTGAACAGACAGTTGATTGAATCAACAGTTGATTGAACAGGCCTGATGCCCGGAACCCTGAAGCCCCTCAGTGCGTGTAAGCTAGGAGAGGCTGTGTCTAGAACTGATGGCAGCTTCTGTGATAAAGAAAGGCTTGCCTCCCCTAGTTGACCTGAATGCTTCCACAGGTCAGGTCTCATATGGCAAAAAGGAAAAGTGTTCCTTTGGCCCTCCAATGCCTTCGTTAGTAGTATTGGGGAGGAAGAATTTTTCTTCTGCCTTTTAAGATTCTTTTGGCCTATTAATTAAATTCACATGAGACAAATTAATGGGAGAAAAATTTAATTATGTATGTACAAGAGCCCCTAAAAATATGACACCCAAGGACAGGTCAGGCAATTGAGGCTTATGTGCCATCCTGAACTAAGGAATAGGATAGGGGTCTGGGGCTTTAAAGGGGAAGAGGATAATTCACAGGACAATAAGAAGAGCAGATATTTTATCTTATTTAGAAATGGTCTGGATATTCAGTGAATTTAACTTAATTCATCATTTCACAAAACTTTAAAGCTTCAGCTTACCTGAAAGATTTGGGAAAACCATTTTTAAGTACACATACCATAAAACATAATTATTGCCAAAAAGCTCACCTAAAAACCTTTTATACTACTTCTACCTATTTAATTTACTTATTCTTAACAACTGTGCAACAAAGTCAGGCATCAGCCCAAGCTATGTTTCTTGCTGGCTAAGAGATCGCATGAACTCATTTGACCTTTAGTAAACCAAGGTAGTATAAAAGTATTATATTCCATATTGATTAACTTTTGAAGACATGCCTATCTTAATCAATAAACTAGTTTTATTACTAAAGGTTAATAGTAGATCACATGAACTTGAAAAACACTTGGGTTAGTTTATTTTAGATTTTATTTTTATTTATTTATTTATTTGTTACTTTTTTTTTTTTTTTTAAGTAAATTCTACGTCCAACATAGGACTTGAGCCCACGAACCCAAGATCAAGAGTTACAGGCTCCACCAACTGATCCTGCCAGGGGTCCCTAGTTTCTGTTATACTCCTGAGAATTCAATTTATATAAGCATTTAATTTCTTTAAATCAATTAACTAGAGCTTTTGTTGACATAGAAGATTATACCCAACTTCAGCACATGTGTATAGAATACATAAACATACAGACAGATGCAAACTGAGACCTTACAGCTTCCATACACTTAAAAATTCCCATGAGCCCAAGTTCCAAATGACAATTCCCTCTTTTGTTTTTCTTCTGGTAAGAATTGCCTCCCTTTTAAATCTCAAAGGCACAAGGAAAAATGCATGTTACAAGTCTTTTAAGATCAGTCGTGGTTGAGGGGGGGAGTATTGGAACAGGTGAACTTTGAACTGCCTCTCGAGCTGCATTTTTAGTTTTGCAAAAATTTGTAAGATGAGCACAGTTCCTCTCAATTCCTGTAAAGAATAGGCTTGCAGCCTAAATGGCATCATAGGTTGATCTACCTATCCAACCACATTGTCCTCAATATTTTTTTTGTATCAGAGAGTTTTGGAATGTTTTAGTAAATCCTTTTACAGAGACTTCAGGAGGTTTTTCTTTCCTTCTGGGTATATAGTTTTGTTCTAGCTTAGGGGAAGAGACCTAAAAAATCCTATCAGGCTCTGAATATCAGCTTCCAGTCTGGCCAATCTCCAACCACAGAGCTATTTAAAAAACTCTTTTAAATATCTTGTCGTTTTTCAGTTGGGACAAACAGCAGATGTTTTCTGGGATTAATGGAGTATGCCTTTGTAAAGTCTATATAAAGCATTTTTTTTTTTATATAAAGCATTTTAACAAAGACCTCCTTTCTGAGTACGCATTTCAAACTTAGACCTTTACCTTAGGAAGAAAAGCCCTTCACATGAGCCTTCAGCTGATCCTTTGTAGGAAGGCCAAGGAGAAATGCTAGTCATATGTTTCCTCGAGGGGGGGAGTATTGGTTCCAGGGGGCTGTCTGGCTTGTCTGATAACTACAATATAATCGTAATCATGGGTAAGAAGAACACCCCTTTGCAGCCAATGTACCCTATGACTGGGCCAAACAAAAAGATTGTGATGGACCTCAATCTGTTTAATTCAACTTAAAGTTTAATTTGGTAGAATCCTCCAAAAGTCAAGGCTTTTAAGGGCTTTATAATTTTTAAAATATGCTGTTGTCTAGGGGACATGAATTATTTGGTTGTGGGGGCCTAGGATATAGCTGCAAAGGACATTGCATGGAGCCTGATTATAGAGCCCTGCAAAATGAGCCTTCTGTATAAACCTTATTATCTCTTATCTACCTTGGGTACTTCTGTTAAATTTGCTCTCTGGCTTTTAGTATTTACATGAGTAACCTGTATACCTTGGGCTTAGAGTTAGGCCAGAATGCTCTCTGTAAATCTTATAGGAAAAGGGAAGCTAAAATAAGTAGCTGGGTGTTTAAAGGATTTTCTGGGGAAGGTAAAGGAGTTTGAGAGTTAAGAGAATTTTCTGAGGAGACAGGGCCAGATTTTAAGAAGGGAAACTTGCGTTGGACAGGAACTTTAATTTTTGTTCTAAGTCTAATTTCTCTTCTCCCTCCCCCATCTTATTAAGTGAATCCCTAAAGAATTCTTGCCTTCTGCTGCACCTGTCAGAGATCCCAGGCTTTTGCAGATGCCACCGTCCCAGAACAGGCAGTATGTTGCCAGTGAAGTTTCTCCTGGCTGACTCACCAACTACTGAAGGGAAAAGACTTTTCTCTTGCCCTTCTAGGTTCTTCTGGCTAGTCTAATAATTAAACTGACATAAGACAGACTAATAGGAGAAAAGTAAGTTTATGTAGGTATGGGAGCGCCAGAAGAAAATGACACCCAAGGACAAGTTGGGCAATTGAAGCTGTGTGTCATCTTGAGCTAAGAAATAGGCTAGGGGCCGGGGGCTTTAAAGGGAAGGAGGGTGATTCACTGAACAAAAGAAGAACAGATGTTTGATCATTAGATGTTTGCCCTTCCATACAGTGGTCATTTAGATAAAAATTTATCTCTGGTAATATCTCTCTTTCTGAGCCAGACCCCTTACTTAAAATCTTTAAGGTAGTTGGGGAGAAGTAAAAAACCTCCCCTTCACTAGCATACAGGCCACCCCTAGCAGAATCCACATCCCAGTCTTCCTGTGGTAATGTGCCTTTTTTCTTTATCTGTTTATTTCAGCTGAGGATGGAAAGGAGTTGGTCAGCCCTTGTTTGTCTCCAGGTTTCACAGGAGAGTGGGAACATGCTGAAATAACATACAGAATTTCAGGACAGAAGGCAGGTATGGTGGAGTTCTTGTTTGTCATTGGTGTGTAACGGTTAAGAATGGCAGCCTGCCCTCTCTCGCATACCTTCCAGATACCTCTGAGAAGCAGGAAGGCTGTTGTCAGACCTCATTCACAGACAAGCCGGTACTTGTCCAGGAAATGGAAGCAGCTCTGTGAACTGTCAGGGTTGCAGGAGGCCCTTGCCAGAACACACTGGGAACCACTGGCATAGGGTCTCTCTGCATAAGGCTGCCTTGTCTGTTTCCACATGCTTTCTTCTAAAAGACTGCATTTCCTAACAAGTCTCCAGTGAGGAAAGACCTGAGCATTGTGCCGCTCCAAGACAAATGGCCAAGTTGAGGTTGTTGGCCCAGAAGCAACGTGAGTGCATCTCTGAATTGAGGGAGAAACAGCTTCTCCTTCAGCGAAATTACCTGTCACCTTGCCTGCCTGGTGAGCACAGGAGAGGCTGCACTAGGCTGTGTAGCCCACAGCCTGTGACAGTAGGTATACTGTCCCACCAGCCTGTCCCCTCTTGCCCCACATGGGTGGTCTTTGTTGCCCTGTGCTCCTTTAGTTTGTGCTAATAGAAACATTGAAATATTGTTTCCAAGCTGGACACATGGGCAAGAAGTTTGTCTGCCTACGGTGACAGAGCCATTTCTACTCACATTTCTCACACCAGATGTGTGTGGGTTTTCCCCATACCAGCCAATTCTCTATCCATGAATAATTCTATTCAGACTTTCCCTGGAGTTAATGCAGACCATAGAGGTTAGTCTCACAAGGCTCCCCCACCCACTCTCTACTTCAAATGCAAATAGCAAGTCCCAGGCCTCCTATATTTCTGACCAGCTGACTACCCATTAGGGGTTCCCACAAATAATCTGCCAGAAGAGCTCACAGAACTCAGGAAGGTACTTTACTTACTATCACTATTTTATTATAAAAGATACGACTCTGGAACAGCCAAATGGAAAAGATGCATAGAGCAAGGTTGGGGAGGGGTGCGGAGCCTCCACACACTCTCCAGAAGTACTACTTCCCAGCCCCTCCATGTATTCATAACCCAGGAGGCTCATGGGACCCATCATTTAGGGTTCTGGGAAACTTCGCTACACAGATGTTAATTAATTAAATCACTGGCTGCTGGTTTAACTCAATCGCCAGCCCACTACCATCCCTAGAGGTTGAAGAGTGGGGCTGAATGTTCCAACCCTCTAATCCCACTGTTGGCTCCTCTGACAACTAGCATCCATCCTGAAGCCACCTGGGGACCCACCGACAAGAGTCCACTCATTCAGATAAACTCAGGTATACTTGAAAAGGGGGCTTATAGTGAATGATGGAAGATACTCATCTCATCCCCATCACTCAGAAAATTCAGGGGGTTTTGAAAGCTCTGTGTCCAGAACCAGGAACAAAGACCAGATATTTGTTTCTTATTATCTGGTCACTCTGGCTCAGCCAGCCACTCATGCACTCGACAGCATCCAGCACTGAAGCAGCAGCCCCTGGCACCCAGCTGACACTCCAGTGTGAGGAGTTGTTAAAACACATGAGGAAGTAACTTGAAGGAAAAAACAGAAGAGGGAGGAGGGCTGAGGAGAAGATTGCAGGGAAGGCTACATGGGGTGGTATTTGAGCCAAGACATAAAGAGCTAGGGAATGAGACACATGGATCTAAAGCAGCACTTCTCCAGGCCAGAGGAGCAGCGTGTGCAAAGGCCCTGGAGTGGCTGCTGTGTTTAAGGAACCAGGAGGAGGTTGTATGGCTGTCCTGATAAGAGAGAGTGGAGAGAAATAAGGCCCAACAGGCAAGGGCCCGGGGAGAACTGGCTGGAGCTGCCTTGAGGCTACGGGCAGGTCTGCTGCTGGAGATAGGAAGCTCATTCCAGGGGTGGGTGGTAGGTGGTAGGACACAGACATCTGTTTACCTCTCGGGCTCTTTGTTGTCCTTCTTCCAAGCAAGGATTTAATGATCTTAGCTGTGTGATTGACAAACTGTTAGGCCTCCGTTTCTTCATCTGGAACTTAAGGAGGTCATAGGCCCCACCTCCAAAGCGGCTGATGGGACAAAGTAAGGCCCTGCATGTTTAGAGCTCAGCAAGGGCCAGCGGAAAGTAAACAGTATGAACCTGAGCCCACTGGGCTATGTCAGGACAGCTGCCTGTGCCCAGCTGGAGGCCGGTGTCCTCTAGGGTTGAGGCCATACTATCTCTAGAGACCTTCACACTTTGAGTTTCTCTCCCTTGACCTGGGCCCGCAGTGCCATGGCTCCTGAAAGGTTGCTGCTGGCATGGGTGGTGTTGATGAGCTCCCAGATTCAGGGTAGGTGCTGTACAGGCTTCTTGTCCCACCTCACCCTCCAGGTCCAGGTCTCAAGTCACTGGGAAGGGCCCCGGGGGTTGGGTGACCCAGGTGCTGAGCCCCCTAACCATTGTCTTTGTGCTTTTCTTTTGCCCCAGCAGAGAACCTCCATGAGCTGTGTGCCAGCAGAGTATCGGAAATCCTTCGAAACAAAGTGCACAGAACAGAAGAAGTGAAGGATGTGGATTTTTATGCTTTTTCCTACTATTACGACCTTGCTGCAAATGTAGGCCTCATAGGTAAGGGTGGTGCCAAGGTGTAGATTCTCTGGACAGAGGGCCCACAGCAGAGAGTAATCATGTTATCAGTCACTCTCACACTAACGGAAGTAGAGAGGAGGGAAAGTGTCTTGTCATCTAGGAAGACATCTAGGATGTCATCTTGTCATCTATGTCATCTTGTCATATAGGAAGTAGTAAGCCCCCTTTTTATAAATAAATGAGGTCTCTGAGCCACTTAGTAAAGTTACATCGTCAGTGCAGGAACAGTTACTTGCTGTCAAGTTGCTCTGCTCTAAGGCAGAACTGACCTACCTGTGTAACTGACCCTAGTTGTTCCTGCCTGGCCCCAGGTTTCTGGCTGAAGGAGATCCTTTGTGACATAGTCACATGGCCATCTTTCCCCATATGGCACTCAGGCTGGCATGTGGAGGGGTCAGCGTACTCCACAGACCACCCTCAGGAGCTTGTGGTCACTATGGTGTCTCAAGGCTCACCTGAGCCACCTGCTGCCCGGGCCCAGTGTACGATACATGCAGCCAGGGGTGGGTAGTCCAGGTGGAAGGTGACCTCTTCATGTCTTGCTTGGGCCCAGGTCCCTCTGGCACAAAGCAAGGTCCCTAGGGTGCCTCCCAGTAGCTGGCCCTATAGCTACTTGGTCTGCTAGGCCTGAGGGCCCCTGCGGGCTTCCCATAGCTGGAGCAGCGGTTCGTTGATCTGTGCCACCAGCTACAGACATCACAGTGCTCAGGGTCTACTACACACAAACCCAGCCCACAGCCTGCTGGGGGCTCCACCCTTTCAGGCTAGCTCGAAGGGACCCCTCCCCACTATCACCTCATCAATTTGGGGCCCCTCACCCTGCCTTTAGATTTCCGTCCCTTAGGGGACCGACACTGTCCCAGAGTGACCTCAAGAGATGCTGTGCTATTCAGAAGGCTCTTCCAACTCCCTTTTGTGGTCACACATGGCTCTGAAAGAGCTACTTGGATCTGTTTTCAGAAATGGAATCCATCGTCAGTGATGACATTTGCTGACTGAGCAAATGCCCAAAGTCAAGGAAAAGACAGCTCACTGAGAAGCTGCCTCATAACGAAACGTAAATGTGTGGGACAGCTCGAGAACCCTCTATCAAATGTAGAGGTTTTGGGGTGCATTGAAGAAACAGTCGCCATTCGTGAAAGTTGGGGAGACACAGTTTTCATGCCTCCTTCCCTGGGAATGTCACAAAGGCCTAGGGCCACTCTCTTCTGGAGAGCCCTGTAGAGGCTCTGCCCATTTGATCTAAGACATGACAAACAACTTCTTGGCTTTTTTTATAGAATTTTTTTCCCACATTCAGAAAATTGACACCAGAATACTGTTTCTGAACTCAGGGCCACAGCTCAAGGAAACATGTCCAATTCTGTGCTTTTCTTTTTTTAACTTAAAATGAAAAGATTACTAGTCTGTGGGGTCCAGGGCTCCTGGTGACCTTCCTGTGAGGGACCCTCGAAGACCCGTGACTGCAAATCATCCCCTCGTGGTCTTGCATGGAACAGTTGCCCACCCCCAGCCACGTCACCTCAGACACATGACCAGTGCACGTGGGGCCACTGTCCTGCTTACACTCAGGCTTGCAGCCAGCCTGGATACACCACCCCATGTCATCCTGGCACCCCTGGGTGCCAGCCTCAGGGCCTTGGTGGCATTGCTGCTCCAGGGATGCTGGTGCAGACCAGGTGCTTGGTCTTGTCCCACAGATACGGAGAAGGGAGGCAGCCTCGTCGTAGGAGACTTTGATATCGCGGCCAAGTACGGTGAGTAGCAGTTGCCCTGCCGGCTGAGACAGGCCACAGTGGGAGACAGGAACCCTGCCCCCCATGTGGCAGATGCATCTTGGTACTTGTGAGGCAGTACTGGGAGTTCCAGGTTTGGTTCCTGATTCAGCCAGCCAAATGTGTGTTCAGAGGTATGACAGGGTACTTGGGGTCACTGTGCTATGGGCCCAGAACACGGGTCTACCACATTCTGTGTAACTACAGCAGGGGGATGGGGAGCCTCAGTGTCCCCAGCTCTGAAAATGCATAGTTCTAGTCCTAGGGTTGTTAGGAATGGGCTCCCTGGATTTAACTTTTACTGACATCTCTTCACTGTAGCTCAGGTGATCATCACAGGGATTTCCCCTGAAAGTGTCCCAGCAAATTCACAGTTGCACAGCAGACCCAGTGTGTGGGAGGTCAGAAGCTGTTCCGCTTGAATTTGCAGGTGGCTGACTCCCTTCTTCTCCTTTGTCCATCACAATCCAACCAGATGGGGTATGAAATGAGGCTGGTTGTAAATATTCTGCTCTTCGGTTGCTATTCTCACTTACAAATCAAGAGTTAAACTTCATTTGTTTCTCTATAGAAAGTCCTTTCTCCCCACTCCCATCCCCCTTCATGGCTTTTTTTTTTTTTTTTAAGCTTTCTTGTCACTCACCAGGTGTCCCTGACTTCAACAGGAAAGGGTTCTGAGCGGAATTTTGGGAAGTCTGTTGGTGGGTTTACTCATCTGCTTCAAGTATAAGAGTAGAATGTTCTGAGACAGCTTTGTTGGTGTTTACATTCCCCCAGAAGCCCAGATTCACACGTGGGAAAGGTGTCCAGAGTCATGGGTGCAGAGCTCTGCCCTGTGAGACTGTGGCCTCCAGCTCATGACACCAAAACAAGACATACAAGTCCTTCTTGGTCTTGGAGGCCAGGCCCAGTGGAGGCTGGTTGGCCTTGAGATCCTACCTTTTGGTGTACTCTTGGTGAATCACCTTCTTGCTCTAGTCTGTAGTCTTGTCTAAACCAGTGAGGACCTGGGTCCAGCGCAGAGCCTAGCATAGGGTGGGCACCTGGAGTGTGTAGAGCCAGTCTGCCCAAGCCCCGCCCTCCTGCCCCCACCTTGGAATCTGGGAAAGGGCTTTCTCTCCCCCAGTGTGCCGGACGGCGGAGACCCGGCCACAGGGCAACCCCTTTCTGTGCATGGACCTCACCTACATCAGCCTGCTGCTCCAGGAGTTTGGCTTCCCAGAGAACAAAGTGCTAAAGGTAAGGACTGTCTCTAGGTTACCCTTTGTGCCCTTTATGGCCTAAAGGGATAGGGGCACTGCTTCCAGCCTCCCATCCATGCCCACTCTGCCCCTCCCTTTGTGTTTTCAAGCTGACTCGGAAAATCAACAATGTTGAGACCAGCTGGGCTCTGGGGGCCATTTTTCATTACATCGACTCCCTGAGCAGACAGAAGAGTCCAGCCTTGTAGCGGCCAAGCTGCCCCGGCCATCCTCACAGAAGCAGCTCCGTCTCCATGAGAACAGACCTTCGTGAGAATAGACCTTTGTGGAACTCCTTGACATGTTGGCAGGAAACCGCTGCTCAGGCTGCCACCCCTCTCCCTTTGGCCTTGCAGACCTGCCCCTGGACAGGCAGAGGGCTGCAGCGTGACCCAGGCCCAGCGCCTCTTGCCTTGGCTCCAGGTGGACAGTGAACCAACAGGGCAGAGGGCACATGCCAAGGCCAGGGTGATGCAGCCACACCGTCCCCGACCTGTCCCTTGTCTACAGGGTTGGAGTGGTTATAACATGTGCTTCTGTGATAGGAGTCTTGTTTTATCTGCCTGCCCCTGTCTGGGCCTCCCCCCATCCCCAAGGACAGACCTTCACCCCTCCCCAGAGACTGGCTGGGAAGGTTGTACAGGTTGTCCTGGCTGCTCTCAGGGAGAGCCAGGCAGCAACCACCATGCCCTCTGGGACTGGGGTCTGGCAGACTTGAATGTGTGTGCCTCCTCCTTGGATGTGGATGTGTGAGGTCATCCAGAGGTCTGTTTTTTCAGGATCTTGGATGGCTTGGAGCTAACTGACAAGAGTTGGCCCTGTACATGGGAAGAGGGGCTGGGGGAAATACCTCTCATGTGCCCCAGCCCTACAGAGGAGGTCCGAATGTGAGTGTGAACTGCGTACAGTATTTATGGCTGTGCTGTGTGAGTGACGTCTCCGTCGTGTGGTGCTGATTGTTTGTGTAGCAACTGTGTTCTGAGCCCCAGTGGATGTATCGCTACCGTGAGCCATTCGCAGCTGAGCAGTATTGAAGACGCATACCACCCCCCCGTGGGTCAGGCAGGCTGCAGTCCCTGGAGCTGCCTTCTGGCTGTGCTGGGGTACAGGGCCATGCCCATCCCCTGGGGGCTCCACAGGACACTGGCCCAGACTCTGTAGTGGGGTGCGAGCTCAGTGAGACCCAGCCCCGGGGTCACAGTCTGCAGTAAATGTATGGTACGCGGAATAAACTAAACATGTGTTCCACTCAAAATAAATGGTTTACAAGGGTTTCTGGTCTGGTGACTCCTCTCAGTGACTACCAGCAGTGTTGGGAAAGCCCCTGAGGTCCCTGCTTACTGTGGTTGGAACAAAGGACTGCCCGGGCTGGGTGACAGGTAGCCCATTTAGATCTTCTCAGTGTGCCTTTTGAGGATACAACCACAAAAGGACGCATGGCAGCCACCCTCAGGCGCTCCTGTGTCTCTGTGGTGGCAGGCTCTGTGGAGGCCCAAGCTGTCCCAGGGAGCCACTCGTCTTCCCAGCAGAGCTCCCCTCCTCCCTAGGACTGTGACCCGCAGCACCTGCTACGTGGTGTATTGTGTGAGGACCTGGCTTTCATCTGGGGCAGCCGGAAAGGGGTCACATACCAGAAAAAGACTGGGCAGGAGCACAAGGTCTGGCCCCTTGACTGCCCAGGGTCACAGCAGGACCACGATGGACGTGACTGCCAAGTGAGCCCACGAGTAGAGGCTTGTGGGGAAGAAGGGCTCTGCAGAATGCTGCAGAAGGTTGGTTTCACTCCTCACCTCCAAGAGCCCTTCGTCTCCAGTCCCCACGGGCAGAGGCAGGGAGGAGCCCAAGCCTAAAACCTTCTTTGATCTTGGAGAAGTACTGTGCCCACAGGACATGCGAGGAGAGCAGTTCTCCCCTTTTCTGAGGCTCCTAACCTGGTGGTCTGATCATCACTGCCCCAATTCCAGGAAGCTGGAGGGAAACACCCCCACCCCAGACAAAAACCACTCACAAGATGAGGCTAGCCACCCTCTGCCCAGTGGTTTCCCCAAAACTTAATCCCTGGGGCAGAGGTCTAGAGGTGTACATGTGACATGAGCAGAAAAAAACAAAGCAGGAAAGCTACTTCCCCTAAATAAAAAGCCACCCTTGGGCTACAGCTCGGAAACCTTTGCTTGACTAGGGCAGGAAAATCCAGCTTCCAGCACCTCATCACTCCTGCCTGGGTCTCCCCAGCCAGTTCCTTCCATAATATCTAGTTCTGTTTAAAGAACTCCAGAGGCCAGGAATCAAATATTCATGAAGGTAAAAGTGAAAATTGATTTGGTCCATTTATAGGTTAGTGATCTCACATCTGAAAAAATGGAAACAACTGGAAGTTTCCCAAAAGATCACCAAATAAGTCATGGAATATTTTTAGACCCAGCAAAGTATGCAAGTCATTTTGCTCTTCCTTTTGTGATTATACAGTAGGCTCTTGTTTTTTAAAAAAGTAGCTATATACGCACATCCAAACATGTAAAGGATGCAAACTAGAGGTACGGTAAGGATTTTGTCACCTCTAGTGTGCCCCATCTCACAGAAAACGTGCGTCTGTGTGCTCAGATCTTCCTGGCACACTACACACACTATCTCCTGCCCACATGTCCTGCACCTTCCTGTTCTCAGAACGGCGCATGCTGAACTGCCTCTGTCTTGCAGTGGCGGGTGGCAGTCCCACATCTGGATGACAGGACCCCTTGGCATCAGGTGTTTTCCAGTCCCACTTCCCTGTGCATGAGCCCTTCTGACACTGCCAGATCCAAGGGCTGGAGCATTTTAAATTGTGACCATGTTGTCAGTTTTCCCTTCAACTCCACTGGCAACTTCTGTGCCAGCTTCCCTGAGCCCTCCTCACCAATAAAGCTACAGCCACACTGTTCACTCTGCCTTACTGGAGGGTAAAATATAACTGGTGATTTTACTGTAAACTTATCTAATTCATTTTTTTTAAAGATTTTATTTATTTGTCAGAGAGAAAGGGAGAGAGAGGCAGACAGAGGGAGAAGCAGGCCCCCCACTGAGCAAACAGCCAGATGTGGGACTCAATCCTAGCACCCTGGGATCATGACCTGAGCCAAAGGCAGATGTTTAACTGACTGAGCTACCCAGGCATCCCCCTAATTCATCTTGTATGTATGTCCAAGAGTATTTCTTTTTCAATGAAGCATCTGTCTGTGTCCCATACCAATTTTTCTGAGAGACTGTGGTCATTCTTTTACTGATTTTAGGAGATTTTTATACATTAAGGAAATTACCCGTTGTGATAGAATGTGTTGCAAATTTTTCCCCATTTTGTTATTACTTTTTGACTTTATGGTGTTTTCTTCAATGCACAGTTTTACTATTTTTATGTATTAAATTTATATTTTATACAACTTAATCATGATGACTTCCAGGTTTTGTGTCATAATTAGAAAGGTTCCTCCACTGAGATAGTTTTAAAAGTCAACAAAACAGTGTTGTTGTGGGGTTTTTTTTTATTATTATTACCGTAAGAACTTAAAATACATGCTTATGGATACCCTCAGGCACAGAAAATCATTGTTTCAAGGTAGATTTGATTTTTAGAACAATTTCAGAGTCACTAGAAGGCAAATGTGATATTCAAACTGGGATAATAACATTTTTGGATAAAATCAAGGCTGGATCTAAAATACTGTGGCAGGGGGCGCCTGGGTGGCTCAGTTGGTTAAGCAACTGCCTTTGGCCCAGGTCATGATCCCGAAGTCCCGGGATCGAGTCCCACATCGGGCCCCCAGCTCCACGGGGAATCCGCTTCTCACTCTGACCTTTTCCCTTCTCATGCTCTCTCTCACTCTCTCTCTGTTTCCTAACAAATAAATAAATAAAATCTTTAAAATAAAGTAAAATAAAATAAAATACTGTGGCAGTTTCAGAAGGGCTCTTTCAGAAGTGAGCGAGATCCTAGCAGTGTCAGGAACAGTCTCCCAGGGAAGCCACGCTGCATGTGCAGCGTAGTAAGATTGTTTTCCTGACTTGTTTGGAGAGCACAAAGTGTGAGGAATGATTGAAGCCTCTGGGACAGTCAGTTCATGCTTGTGAAGGAAAAACCCCCTCCTTCTCTGCTGCCCACTCAGCCCTCTGCGCTAGGTACCTCCCTCTGACACTAGTCATGCAGGGTCTACCCCAGGCCCAGCAGGACTGTGGCACCAACTGGGTGGCCTGACCCTGCCTGCCTGTAGTTAATGCAGACCACACGGGTGCCCTACTCTCACTTCAGGCTCTAGACACAAATCCAGCTTGTCGCCGTGCTTCTGACCAGCTGGCTCTAAGTCCGTGGTTTCCAGGACCCCCTTCTTAGATTCTATAATTGCTAAAGAGGCTCACAGAATTCAGAAGAAAAATTTACTTACCATTATGATTTACTGTAGAGGATAGAAATGAATGGTTAGATGGAAGAGACACATAGGGCAGGATATAAAGGAAGGAATCTGGAGCTTCCATGTCCTCTCTGGGCATGCCACCCTCCTAGCACCTCCATGTGTTAATTAAACCAGAATCAGGGCGCCTGGCAGGCCCTGCCCTGCTGGAAGAGCATGAGACTCTTAATCTCGGGGTTGTAAATTCCAGCCCCACATTGGGTGTAGGGATTACTTGAAAATAAAATCTTAGAACAAAAACCAGAAGTTCTCCAAACCCTTACTTGGGATTTTCATAGAGGCTTTATTTCGTGGGCTTGATTAAATAATTGACTATTGGTGATTAGGTCAATCTCCAGCCCGTCTTCCCTCTCAGAGGTCAGGGATAGGGGAGGCTGAAAGTTCCAACCTGCTTGTTGTTGTTGTTGTTGTTAAAATCTATTTATTTACTTTAGAGAATGAGTGCATGGGGTGGGGGAGGCAGAGGAAGAGAATCTTCAGACTCCCCACTGAGCATGGAGCCAGAAAATGGACTTGATCTCACAGCCCATGAGATCATGACCTGAGCTGAAACCAAGAGTTGAACACTCAACTGACTGAGACACCCAAGCACCCCTAAAAGTGCCAACCTTCTGATTACATGGTTCGTTCCCCTTAGCAATTGTCCCCCACCCTTTGGTCCCCAGGGGCTCTCCATAAATCACCTCGTTAACATAAATTCAGATGTGGTTGAATGAGCTGTGGTTGAATGGAACCTGGGACAAAAGACCCAAGTATTATAACAAAAGATGCTCCCATTGCTCTTAATGCTTAAGAAATCCCAAGGGTTTGGGGAGCTGTGAGCCAGGAGCAAGAATGAAGACCAAATCTGTTTCCTATCACAAATCACATGCACAGTCCTGGAAAGAGAGACTTTAGGGTAGATGGGACCCTGACAGCATCTTCATTGTTAGAAGGATTGTGAGACCTTGGGGTGCCTGGGTGGCTCAGTTGGTTGAGCAACTACCTTCGGCTCAGGTCATGATCCTTGAGTTCCGAGATCAAGTCCCACATTGGGCTCCCAGCTCCACAGGGAGTCTGCTTCTTCCTCTAACCTTCTCTCCTCTCATGCTCTCTCTCACTTTCTCTCTCTCTCAAATAAATAAAATCTTAAAAAAAAAAAAAAAAAGGATTGTGAGACCCTGGCCTTGCCTGTGTTGCTGCAGAGGCTAGAGCTGAAACACGTAGGCACAAGTTACAGGGAAGTGTTTTCAGGTTTCTGTCTAACAAGGAAAGATGTCCTAAAAGACAGGGTCTCAGTCATGTGCATTCCTACCTTGTCAGCACGCAAGGGTGCTCAGGAAGGGATCCCTGCCCAGATAAGAGGTCAGAATCAGGAAACTGCAAGGTCTCTTCACACTCAAGATCTTTGGATTCGCCTAGAAAATGATCTTGAACATCATGACCAGGTAAGCGTACTTGCTGTCACTGAATTTTTAATTGAAATAATGACAGTGGATTTTGTTGTGGAGTGTTTACTATGCGTCAGGCATGGGTGATTGCATCTTGTGACACCCACAAGCAGATACTAATCAGGGGGTCCCAAGGAGCTCAAGGTCAGTGACCGAGGAGTGAATGGCACCACTCAGACCCAGATCTGGAGGCTTCCAAACCCCACACCAGTGTGCCTCATTGCATCCAAAGTCAAAGATGTTAAAAGAGGAATTTTTCCTCCTCACATCAACTCTTGCACAAAACTGTTTATCAAAAGCAGGTCTCCCTGCTAAAAAATCAATTATCACGATAATGTGTTTTGTAATATTTAGAAAAGTAGTTATACAGTCAAGAGAAATTAAAACTAACTCTGGGCCTAAATGCCCCTTTATCATTTTGACAGCCTGATCCTACTTTTCTGTGTTATTGATTGGTGGATAAAGGTTTCAGCTTAAGAGTTTAAGTGCAGCTCTGTAAATCTGCATGTCTGCCTCCGGATTTACATAGTGCAGAGCAGACTTCCCCCTATATGGCCTCCTGCCTCGAGAAGCCGCTCAAGGTCAGAAGAGCGCCAGAGTCACGTTTATGGTTTGGAACACAGGGCAGTGGGACATCTCCAAACAGCTTCCAAGGTGTGAGGTGCTCAAAAACCAGCCTCATGGATTCCCAGATCCATCCAGAGTTCAGCTAAGGATCAGATGGTTTTGCAAGTAAACATGCCAAAGTTTAGCGGGCCACAAGGCTTGTCCTAAAGCAACAAGGAGAAGTAGGAATGTAAACCAGGGTTTTCAGCTTGCTGGGGATGAAGAGATTTTAAGGACTCTCCATACCCTGGAACGTTGTTTGCCAGTAAAAGTGAGTGAAGTACTGACATCTGCAGCATCATGGATGAACCTTGAAAACATTAGGCTAGTCAGTGAAAGAAGCCAGACACCGAGATCTTATGTTACATGATTCTGTTCATATACAACGTCCAGAACAGGCAACTCGATAATACAGCAAACAGATCAGTGGTTGTCCAGAGCTGGGGTGACGGTGAGAGAATCAGAAGTAACTGCTGAGTGGTCTGGGCGCAGGGCTTTCCGGGGGGTGATAGGAAAGTTCTTGACTTAGTCTATCTTGACGGGTGTGCACGTCTGCAGATACACTACAGACCATTGAATCATGCACTTTAAACAGGTGACTTTATGGTATATAAGTTTTATCTTAATACGGCTCTTTCAGAAATGAGGACTGAGGGGCAACTGGGTGGCTCAGTCAGTTGAGCATCCAGTTCATAATTTTCAGCTCAGGTCATGGTCTCAGGTTTGTGAGATCGAGCCCTGCATTGGACTCCATGCTGGGTGTGCAATCTGCTTGGGATTCGCTCCTTCCCTCTCTTTCCCTCTGCCCCTCCCCACCCATCTCTCCCCCTCTCTAAAAACTAAACAAATAATAAAAAGAAATAAAAAATGAGGATGGGAACTCCAAAAGGGCAAAAGTGTAACACAGCAAGTTTCCATTAAAGTGGGTATAACTTACATGTAACATTGTGTGAGTTTATAGCGTACAACATATTGATGTCATATCTGTACACATTGCAAAATGATCACCACACTAAATCTAGTTGTGATCTGTCACCACATAAAAAAATTTTTTTAAGATTTTATTTATTTGACAGAAATCACAAGTAGGCAGAGAGAGAGGAGGAAGCAGGCTCCCTGCTGAGCAGAAAGTCCGATGTGGGGCTTGATCCCAGGACCCTGAGATCATGACCTGAGCCGAAGGCAGAGGCCTTAACCCACTGAGCCACCCAGGCACCCCTAGAAAAAATTTTTAAACATTTTTTTCTTGTGATGAGGACTTTTAAGATTAATTCTCAGAGCAACTTTCAAATAAACAATATAGTACTATTAACTATAGTCACCATGTTGTACATGACATCCCCAGGACTTGATTATTTTGCAATTTTTTTGACCATCCTCTTCCATTTTGCCTACGCCTGGCCCCCGTGCCTCTGACAACCACATATCTGTTCTCAGTATCTATGAGCTTGGACTTCTTTGTTTTGTCTGTTTTGTTCTGGTTTTTTAGATTCTACATATAAATAAGATCATACGGTATTTGTCTTTCTCTGTCTGACTTACCTGACTTGGCATAATGCCCTCAAGGTCCAGCCACATTGTCACAATGACAAGAGTCCATTCTTTTTATGGCTGAGTAATATTCCATTTTAAGATATACACACAGACACATACACCACACACACTACATCTTCTTTATCCATTCATCAATTGATGAACACTTAGTTTGTTGCCATCTCTTGCATATTGTAAATAATGCTGCACTGAATATGGCAGTGTATATATCTTTTTGAGTTAATGTCACTGTTTTATTCAGTAAATATCCAGAAGTAGAATTACTGGATCATCTGGTAGTTTTTAACTTTTTGTGGAACCTCCACACTGTTTTCCACACTGGCTGCACCAGTTTGGATTCCTACCAACAGTGCACAAGAGTTCCTTTTTCCCACACATTCTCTCCTAAACTCATTATTTCTTCTCTTTTTGATAATAGCCATTCTTACAGATGTGAGATGATATCTCATTGTGGTTTTGATTTGCATTTTCCTGATGATGAGTGATGTTGAGCCTTTTTTCATTTGTCTGTTGGCCATCTGTATGTCTTTGGAAAAACATCAATTCAGATCCTCTGCACATCTTTTAATTGGATTATTTCTTTTTTGCTATTGAGTTGTGTGATTTCTTTATATATCTTGGATATTAACCCCTCATCAGATATGATTTGCAAATATTTTCTCCCATTCAGTAGGTTGCCTTTTTGTGTTGTTAATGATTCCCTTTGCTGTGCAAAAGCTTTTGGAAAACCTGTACACAGAAAATTGTAAGACACTGATGAAAGAAATCAAAGAAAACACAAATACATGGAAAGATATTCCATGTTTATGGGTTAAAAGAATTAATATTGTATAATTAAAAGAATTAAAATGTCCATACATCCAAATCAGTGTACAGATTCAATGCAATGCCTATCAAAATTCCTCACAGACAAAACAATCCTCATTTGTATGGAGACACAAAAGATCCCAAACAACCAAAGCAATCTTGGAAAAGAAAGTTAGAGAACAAAGCCATGGTTTCAAACTGTATTTCAAAGCTGTAATAATCAAAACAGTGTGGTGATGTGGTTTGAAGTGGTGGGATTCGGAGCAAATGGCCAAAAAATAATTCTTGAGACATTTTCAGTGCAAAATATGGTTTTATTAAAGCACAAGAACAGGACCCGTGGGCAGGAAGGGCTGCACTGGGGTCACGAGGAATGGCTAATTATATACTTTCAAGTTAGGAGGGGGTAAGGGATAGCACAAGCCTCCAAGATATTTTGGAAACAAGGTTTCCAGGATCTTGGGCAGGGGAGCTAGCTATTGTTAGGAAAAGGTCATTTATTATTGTTTAGTGAACCCTAAGTCATAAGCCCCTTCAGATGGTATCAGTGGGCCAAATGTTTGGAGGATGATTGCTTAACATGTATCTTGGGGGCGGGTAGAGATAAAGGAGCTTTCCAAAGGAAATTATATGTTAAAGTAGATTTATAGGATCCTGGGGGCTCGAGCTAAGATTGCATTTTCCCTTAACATCAACATCAAAGCAGCTGAGCTCCCAGAGGAAGGTCACTCTACCTGTTTCAAGGATTTCTCAATGGGCTGTGAGTAGGAAGGAAATGTAATTCTTTCTTTTGCCTTTGTTTCCTACATGATGTGGTACTGACACAGAAACAGACACAAAGATCAATGGAACAGGATAGAGAGCCCAGAAATAAACCCACAATTATATGGTCAATTAATCTATGACAAAGGAAACAAGAATACACAGTGGAGAAAGGACAGTCTCTTCAATAAGAGATATTGGGGAAACTGGACAGCCACATGCAAAAGAATGAAAGTGAACCATTTTCTTTTTCACCATACACAAAAATTAACTCAAAATGAGTCAAAGACTTGAACAGAAGACCTGAGACTATAAAACTCCCAGGAGAAAACTAGCTGGTCAGCTCCTTGTCATCAGCCTTGGCCATGATCTTTTGGATCTTATTCCAAAAGCAAAGGCAGCAAAAGCAAACTAAAATGAGGGGCTACATCAAACTCAAAGGCTTCTGTAGAACAAAGGGAATCAAAATGGAAAGGTAATGCTTAGACTTTTTTCGGTCTCATGGACACCCCTCGAACCTGTGGGCTAAGAGAAAATCCCCTCCTGGGGAGAGGTCAGTCTGCTGCTTCGTGTTGAGCCCCTGAGTCCTGCAAGTTCTGGGCTCCAGGGGAGGGGCTTTCAATTGCCTACTGAATAATAAATGTCTGAAAGAAAGCAGGATAATTGAAAACCCCTGAGAGTAGGGACACTGACCTTCCCTCCCCAACCTCCCCATGGAGCAACTAATTCTCTTGTTTACTCAGTGGGAGTGCCTGGCCAGAACACCACCCAAGCCAAACAGTGAGGTTAAACTGTCAGCAAAGCAAATAGGTTTTCTTGCAAGAAGGCTTCCTTCACTTCCTCTTGCATGGAGTCTTCACAGTTGGCTCAGAGCTCCAGCTGGAATTCCTCTGCACAAAATGAATCTTAGAAGGAATTTGGCACTACTTCCTACAGGCCTGGATTTTCAAAAGGCTGCCTGTGTTTGGAACTGAAAATTGTTTTAGCTTTTACTTCTAGTGAATTTTTTAAAGAATATTTTTGTTGAGGTTTTTTCATATAGTAGGGTATATAGATCTTTACAGTTCAAACAATTTTGGCAAATATACTCGTGGGGCCATACCCCTATTCTGTTGGCCCAGAAAGTCCCGAGACAGTTTCCCCACCCTTGGCCCCTGGTAACCACAGTTCTGATTTCCATCACAGCACAGTACTTTTGCCAGTTCTGGAACTTCATATAAATGGAATCCTACGATATGTGCTCTTTGTTCTTCTGGCTTTCATATGTCTGGCTTTCGGCTCAGTATGTTTGTGAGATTCACCCGTATCAACGTGCAGGTCAGCAGTTACTCCTTTTTATTGTTGAGTAGGAGTCCATTATTTCCATACACTCCACCTGTTTCCTCCTCTTCCTGTTGACAGTCACCTGTGCTGTTTCCAGTTTGGGGCTTTAATGATCAGATTTCTGTGAACATTCTTGCACAAGTTGTTTTGTGGACATGTTTTTATTTCTCTTGGATGAGTACAAGTGTACCTCATTTTATTGTGCAAAGCAAACTTTATTGCACTTCACAGATAATTTTTTTGTTTTTGTTTTTGTTTTTGTTTATTACAAATTGAAGGTTTGTGACAACCCTGCATTGAGCAAATCTATTGGTACCATTTTTCCAAAAGCATTTGCTCACTTTGTGTCTCTATATCACATTTTGGTAATTCTTGCAATAATTCAGACTTTTTTGTTATTGTCAAATGCTCTGTGATCAGTGATTCTGATTCACTGACAGCTCTGATGATGGCTCTGATTTTTTTTATTTAGATACATGCATTTTTTTAGACATAATACTATTGGTGGGGAGGAGCAAGATGAGGGAGAAGTGGGAGGTTGAGATAGAGTCGGATCCCAGAAGTTCATCTAGATAGTTATCAAACCATTCTAAAAGCCAGCATACTCAACAGGAGAGAGAAGAGGGGAAGAATAGCAATTCTAGGAGCAGAAAATCTACCAATTTCCAAAAGGTAGGAGGTTTGGAAAAGTGAACCCAAAGCAACGGGAAGAGAGACCACGGGGGGGAGGGGCCGGCTCCCTGCAGCCGCAGAACCGCAGAGCACAAAATCGGAACTTTTAGAGTCTGCTCCACTGAGGGACATCAATCCAGAGACTAAGTGGGGGGTTTAGCTTTTTTGGGAACAGTGTGGTGTCAGGACCCGTGAGGTCACAAAAGGACGGGGGGTGCCTGAGTGCAGCAGAGCTCCCAGGTATTGGGACAGAGAAGCCTATGGCAGAGAAGGAGCCATGCAGTGCTCTTTCAGCTCGGGCTTACCCTAGACCCTGATCCGAGGCACAGTCCGACCATGGCTCTTTGAGCAAGGACCCCGCAGGAGGCAACTCCAGAGAGACCCCCTCCTTCCTCCCCCAGGAGGAGTGGCACGGGAGCACGCAGCAGGAATCTGCTGGGTTTGGAGACTCCAGATGGGGCCGTGCCAGTGATAGAGGTGCTCCGCCATGGGAGGCTGAGCTCGGAGCTTGGGCAGGGACCAGGGAGACGAGAGTGATTAACTGCCTTCCTCTAAAGGTGCCCTGAGGAGCGGGGCCCCAAGCGCTGGACTCCTCCAGCTGGAGACTGGGAGGTCGCCATTTGCATTCCTGGCCTCCAGGGCAAAATGGAAAGCATTCAGGGAACAAAGACTCCAGAGAGCGAACCTGAGCAAATTGCTTGGCACATCCCCTGTCAAGGGCAGGGCAATTCCGCCTCGGGCAAAGAAATTTGAGAATCAAGGCAAAAGACCCCTCCCCCAGAAGATCAGTGAGAATATCCAGCCAAGACCAAGTTCATCAATCAGTGAAAACTGTGGAATTCCAGAGTATTTTTCTCTCTTACTCATCTATTCTTAGCTCAATAAAATGACAAGGCGGAAAAACTCACCACAAAAAAAAAGAACAAGAGGGGCACCTGGATGGCTCAGTTGGTTAAGCGACTGCCTTCGGCTCAGGTCATGATCCCGGAGTCCTGGGATCGAGTCCCACATCAGGCTCCCAGGTCCATGGGGATTCTGCTTCTCACTCTGACCTTCTCCCCTCTCATGCTCTCTCTCACTCTCTCTCTTTCCTAATAAAGAAATAAATAAAATCTTTAAGAAAAAAAAAAGAACAAGAGATAGTACCAACGGATAGAGACCTAGTTAATACAGACATCAGTAATATGTCAGAAATAGAATTCAAAATGACAGTTATCAAGGTATTAGCTGGGCTCAAAAAAAGCATGGAAGATATTAAAGAATCCCTTTCTGAAGAAATAAAAGAACTAAAATCTAACCAAGTTGAAATCAAAAGTTATTAGTGAGGTTCAATCAAAAATGGAGGCTCTTAATGCTAGAATAAATGAGGCAGAAGAAAGAATTAGTGATATAGAAGACCAAATGACAGAGAATAAAGAAGCTGAGAAAAAGAGAGACAAACAACTCTTGGACCACGATGGGAGAATCGAGAGATAAGTGATACCATAAGACGTAACAAGATTAGAAGAATTGGGATCCCAGAAGAAGAAGAAAGAGAGAAAGGGGTGGAAGGTATATTGGAACAAATTATTGTAGAGAATTTCCCTAATCTGCCGAAGGGAACAAGCATCAAAATCCATGAGGCACAGAGAACCCCCCTCAAAATCAATAAAAATAAGTCTACTCTCCATCATCTAATAGTAAAACTTACAAGTCTTAGTGACAAAGAGAAAATCCTGAAAGCAGCTCAGGACAAGTCTGTAACGTACAAAGGCAGAAATATGAGATTGGCAGCAGACCTATCCACAGAGACCTGGCAGGCCAGAAAGGACTAGCATGATATATTCAGAGCACTAAATGAGAAAAATAGGCAGCCAAGAATACTATATCCAGCTAGGTTGTCACTGAAAATAGATGGAGAGATAAAAAGCTTCCAGGACAAATGAAACCTAAAGGAATTTGTAAACACCAAACCAGCCCTACAGGAAATATTGAAAGGGGTCCTCTAAGCAAAGAGAGAGCCTGAAAGGAACATAGGCCAGAAAGGAAGAAAGACAATATACAATTAACAGTCACCTTACAGGCAATACAATGGCACTAAATTCATACCTGTCAATAGTTACCCCAAATGTAAATGGGCTAAATGCCCCATTCAAAAGACACAGAGTGGATAGACAGAATTGATAGACATAATACTACTGCACACTTAACAGACTGTAGTGTAAGCATAACCTTTTAAAAAGATTTTATTTATTTATTTGACAGAGAGAGACACTGCAAGAGAGGAAATACAAGCAGGGGGAGTGGGAGAGGGAGAAGCAGGCTTCCTGCTGAGCAGGGAGCCCAACGTGGGGCTTGATCCCAGGACCCCGAGACCATGACCTGAGTTGATGGCAGATGCTTAACTACTGAGCTACCCAGGAGCCCCAAGCATAACTTTTTTTTTTTAAAGATTGATTGATTGATTTGAGAGAAAGAGCATGTGCAAGCAGGAAGGGCAGAGGGAAAAGGAGAATCTCAACCCAACTGGACACTGAGCCCAGAGCCCAATGTAGGGCTTGATCTCACAGCTGTGAGATCATGATCTGAGTGGAAACCAAGAGTCAGATGCTTAACCGAGTGCACTGCCCAGGCCCCCCTGTAAGCATAACTTTTTCAAGATTTTATTTGTTTATTTGGAAGAGAGCATGAGCAGGGCGAGGGGGAGAGGGAGAAGCAGACTCCCCAATGAGCAGGGAGCCCCATGCAGGCCTCTGTCCTAAGACTCCCAGTAGCCAAAGGTAGACACTTAACCGATGGAGCCACCCAGATGCCCAAGCATAACTTTTATATACACTGGGAAACCAGACAATTCATTTAACTTGCTTTATTGCAATATTCACTTTATTGTGGTCTGGAATCAAACCTACAGTATCTTCAAGGTATGCCTGAACCTACAAGTGGAATGGCTGGGTTATATGGTTAAGTATATGTTTAACTATTTTATAAGAACCTGTCAAACCATTTTCCAGTGTGAATTACCATTTACACTCCCACCAGCAGTGCTCTACATCCTCACCCACACTTGGTACTTTCACCAGTCATGTTAGTGCTGACCATGCTAGCAGGTGAGTTCTGGTACCCCACTGTGGTTTGACTGTGCATTTCCTTGATGTGGTATAATGAATTTTAGAGAAGCTTCAAGACTCCTGCCTGGGCTAGCTGCCTCTCCCACCCCCCAGTCCACCTTGGCTGCCATGCTGCACACAGATCCACTGGGAAGTACTTTATTCAGTGTCCACTCGTGGATCCCACATGTGTGAGGCAGTTCTGGGGACACACTCCAGGTCAGGGGCAGCAACCTCTTTCTGTTAAGGGCAGATAGTAAATACTTCAGGCTCTGCAGCTGTGCGACCTCTGTCCCATTTGCTCAGCACTGCTGTGGAAGTGTGAAAGCAGCCTTAGACGAAATGTAAAAGAATGACTGCAGCTGTGTTCCAGCCAAACTTGATTTACAGATGCTGAAATTGGAATTTCCTATCATGTCCATATATCAAGAACTAAAATTTTTTACAATTCTTTTGATTTTTTTGTCAATCATTTAAAAATGTGAAAGATATTCCTAGCTTGAGGGCCATGTAAGGGCTGAGGACCTGCCCTAGGTAAAGCAGAGGTGGGTGGTTCAGGTGCAGCCCGAAGCCAGGCAGGAGCTTCACCAAGGGCCCAGTACCCATTAGGGCGAGTGGCGATATCCCACTCCTCCAGGAAGGTACTCCATGAGGTCAAGGAGCTGGGGTGTCTCCTGCTCAGGGAAAGGCTGAAACAGGCAGTGGAGCAAGAACCAGAAAGGGAAGGCCTGTAAAGTCTGGCTGTGTGTCCTTCACAGCAACATAAGCAGCCCCACACTCCACAGTTCTGGGGCTCCTCCCCACCCTCACTTCAGTTCTGACAATCCTGCTCCTGCCTGGTTCCTTTGGGATCAGACATGTCAGACTGCTCGTCCACTGCAGTCAGGTGCCCCCCATCCCCTGCTTGCACAACAGGTCCCCCTCTGGGCCAGCCCCATGCCCGCCCAGAGGTCTGCCAGGGTGTGGCTGAAACTGGCTTAGGAAGCTTGCCCAGTTGGGGTTGGAGTTTGTGAGAGCAGTGCTGGGCTCTGCCTTCCCCTGAAGGAGTGTCCAATTCTGCAACCTGTGTAGGACAGTTCTGGGGAGTGTCTGGGAGGAAAGGTAACCCATTAGGACACTACAGCAGGAATCCTAGCAGGAAGACTTAAAGAGCAACTGAGGATGGGTGAAAGGAGTCTAGACCCACAGAGAACAAAGCAGTTAGAGGCCCCAGAATTCTTGGAGGACCAGTTCTTGAGACCGTCCTTATGAGGAGAAGATGCCCACCAGCCCTTTGTGGTGTTGGAACCTGATCTAGAAGTAGGCAGAAAGCCACTGGCCTAAAAAAAAGGATCTGGAGCCCCACTAGTTGTGGAGGGAGGAAACAAATAAGCTGGGGAGGAAGATGGTGGAAGGCCAGGGGCTGCACATTGTGAACCCCCAGGCTCTGTCCCTGGTATGTGGCGTCCACCACATCCACAGATGCTCTCCACATGGGGCTGGCTCCTTGTGTGCACACAGTGAACTTTTAGACGTGTTCATGCCACACTGCAATAGTTCCCCAGACCCCACAGACTCATATCAGCCCCAGTGGCATCCACTCTCAGACTCAAGCACCAACCTTAGGGTGATGTCCTAGAGGTTTGCCTGTCCTAGACCATCACATAAATGGAATCCTACAGGAATGTGCTCTAGTGCCAACACTCTCACCCAGCATTATTGCCCCCATTCCTGGCTGGGGCTGATAATTCTCGTAGCTGTAGACTATTCAGCTGTGGGAATATGCCACAATGTATTTATCCAATGTTAATGGACATTTTCATAGTTTCCAGTTTGGACTGTTTTGAATACGGCTGTTACAAACATTTTTGTGCATGCATTTGGGTCGGCATAAGCATTCATTTCTGTTGGGTATTTTTTTGGACTAAAATAGCTGGTTCCAAGGCAGGTGTCTGTTTAACTTTCAGTAATACTACCAGGATACCTTGCTGGCTCAGTCAGAAGAGCAATGTGAGTCTTGATCTCGGGGTCATGAGTTCGAGCTCCACGTTGGGTGTAGAGGTTACAAAAATAAATAAACTTTAAAAAAAAAGGAATACTATCAGTTTTTCAAAGTTCTTGTTGATACAGAAACTACAGAGGCCAAGATGAGATCACAGTCAGTGAGAGCAGGGCCAAGTCAGGGACTAGATATGGCCTTGAGGAACATGAGCAGTGATGTTAATAGGTGTGGACCTGAGTTGTTGGTAGGGGTAAGCAAGGGGTCCTCAAGCCCAGAGTATGCAGGTAGGAACCAGGTAATCCTGGCTTTGGGAAGGAGGAGGAGCAAGAGCAGAGGAGTGCTGAGACAGTCTTATGGCATTGAAGGAAGGAGAGATGCCAGCAGGAGTGTGGACCACAAGTCCAGATCTTATCCTCTGCTCCACACATTGAAAAACTCAGCGAATTCATTCATCCAGGGGTCAGAAGATGGCAGGAAATGGCCATGTAGCAAGTTGCAAGAGATGCCAGTTAAGAAATAATTTGATGGGTGTGCCTGGGTGGCTCAGTCAGTTAAGTGTCTGACTCCTGATTTCAGCTCAGGTCTTGTTCTCAGGGTCGTGAGTTCAAACCCTGTGTTGGAAGAAAAAATAAACAATTTAATGTATTTATGGTGTGGCATACCTGGTCCCCCAAAAGGCATTGGTTGTCCCTAACAGTCCCAGGTAAGCTCACTCAGAGTCACAGCACAGTCTGGAAATTCCAAGTCAGCAGAGATAGCTGGATGTACTGGAGGAACACTTCCCTCCAGCCCAGTCACCTTGAGGAACTGCCCTTCTTCCCTCCCTGCTCAGGATAGTGGCAGGGAGTGTGGGAAATCATGATTCTTCAAAACCTCCTTTCTAGTAATTTCTATCATTAAAAACTCTGAGCTGTGCTTATACCAGAAGGCCTTAACTCCTAAGGTGTGCTCCTAGAACATGGGGGCTCATTTGAAACGCAGGCTGTGCCACACCCCATTCCTGCTGAATTGGAACCTGCCGCCGTCATCGTCGTCTCCCTCGCCCCTTCCCCCTCCCCTTCCCCTTCCCCCTCCCCTTCCCCTTCCCCCTCCCCTTCCCCTTCCCCCTCCCCTTCCCCTTCCTCCTCCTCCTCCTCCTTCTTCTTCTTCTTCTTCTTCTTCTTCTTCTTCTTCTTCTTCTTCTTCTTCTTCTTCCTCCTTCTCCTCCTCCTTCTCCTCCTCTTCCTCCTCCTCCTCCTCCTCCTC
>CM052811.1:78697985-78727105 GCA_028533885.1 Nasua narica | reverse complement strand
TGTACCTTCCACAAAGCACCACCTGAGAGGCCTGCAGTAACTGTAACCCAGGTGAAGCGGGACTCATGAGGGGCATGCCTCCACCTGACAATGTGGAGATCAGATCCAAGGAGGCTTAAGGAATGAATAATGGAGCCCTTTACGCTTGTCCTCTTATGGAATTTTTCTCCCACAGAAAGCATCCTAAAACTCCCCTTGGGCTGGACCCCCGTCTCCTTCCAGCCCCTTCTTTGTGTCTTTTGTAGGTGTAGAGCCAAGGTGCAGCCATGATGCTGTGCACAGCAGATGTTAGGAGTTCCAGAGATTTTTTTTTAAAGATTTTATTTATTTATTTATTTATTTATTTATTTATTTATTTGACAGAGAGAGAGAGAGATCACAAATAGGCAGAGAGGCAGGCAGAGAGAGAGGGGGAAGCAGGCTCCCCACTGAGCAGAGAGCCTGATGCAGGGCTCGATCCCAGGACCCTGAGATAATGACCTTCGCCAAAGGCAGAGGCTTTAACCCACTGAACCACTCAGGCGCCCTAAGAATGCCAGAGATTTTAGGAAACTCCCGCACTAGGGAGCAGGTGCCACAGACCAGGCACCTCCTCATGCAGCCTGAGGGGCACCAGCCTGGCTCAGCCCCATTTGGAGTCCGACTCCTCCCCAGTCTACCCCTGGGTGCTGCATGGATTCACAAAGACACTTGTTTTCCAGGGTGACTTCCACAGGTAGCTGTTATCCCTCATTTTACATTAATTCAGGCTGTGCTGAGACAGACTTCCTTACTGTGAGCTTAAATGTTCTCCGCAGGGACAGTCAGTGCAACAAGCAGGCCATCTGTGGACTAGAACCTTCCTCTCCATGTGATGCTAGGAGGTCTGTGCTAAGGGACAGGAGTGATACTGGGGACCCTGATCCTCTAAGGGCTGATTTCCTCCTGGAGTTCTGACCCTGAATGAGCAGGAGTTGGGGGTACAGGTGTACACGTGAGACTTGCTCTCCTCATGCCTGGCCCTCTTACCCTGGCCCCATGGGTGAACTGTGGTCCCCCAGCTTATTCCAGTGCAGCAGAAAGCCCATGCAGTACCCAATTCCAGGCTAATCCTAAGAATGCAAGGGCTGCTCCAGTTCAATCCCATCAAAGTCGGGGAATGTTTTTGGCTTGGAGGACAGCAGGGCAATGGCCCCAGGAGTGTAACCAGCTTCCTCTTGTTAGCATGTTCACCACCCTGTCTCTCGCCAACCCCTGTCTGTGCCACCTTCCCTTCCAGAAGGAGGGGCTTCTGGGAAGGGGAGAGCTCCTAAACTGATTCTTGCTGGCTTTAGACCACATCTCACAATCACTTAAGAAGTAGCAGATCTTAGGACTGGAAAGCTACATGCAGAAGAATGAAATTCCTCTTTTTTTAAGATTTTATTTATTTATTTGACAGAGAGAGAGAGATCACAAGTAGGAAGAGAGGCTGGCAGAGAGAGGGGGAAGCAGTCTCCCTGTTGAGCAGAGAGCCCGATGCGGGGCTTGATCCCAGGACCCTGAGATCATGACGTGAACTGAAGGCAGAGGCTTTAACCCACTGAGCCACCCAGGAGCCCCTGAAATTTTTTTCTTTTCTTTTTTTTTTTCTGAAATTCTTTTCTTATACCACACACAAAACTAAATTTAAAATGGATTAAAGACTAGGGCACCTGGGTGGCTCAGTTGGTTGAACATAAAATTCATTGGTTTTTTTTTTAAGATTTTTACTTATTTATTTGAGAGAGACAGAGATAGCGACAGAGAGCATGATTGGGGAGGAGAGAAAGAAGCAGGATCCCTGCTGAGCAGGGGGCCTGATGCAGGACTTGATCCCAGGATTCCAGGATCATGACCTGAGTCAAAGGCAGACACTTAACCAACTGAGCCACCCAGGCACCCTCAACATCCAATTCTTGATCTCAACTTGAGTCTTGATCTTAGGGTTGTAAGTTCAAACCCTGTGTTGGGTTCTATGTTGGACTAGGAGCCTACTTTAAAAAAAAAAAACACCTGGATTAAAGACCTAAATGTGAGGCCTGAAACCATAGAATCCTAGAAGAGGGCATAGGCAATTATGTCTCTGGCATCAGCTGCAGCAACGTTTTTCTAGATACATCTCCTGAGCAGCCCCCCCAACCCCCCAGGCCCCACCAAATGTGGATATGCCACGAGGCCACCCCCGGCCCTTCGTCCTCTCCTCTGGGTGCAGCACCCACTGTGCCTGACCCACCTGCCGGCCTACGAGCCTCTCCGCCCCACCACCTCGGGTCGACCAGAGGAGCGTGGTGAGAGTGGAGAGCCAGGAGGTTGGGGCTCATGGCTTCCTCCATCCCCTCCCCTTTGAGGTGAAGGTATGCAGCCGTGGGGTCCAGGACGAGTGTCTAGAGATGAGCGGGATCTGGTCTGCTCCAACCAGCTCTGAAAGCCCCAGACCTAAAGAAAAGTTAACACTCACCAAGGCAACACACATACCAGAACGTGTGCGTTTGAAAACAACAACAAGGAGATAGAAGAAGAACAGCAATTCTAGGAACAGAAAATCAACCACTTTCTGGAAGTATTTTGCTCTCTCATTCATCTATTCTTATCTCAATAAAATGACAAGGCAGAAAAACTCACCACAAAAAAAGAACAAGAAGCAGTACCGACGGCTAGGGACCTAATCAATACGGACATTAGTAATATGTCAGAACTAAGTTCAAAATGACAATTATCAAAGTGCTAGCTGGGCTTGAAAAAAGCATGGAAGATTAGAGAATCCCTTTCTGGAGAAGTAAAATCCCTTTCTGGACAAATAAAAGAACTAAAATCTAACCAAGTTGAAATCAAAAAGCTATTAATGAGGTACAATAAAAAAATGGACACTCTTAATGCTAGGATAAATGAGGCAGAAGAAATAATTAGTGATATAGAAGACAAAATGATGGAGAATAAAGAAGCTGAAAAAAAGAGAGACAAACAACTACTGGACCACGAGGGGAGAATTCGAGAAATAAGTGATACCATAAGACACGACAAGATTAGAATAATTGGGATTCCAGAAGAAGAAGAAAGGGAGAGAGGGGCGGAAGGTATATTGGAACAAATTATTGTAGAGAATTTCCTTAATCTGCCAAAGGGAACAAGCATCAAAATCCACAAGGCACAGAGAACCCCCCTCAAAATCAATAAAAATAGGTCTACACCCCATCATCTAATAGTAAAACTTACAAGTTTTAGTGACAAAGAGAAAATCCTGAAATCAACTTGACACAAGAAGTCTGTAACATACAAAGGCAGAAATGTTAGATTGATGGCAGACCTATCCACAGAGACCTGGCAGGCCAGAAAGGACTGGCATGATATATTCAGAGCACTAAATGAGAAAAATATGCAGCCAAGAATATTATGTCCAGCTAGGCTATCACTGAAAATAGATGGAGAGATAAAAAGGTTTCAGGACAAACAAAAACTAAAAGAATTTGCAAACACCAAACCAGCCCTACAGGAAATATTGAAAGGGGTCCTCTAAGCAAAGAGAGAGCCTAAAAGGAACATAGACCAGAAAGGAACAGAGACAAAATATAGTAACAGTCACCTTACAGGAAATACAGTGGCACTGAATTCATATCTGTCAATAGTTACCCCGAATGTAAATGGGCTAAATGCCCCAATCAAAAGACACAGAGTATCAGAATGGATAAAAAAAACAAGACCCATCGATATGCTGTCTACAAGAAACTCATCTTAGACCCAAAGACACCTCCAGCTTTAACGTGAGGGAGTGGAAAACAATTTACCATGCTAATGGTCATCAAAAGAAGGCTGGGGTGGCATTCCTTATATCAGATAAATTAGATTTTAAGCCAAAGACTATAATAAGAGATGAGGAAGGACACTGTATCATACTTAAAGGGACCGTCCAGCAAGAAGACCTAATAATTGTAAATATCTCTGCCCCTAACATGGGAGCAGCCAATTATATAAGCCAATTAATAACAAAGTCAAAGAAACACATCAACAATAATACAATAACAGTAGGGGACTTTAATACCTCCCTCACCGAAATGGACAGATCAGCTAAGCAAAAGATCAACAAGGAAATAAAGGCTCTAAACAACACACTGGAATAGATGGACATCACAGATATATTCAGAACATTCCATCCCAAAGCAATAGAATATACATTCTTCCATGTGCACATGGAACATTCTCCAGAATAGATCACATCCTGGGACACAAATCAGGTCTCAATTGGTACCAAAAGATTGAGATCATTCCCTGCATATTTTCAGACCACAATGCCATGAAACTAGAACTCAGCCACAAGAGGAGAGTTGGACAGAACTCAAATACATGGAGGCTAAAGGGCATCCTACTAAAGAATGAATGAGTTAACCAGGAAATTAAAGAAGAATTAAAAAAATTCATGGAAACAAATGAAAATGAAAACACAACTGTTCAAAATCTTTGGGACACAGCAAAGGCGGTCCTGAGAGGAAAATATATAGCAATACAAGCCTTTCTCAAGAAACAAGAAAGATCTCAAATATACAACCAACCCTACACCTAAAGGAGCTGGAGAAAGAACAGCAAATAAAGCCTAAACCCAGCAGGAGAAGAGAAATAATAAAGATCAGAGCAGAAATCCATGAAATAGAAATCAAAAGAACAGTAGAACAAATCAACAAAACTAGGAGCTGGTTCTTTGAAAGAATTAATAAGATTGATAAACCCCTGGCCAGACTTATCAAAAAGAAAAGAGAAAGGACCCAAATTAATAAAATCATGAATTAAAGAGGAGAAATCACAACCAACACCAAAGAAATAGATACATCTCCTGAGCCAAGGGAAACAAAAGCGAAATTAAACTTGATGTAGTGGGACTACATCAAGATAAAAAGCTTCTACAGAATGAAAGAAACAATCAAAACTAAAAGGTAGTCTACAGAATGGGAGGATATTTGCAAATGACATACCTGATAAAGGGCCAGTATCCAAAATCTATAAAGAACTGATACAAGGGCACCTCGGGAGCTCAGTGGGTTAAAGCCTCTGCCCTCAGCTCAGGTCATGAGCTCAGGGTCCTGGGATCAAGCCCTGCATCGGGCTCTCTGCTCTGCAGGGAGCCTGCTTTCCCCCCTCTCTCTGCCTGCCTCTCTGCCTACTTGTGATCTCTCTCGCTGTCAAATAAATAAAATCTTAAAAAAAAAAACAACTGATACAATGCAACACCCCAAAAATAAATAATCCAATTAAAATGATCAGATAACACAAACGGACATTTCTCCAGGGAAGACGTAGAGATAGATGGCCAACAGACAGAGGAAAAGATGATTAACATCACTGATCATCAGGAAAATGCAAATCAAAACCACAATGAAATATCACCTTACACCAGTCAGAATGGCTGAAGTCAACAATACAAGAAACAACAGGTATTCACAAGGATGTGGAGAAAGGAGAACCCTCTTGCACAGTTGGCAGGAATGTAGCAACTCTGGAAAATAGTATGGAAGTTCTTCAAAAAATTAAAAATAAAAATTAAAAATTAAAAATAGAACTACTATATGCTCTAGTAATTCCTCTACTGAGTATTTACCCAAAGAATACAAAAACAGTAATTCGAAAAGATATACACACCCCTATATTTATTGCAGCAGTATTTACAACAGAATTTGTGGAAGCAACCGAAGTGTCCATTGAGTGATGAATGGAAAAAAAAGATGTAATATACACACACACACACACACACACACACACACGTGTGTATATGTGTATTCATGCACATGTGTATATATGTATGTGTATACATATATGTGTATATATACATGTGGGCATATACATATGTGTATATGTACACACATATTCACACACAATGGAATTTACTCAGCTATAAAAAATGAAATTTTGCCATTTTGCAACAACATGGATGGATCTAGAAAGTCTAATGCTAAGTGAAATAAGACAAAGACAAATACCATATGATTTCACTCATGTGTGGAATTTATTAAGCAAAAAAACAAGACAAAAAACTCTTAAATACAGAAAACAAACTGGTGGTTGCCCAGAGGGGAGGCGGGTGGGAGGATGGGTGAAATAGGTGCGAGAAACGAAGAGTACTTATGGTGAGCACTGTGTAATGTACAGAATTGTCAATCACTATATTGTACACCTGAAACTAAATAACACTTGTATGTTAAAAACATTAAAACGTATTGGACCTTAGGTCCAGCTGAGCATGTGACAATGTCCTACTTGTCCACTCCTGAAAGCCCCAGCACCTCTAGCACACACTGGGGGACTCCAACAGGGCATTAATGGCATTCCTACTAGGACAGGTCCCTGGGTGCTGGGTTAGAAAGGCTGCCTGGGGCGGAGATCCTCACACTTGCACACACACACAAAATACCTTAAAAATTAGGCAGTTGGAATTCTGGATTTGGCACTTCGGGAATATGCTCGTAACAGCCCTACACGGAGTTCTCGTCACCAAGTTTAGGAAACTGCCTTAACTGTTATCTGCACCCCTGTAAGCCGGGGCCTAGGTGACTTTACTATATTACCATGGTATTTGTAGTATACTATATTATATTCCCATAAGTGATTTCATGTCCTTCTCAGTGCATTGGATCAGAAAGCATCATTTGGTCCCCTTATTGGTAATGCCAGGTTGGATCACTTCATGAAGCTTTTTCCACTGTAAAGTGCCTTTTCCTTTTTGGAACTGTTAAGGTAATCTGTGGGGCGATACTGCCTTTGATAGTTCTAGCATCCACTCCTACATTTATTTGGTATTCTGTAAAGAAGAGCTTCCTTTCTCCCCACCCCCATTTTATTTCCTTTTCCTATCACTCTGGTCTCATAGATTTTTTTTTTTAAGATTTTATTTATTTCTCTGAGAGAGAGAGACAGAGCACAAGTAGGGGGAGCAGCAGAAGCAGAGGGATAAGTAGACTCCACCGAGCAGGGAACCTGATGGGGGCTCAATTCCAGGACCCTGAGATCACGACCTGAACTAAAGTCAGATGCTTAACTGACTGACCCACCCAACTTAACTCACTTGGTGAGACCACCAAGTGCAAATATAGATTTCTTTCTAACATCAATGTGTTACAATACATTAATGTCACTATGAGTATCTATTACATACCCCAGTGAAAGGAGAGCCCCAATTCCACAATATCATTCTAGCTGGTGGTCTTCTTTCTACTGAAGTTTACAATTACCAACCTCTCAAAAATAATGCATTTATTGTTTGCCTCCCATTTCCTGAAAGGCCAGGTCTGTGTTCATTTGCAAATACTTAATTGACCCTCACAGATTGACCAGGGTGTTGCTGGGGTCCCAGGCAGTCTTTACCCTCAGCTTGTGCAGTCTCAACAAGGGCTGGCAGAGCTTCCAAGTCACTCACTTAACCAACATTTATTGAACCTTTGTGATCAATGGCACACGCAAGAAGCTGAAGCAGACCACAAGTCCAATTTCTTCTACCTCCCACAGCATTTCATTCCACACACAGGACATCTTTTTTCTGTTTCCAAGGCAGAGAACTAGCTATAGCCAGTCTGAAATACCTATTGGAAATAATTTTAAAGGTAATCTATCTCCCGCAATACAGAACAGCTCACTACAAAAAGTAACTGAATCCAGGGCTGCCTGGGTGGCTTAGTTGGTTAAACGTCTGCCTTTGGCTCAGGTCATGATCCCAGCGTCCTGGAATTGAGCTCTGCAGTGGGTTCCTTGCTCAGCAGGGAGGGAGCCTGCTGTTCCCCTTGCTTGTGCTTGCTCTCTCTCTCTCTCACTTCCTTTTTCAGTGTCAAATAAATAAAATCTTAAAAAAAAAAAAAGGAACTGAACCTGGATCAATATTCATCACTTCTTAGTAAATGAATATTTATTTATTTATAAATAATTTATTGTTTTTATTAACATATAATGTATTATTTGCCCCACGGTACATGTCTGTGAATCACCAGGCTTACACATTTCACAGCACTTACCATAGCACATACCCTCTCCAATGTCCATAACCCAGAGTAAATGAATATTTAAAATGTTCTCCTAAAAATAGAAAACCGGACTGTTACAAGGTGGCCTGATTGGCCTCACAGTCATCTCCCATTAGGGGAGGAGGTGCTCTGGCCCAGTTACAGCTGGGACCAGACTGCCAAAAAAATAGTCCTTTTCCTTGGAGGGGCAAACCTGAACCTGCTTTCTTTCCATTTTATCTGTTCAGAAGCCCTACAGTTCTGTAGGAAGATCCAGATTCCTCACCAAGGCTGACCTGGCTCCTCGCCTCCAGTCTGAATGTACCTGTTGGTTGTGTTGGGGAGGAAAAAAAATTCTCTGCTACACACCTCAAGTTCTCCATATGGGGCCCTATAAATCTGGCAGCCCAAAGACAGATTAACAAGAACAAACATATTAGCATGTGCATCACATAAACCCCCAAGAATACCCAGAGACAAGTAACTCAAAGTGGTGGTTAGAACTTGAGTTTAAATATCATCTTAAGCTAAAACAACAGAGAGGGTTTGGGGCTCCTAGCTAGGGAGTCAAGTTATGGGAAGGTCACCAGAAATATGGTAAACGAAAGTTGTTTAGTAATGTTTTATAGTCATACCTGTTAAAGGTTTCTAGGAATGGAAGTGCCCTTTTAAATGTAAATTTCCTTTACAAAGGGAAAACTTGCACCCTTTTTTTTAGAGCTTTTCCTGTTTTGCTGTTTTCTCAGAAGCCTTTAGCTCAAAATAGTCTATAGGGCAAAGAGGCATTTTGGGGGTGGCATATTCTGATACCCCTCAGCTGCCCTCTTTGCTCCACCTACACTGGACTTGCTGTTCTGTGAACTATCCAAGTGGGTACCCATCTCAGGACCTTTGTACTTCCTTTTCCTCCAGATACTTTATACTCATTAATATCTTTTTGGTCTCAACTCAGATATCATCTCCTGGCTGCTTAATGTGCTTTTCTTCACAGCACCTATAACTAGCTAAAAATTATTTATCTGAAAATGGCTGAGATGACCATGGGGTTCATTATCCATTCCAGTTATATTAGTGGCCACCTGGAGAAATACCAGCCTGCCTGCAATTTATTGCAGCCAGGCTGCAATAAATTCCACATTTATTGTCCCCTGAGAAGTATGCATATAGGAGAGAATCCAGGTAAGATTACTTTGGAAGTATCACACCAGGAAAACTCCTGCATCTACTTTCATGGCATCTTCTGCAGGCAAATTTGACCTCCATGTAAGTCGGGAATCTTCACAGCCCATCAGTGTGAGACCACCAAGTGCAAACCTGCAGTGGCACAAAATCGGTTTACTGACCCACTGCAATGAAGTAACTGCAGGCAGTGGAACACGGGCATCCAGGAAACAAAGGAAAAGGCAGGAGTCAGGGTGAAAGTCCCATGAAGCAGTGTTTCCACAAGCTCAGAGCAGAGCCCTATGCAAGGTGGGCCCAGGTGCAGTTTCCTTGGGAAACCGCGCCCCCACTCCCGTGTTAAGCGGATGTGGGAAGCTGTGTCCAGAAACCCCTTATCTGGGGCTCCCACCTGGGTGGGATGGAGGATCCTGCGTCTCTGTCACGGTGACCCAGATCCTCCGCCAGAGTGGAGTGTTTCCTTCTTCCTGAAGTAATCTGAGGGTAAAATGAGGGCCAGTGATTTAGGGAATCAGGTTTCCCTGGTTCCTCAGAGGGGTCATTGTGGCATTTCAGGGCTGCAGCGCCCCTAGGGAATGCTGTCTCCTCCTCACTAGCCCTGTGTGTCAGCCCAGTCTGAGGGTCTCAGGCAGGCTGGTATTTCTCAGTATGAGCAAAGTTTTACATCCGCAGCTGTCATTTTCAGAGCCACTCCGCCCCCAATTCAGGAGTTTGAGCCTACCAGGCGTTGGTGGGTGAGTTTCTAGCACGCACCTGGTTTCCCTTCCCATTTACTAGGCCTCGGCTGCACTCCAGCACCCAGGGCACTCCCAGCTGGGGCAGCCGGGACCCTGGCCAGGCGAGGGACGCCGGCCCCCCAAATCCCGAAAGCAGCGAAAAGCAGAGTACCCCTACCGCCACATGGCCCTGGGGGTAGGCAGGGGCGAGATCGACGTTTTTTGGAGTCCTCTTGCTCCTCCAGTCTCCTCCCCTCCTGCCGAGCTTGGCCATCTTGGGGCAGACCCCCGATCTTGGTTGACCTGGGTAAATCATTTCATCTTCCCCACCTATGAAACAGCACGCCCCTGCCAAAGTCCGAGGACTAAAGCCTGGGCCAGGAACCCTGCCCGGCCTCTCTGGAGGCCCCGCCCCTCGAGCCGCCCCGCGTCTCCAGAGGCCCTTACTCACCTACTGCTGCCCCGCCTCCATGGAGGCCCCCGCCCCTCCCCGCCTCTCGGCCCCGCCCCGACACTCCGCGCAGGCGCAGCCTGTGCTAGCTGCCTTTCCCCAGTGCCCGGCGCCAGAGCTGCTGCAGCATCCTCCGTGTTCGCGTGTCCTCCCGGCTCTGCATCTCGTCTTCCTCCTCGGCCGGTGCGATGGCTAAGCCGCTGACGGACAGCGAGAAGCGGAAACAGATCAGTGTGCGCGGCATCGCGGGGCTGGGCGACGTGGCCGAGGTGCGGAAGAGCTTCAATCGGCACCTGCACTTCACGCTGGTCAAGGACCGCAACGTGGCCACGCCCCGCGACTACTTCTTCGCACTGGCTCACACTGTGCGGGACCACCTAGTGGGCCGCTGGATCCGCACGCAGCAGCACTACTATGAGCGCGACCCCAAGGTGAGGCGGGGGTCGCCTGCCGGGGGTCACTGCGCTCGTCCTGCCGCGCCCGCTGCCCCCATCCCGGAAAAGGGCGGCCCTTGTGCCCGGTCTCCCAAGCCACCGGCCCCTATGACGCGACAGCAGAGCGATGCGCCTCTCCCTGAAAGACGCATGTAGGGCCTGTGCTTGCGGAGTGTCTTAGAGTTGAGTATGGCCACCATCTGTCCGCCCCCTAGGGCCATAGGTGGTCTACGCACTGGGCTCTCTCCTAGAAGAATAGCCTTGGCTAGGGTCACGTCTCTCCCACCGCTTTTCCCCGGTCAGCCAACTTTGCACAGTCCTGGTCTAGTACTTCCTGCACTGCCATCCCGGGCGCAGAGCGGATTCGGGCGGTCAGGAGGTCGTCTAAGTAGGCAGATTAGGGTATTGTCTACACTTGGGTCCCCGGGGGGCCTGGCCTCAGCATTCTCTGCTTAGGCCCGAGCCCGCAGACCCTTTGCACGAAGAGCTTGGTCTTGCAGGGGTCCGCTGCTCCTGGCGACTGCGGAGCCCTGGAGTCCTAGTGGAATTTTCCAGTCTGTTTCTACAGGGGTGCTTCCGTGATGGCTGCAGAGTCGGTGCTTCCTCCTCCGCTGCCCCCGCCCCCACCTTTTGTTTTTCTGCAGCGGAGTGTGAGAGAAATGGGTTCTGGAACCAGGCCTGGGCAATTTTGTGTTGGAAGTGGGTGAGCTCAGTCATCTGCAGGGAATTGTGGGGCTTTTTTTGGCTAGGCGGTGATCAGAAGAAAATCATTGAGGATGCCTGCTAAATAAAGCAGGAAGGGTCAGGAGATCAGAGAGGGAGCCCTCAAAGAAAGCTCTGTCTTTAGGGGTTTCCGCACCTTCCATGAAGAACATTATAGGTTAAAGTTCACGGAGATTAAGTAATTAATCGTGGAGATTAATTAATTGTTACTTTTTATATTTTGCAGAAGTTTATGCTTAAGGTAGAAAAAGACAAAATATGCCAAAGAAAAGTCACTGATGTGACTCCATTACTCTTAACCATATTAAAATAAAGGTGTATGTACTTTCGGATCCTACACATTTGTAAAAGTATATTGCATATACAGTTTTGTGGTTTTTCTATTCGTTTACATTTGTAATCTTTTCAATAGCTTTCCGAGTTAGTAAATATGCCTCTCAAATACCATTGGTAGTTTGATAGGCCTATTATAGTCTTGCATCTGCTGCCAGTTTGTTTGGGGTTTTTCTTCTTGCTCTTGACTGTAGAGAATATTGTCCTTTCTATGATTCTGACATAGAGAGACTGGTGAGGAAAGGACATACTTGCAGGCCTGAAGCCAGTTTGCAAATATTTGATTTGCAGTATTCACATAGGCAGTGGGTAGCTTTGTTGATAGTATTTTAGAGTATTTTCATGAGGCATTAAGAAATGTTTAATAATTGCTAACAGTGAGATTGATTGCTTTTCCAAACTTACTCTGGGACACTCTTTTTTCTAAAATAGAGATGGTAAGAAGGACAGATTTGTTAGAATACCAACTGGGCTGCTTCACATTTACCATGCAAGACAGCATAGAAAGAAGTGGCACCAAATGGGCAAAGCAGGTTTTTACAACAGGGGCTTAGGATGACTTTGCCAGGGACACTAGCCAAGAGGCAGCGGCTCCCCTAAAACTCCCTGCTGATGTCAGAACTCTGGTTTGCAACATCATTTTTGCTGTCAGTGTAGCAGATGACAAGGCTACAGCTTTGCCTGCACATTCAAGGACATTTCCCTGGACCTGGGACAGGACACACCCCAAAACCTTGCATTCCAATTAGAGTGTTTATGTATAATTAGATCCTGAAAAGGACAGTGAGGCTCAGGGATTACGGAAATGACCTTTCATGAACAGAATTAATCCCTCTTAACAAAACGGTTTTCCCAGTCCTCAATGAGAGGTTTGAGTTTTGATTGTTTGCTGTGGTGGCTACAGGCAGAAAGTTTTGTCCTTTAAAGAAACCACACAGCCTGTAAGTAGAAGGTTGTTTGCCTGTTCTGGATAGGAAGGCCGTTTAAAATGGAACATTGGAAGTTAAGTGCTTCAGTCTGGCTAATTCTCGTTGAAAAATAAGCTCCTCATCTCCTTTTTCTGCAGGAGTTACATGTTTGCTTCTAATGGACCAGAAACAAGCCCCACAGGGGTCAGAGCCTGATGGGAGGTAAACTCCCAATAAAATCCTGCAGAGCTGCCCCAGCCTGGGAATGACCTTGGGTTCTTGTACCACCACTGCACTTCTGACTGGGGTAGTTGAATGATCTATCTTTAATAAATTAGAGTGCTTTTACTTAATTTTTTGTTTTCCAGACAGTTACACAAGTTCTTATAATTATTGGAGGAAAAACTGGAAAACCGATAAGCCAGAAGGAAAACATTAATTTAAATCTCTCTGAACACCTAGTAATGACATGGTAAATGCTACAAACATTTTGTGTCCTACATCTTTTTATCTACACTGGTAGCAACACCTTTTTATTATACAAAATAGTATCGTGCTGTACCTATTGTTTCAGAACACTTTCAGCCTTCCATTTTTGGCAATAGCAGAAACAAATGGAACTTGTGCTCAGAGAAAGATTTTTCAGGCAACTGGCCTGGCAAATCAGGTCAAAAAATCTGGCTAAAATTGAGAGGTGGGTGCTTGGCGGGAGGCAGTGCTTAGTTCTGAAAATGGTTCAAAGATTCCCCGAGGTAATGGCAAGGTCAGGAGTCTGGGATGAAACTCCAGAGCTGGAACTCCACTCTGAATTCAGGACTAGAAGAGAGCTGGATTGGGAGGGATGGCTTACATGATTCCAAGCTCCTTTTAGTCCTGGCTTAACCATTCCATCTGTGAGACCTTGGACTTGGCTGGATTTCTTAATCTTGCTTGGCCTCAGTTTTTTCATCTGTAAAATGGGGGAGGGATGAAACGAGGTAATCCTTTTCTGAGTCCCTGCCATGCTAAAAAGTTGTGGGGCTTTGTGTTTGCTTATAAAATGTTTCCGTTTTATATTGATGTCCCATCTCTACCCAAAAAGAATCAGAGAATGCTTAAGCAAGGCATGACATAGAAGGTTCAAACTAATAGAAGACCTCAAAGAGAAGGTTGAGGCCAGAGAGTAACAGTAGGGAAACAGGTTGCATTCAAGGGAAAGGTCAGGACAGAAAGTGCAGACATAAGTTCTGGCAACCAAAGCAAATGGCAGCTCATGTCCACTTATAGGAGTCATGGGATCTCTGTGATAATTGCTAGAGTGAGCAGGTGTGAGATATCGTCTATGGGATTTTAAAGTGGGTAGTGTAGAATGTAGACAGCTGGCCTACTGCATCCACCCTGCTGTAGTGGGTGAATGAGTCTGTTTACTAATGGCTCCTTCCCATAATTATGTTCACGGCATAGCCATGATGGTAGATTAAGGAAAGACTGCTCCACCATGGGCCCAGACTGCAGTCTTAAATATTTCTAATAAGATAATCATAATGAGTACAATTAATCTTAGGGTTTGGCTGGACTCAGGAGTTAAAGGAAGATGATCTAAAGTAGTGTTTCTGCAGCCTTGGCTGCCCACAACCTCCACTTACAAGATTCTCTTTTATTGATGGATCTAGCCACTGGGATCTTTTTAACACACACAGTTTTGATATGTTTCCACTTGTCTTGCGAAGTTGACCTTGTATCCCATGTGCAGGCTTCCCTGACACTAGATAGTTCAGTTATTTTCTCTGACTAGAAGCTTGAGGATAGACAGATGTTTTGTGTTGCTGATTAGCCTGACAGCTTGCCAAGTGGAAGGTAGGGTTAAGCCATCATATTATGAGATTAAGAAGTTTCTCAGAGTGTGTGCTATGATTTTTCAAAGACGACAGTTTGGCTCTACTCTTTTTTTTTTTTTAAAGATTTTTATTTATTTATTAGGAAAGAGAGAGAGTGAGAGAGAGCATGAGAGGGGAGAAGGTCAGAGTGAGAAGCAGACTCCCCATGGAGCTGGGAGCCCGATGTGGGACTCGATCCCGGAACTCTGGGATCATGACCTGAGCCGAAGGCAGTTGCTTAACCAACTGAGCCACCCAGATGCCCCAGTTTGGCACTACTCTGAAGAGCTGTGATGGTTTATTTACTGTATCACCTTGTTTGGGCCCCAGTGTCCAGAAATTTGATCCAATACTATTCTGGATGTTTCTGTGAAGGTGTTTTTTTCGGTGAGATTAAAATTTAAATCAGTGGACGTTGAGTCCAGCAGATTACCCTCTGTAATGTGGGTGGGCCTTTTCTGATCAAAGACTTTAATAGAACAAAGGTCCAGGTCCCACCCTGGACCCCCACCCCCCACACTCACCTATACTGACCCCTCCCCAGCAGGAAGAGATTCTGCCAGCAGACTGCCTTTGGAATGCAAATGCGGTCCTCCTTCCCTCATCAGATTTTAGTCTCAGACCTCCACAATTGTGTGAGCCAATTCCTTAAAATAAATCTATATATACCTATCCTGTTGATTCTGTGTCTCTGGAGAGCTCTAATACCCAGACGCTATGGATGGCTGCAAGGACCCTTTGTATGGGTTTTTTGAGGGGGGGGGCGGTTATTTTTATGAAATACTCTTAACTGTCCTCGCTTCTGAATCCCAGCCCTTTTTAAATGACTTTTTAAAAAATTCTATTTTCTATGACATCAGACTTAAAAGTTGTAGAAATAACACAATAAATTCCCTTTCTTCATGGAAATTCCCAAACATTAAACATTTTAACACATTACTTATGTCCCTTTCTTTACATATTAATACATTTTTTCCCTCTGAACCATTTGAAAGTAAGTTGCAGACTTGATGCTCCTTTACCCTTAAAAATGTTACATGTAAACAATGAACCTTGGAACACTACATCAAAAACTAATGATGTACTGTATGGTAACTAACATAACATAATAAAAAAATAAAAATTAAAAAATTATTTTTTTTTAAAGTAAGTGAATGCTTCCAAAAATCAGGGAGACTGTCAGACAAACCCCATGAACACGTAAACCCAGGGCATTCACACAGGCATGGTGCTGCCACCTACAGATCTCCTATAGCTTTGCCAGTTGCCCAACTAATAAGAAATACAAATGAGACAATTGGGAGAACTTTATGTCTTTTCAGATTGTACCTGATTTTTCATCAAAAAAATCAAAGCTTTAAGCTATTTAGAAGTCCACACATTCTGAAACATGAAGCAAATCAGCCACAGACAAT
Organism: Nasua narica; assembly: GCA_028533885.1. NCBI lineage: Eukaryota > Metazoa > Chordata > Mammalia > Carnivora > Procyonidae > Nasua > Nasua narica. The sequence goes on along the minus strand of CM052811.1, from coordinate 78,711,117 downwards.
TACTGGCTTTTTTTTCCACCTTATATATAGGATGGGGTTTTTAGGAAGAGAAATAAATTTAGCAAAGTAGACTGCAAAAAAGCTTGGTCAAGTGTGTCTTGCATGGTATCTTCTGGTGTAGGAATTGCATGTGATTTCAGTTCTAGCTGAATGTCGTCTCAGCCTAGAAACAGCACTTAAAATGAAAGGTGGAAGTAGCTAGTTAAAATGTTGACTAGGACCACACAGGTTATCAATCTACTTCGACATAGTCCAGATCACTTCACATCAATTGATTAGGCTCTGGCTTCTCTGGCTGTGGGAAGGAGACTTGTATGATTGGCACTGGGATGGGAGTGAGTAGATATTTTGTAGAGCTTAACAGCATGGCAGGCAGAAGGCAGGGGACTGTAAAGATGTCATGAAGAACACAGTAAATCTGTTCCCTGCAGAGCTGAGTGATCTCTGTGATCCCTGTAAGTTCTCAAGTTCTATTATATTGTATAGTTTCCAAATTGAGCAAACAGACCCGTGTTCTAGTCCTAGGTACCAGTACCTAAAGTGAAAAAGGAAATCTGTGATCCACACTGGGACAAAAATCTGCTAGTTACTCCTAGGAAGTCAAGTTTCCCCAGTACTTAATCCTAAAAGAAAGTGCTTGAGTGTGACTTCATAGGTTGGGAGTTCAAGAGCTGAGATAATGGTGGCATCCAGGTGACTCAGTTGGTTAGGCATCTGCCTTCAGCTCATATCATGATCCCAGGGTCCTGGGATTGAGTCCCACATTGGGCTCCCTGCTCAGTGGGGGGTCTACTTCTCCCTCTGCCCCTCTGTGTGCATGTGCTCTCTCTCTCAAAATCTTTTAAAAAGAGAGAGATAAGATAATGTTCAACATCCTTATGGCAAACAGAGTAGTGGTTTCATGAAGGTGTTGTCAGTGTGACCCTCCAAAAAGCCTCTTTGGGGGGGGGGGCGCCTGGGTGGCTCAGTGGGTTGGGGCCTCTGCCTTCAGCTCAGGTCATGATCTCAGGGTCCTGGGATCAAGCCCTGCGTCAGGCTCTCTGCTCGGCAGGGAGCTTGCTTCCTCCTCTCTCTGCCTGCCTCTCTGCCTACTTGTGATCTCTCTCTCTCTCTCTGTCGAATAAATAAATAAAATCTTTAAAAAACAAAACAAAAAAAACAAAAAGCCTCTCGGATACTGCAGAATGAGTGCCGTGACACAGCCAGTAAAGATGAGGATAAGCCTCAGCTGTCAGGCAGGGGGCTGGCGAGGGCAGGGTGGCCCTGGTGCCATTGGAGAGGCTGGGGAGCTCACCAGAGCTGGCCTCTTGTTGGGTCGGTGATCTCTGTCCGGGCCCACTCTGTCTGGCAGGGTGCTGGCCCTCTGCGGTGGGGGCCACTCTGCTTGCTTGGCCACCTCGAGATGGCCGCCGGCGTGTGAAGACACTGCACGGACAGAATCTGGTTGAGAAGGGGAGTGCTGCTGCCTTTTCCAGGGCGCAGGATGGCACGTCTCTGGCCAGAATCTGCTTCTCCTCGGTGAAAACAGTTGCCCCAGTCTGTGTTTCATTGCCCTGAATGTTGGAGAAGTTCTCTGTTTCTTTTCCTACAGAGCGTTCAAAGCCTTCTGTTAAACAAAGACTCTGAACAGCCCTTGTGGAGAGAGAAAAGAAATTGGCGGTCTGTCGAAGTCCAGTTCTGTTAATGAATCTCTGTCGTATAAAGAGAAAATGAGGCTCTGCTCGTTGTCATTCAGCTCTAGCTCCACAATTCGAGTTCCTTAACTCCTAAAATGTCTTGAAGAGATTACTGTGTTGTGGAGTATTTGTGTTGCTCATCTTTTCATCTCTTTATGTTAGGGAGCTTCGTTTATATTTTTCTGCAATGCTATCTGTTGGTATAGGCTTTGCCTATAATAAATGAACACAATTAAAAAAAAAAAGCTGCCTCTAAGCCACTTAATATGTGTTACAGTCGTATTGCAAGAAAGGACCATACAAGAAAGGTCAGCAGGCCAGCTCAGCACCTTAGGCAGCAGGCCCCCCAGCTGCTCTAGAGGGGTACCTGTCTCTCTCAGGCCGAAGCAGGGGAGCATCTGGTTTTTCAGCCAGCACTCCTTGAGCTGGGTGGCCCTGTCCACAGTTGCACAGATGGTGGCTGGGGAAGCCAGGGAGGCGGGAGGGGTGGAAGGAGGCTGGGCCAGGCCTGGGATAAACCTGGGCCTGCAGCAGCAGCAGAGTTTGGGGACACTGAGGAGCTGGCCCTTCACAGGTGAGCCCGATACACTTTTTCTTACACCACGCCTGTGCTCTCAGGTGGTTTCATCCAAAATTGCCACCCTGCCAATTAGGTTCTGTTGCTCTCCCTAAAAATCTTGCCTGGCAAGGGAACCGATATAGCCCGAGTTCAAAGCTTGGTTGTACCCCAACATAGGCATTGTGTTTATCAGAGAGGTGAAAGGATCCAGGCCACCCAGGTGGCCAGGCGAGGAGCCAAGATTGGACCCAAGTGTGTGTGATTCAAAAGTGTGCACATCTCCTCGAGGGCCGCACATCTGGCAGGCCTTCTTCAGTTTGCCTTTACTCTGAACCATCTTAAGGAAACTAGGGAAAACAATTTCAATACACTTGAGGAAACTATAAAAGTTCTTAGAACAGAACTTACACAGCTCAGGCCAGAGTGAGGAGCTCCAGGGGGGCGGGACAGCCGCGCCTGACACAGAACCCACTGTTGCCAGTCTTCTCTAAGCGGGTGGTATCTGGGAGAGCCCCAAAGTCACTGCTCCCCTCTTCTGCACAGGTGCCTCGGGAGGCTCCCTGGAACTCTCTGCTGAATTAAATAAACCACTGAGCCCTCGACATCTGTGCTCAACTTGCGAGGAAAAAGAAAGACTGAAAGATTTTAAGACTAGGCTCAACATTTCACACCTGGGTACCCATCCCTTACAAAAAGATAAGCAAGCTGTTTTCCTAGTGCTAGTTAAAAGTTAGAGACTTTAGCAGAGATGGAACTACAACTCAAAAATACATTTCTATGGGGTATCTGGGTGGCTCAGCTGGTTAAGCATCCGACACTTGATTTGGCTCAGGTCATGATCTCAGGGTCATGAGCTCCAGCCCCACATAGGACTCTGTGTTGGGTGTGGAGCCTGCTTGAGATTCTCTTTACCTCACCCTCTGCCCCTCCCCCCACTGTGCATGCGTGAGTGCATGCTCTCCCTATAAGTAAATAAAATAAAAACACACACATTCTAGTTAAAGGCAACATAAAAACATCTTGATTCATATTCCTGAGCTGCCAACTTGTTACAAAGCCTCTTGGGGAGAACCTCAAAAGTAGTTATGTGGGTGAGAAGCAAGCCTTAGTGTGTACATAGGAAAAGGGCACTATTGTGCTTGAAACCTTCACTCACACTCCTCTTAGACAGCTGGGTTTTGTTGGGCTCGGCGTGTTCTCATGGTGGCTGAGCCCCGTCTGGAGGGAGGGGTGGTGCAGTGCTATGGAAACCCCGTATGACAATAACTCAGTTCAAGTGCAGAGTAAATAGCGTCTGGGAAGAAGCAATGGGCCATGAGCAGTGGTGACAGCAGCTGTCCTCAGCGTGGCTGTGGATTCACTCACTGCGCTGCTGAGTTCGTAATGAGAAAAGTCTCAGGGAAGTGAGAAACATCTCTCAAAAATGGAACTTGGCATGATTTTTTTTGTATGTACACATTCCCTTTGAATGTGTAGATTTAGCTGTGTATGGAAAGTTTTCTTCAGTTAAGTATCAAAAAAATGTTTTTAATGTTTCGTTCAAGTGCTTTCTTCAGGGACACTAAGCACACAGATGTTAGGTATTCTTTGTTTTCCGCATGGATATTTTCCTCTCCAGTCTTTTTCATGCTTGTCTCCCATTTTGTTCACTTTTCCAGCCAGGTTTTTGTTCCGAGTTTTGCTCCTGTTTTGCATTTAGTGGTACCTCCATTTCTGTGGTGATTTTATCTCTTATTTATTTTTCTTTCCATGCTTGGTGCTGTCCTTTTGTTACCTTATCAGTGTTTCTTGACGTCTCGGATTAGTCTGTATTAACAAATTGTATTTGTCCCTTGATAAATCCTGGATGTCGTTTGCCCTTTTTATTTCCTGTTTTATTATTATTATTATATTTTAGTGTTTTGTTTTGTTTTTTCCATGCAGCCCAGAGGGACAAGTTTTCCTGTTTTAAATTTCAGGATGTAGATCCTAAGTTCCATCTCCCTGAGTGGAGGGAATTCTTCCTGAACTAACTGTTTGCTACTGGATAATGGGGCAGGGGCCTGGAGGGTGTGTGCAGCCTGGAGCAAACAGGTCCTTGGTCCCCAGATTTATGAGTGTGTACATGTGTTTGTGTGTGTCCATGTGTGTGAGTGAGTTGCATGCAGGTGTGAGTGTGCACATCTGTGAGTGCAGGTGCATGTGCCCACATGTGGCTGTGTACACGAGTGCATCCTCTGTGGGTGTGTGTGAGTGCACGTGCATGTGAGCATAAAGTGCTTTATCCATTCCTTGGCTTCAGCAAAGCAGAGGCCAGCTGCGGACAATCACCCTTGTGCTCCCCTTGCAACTTGGTGGTAAAGAGATATGAGGGCCAGTTTTCTAATTTAGTTCTCCCTATTCTGACTTCCCATCAGTGTGTTTTAGGGAAAAATGGGCAGAAACATTTTTATTCTATCATCTTTACAATTGAAAGTATTCTACTTAATGTACAACATTTATTTTACTGTAATCTGTCAAAATTTTGTACATTTCTACTATTTTATGTATATATATTTTTCAAAGATTTATTAGAGAGAGAGAGCGTGAGTGTGTGTTCATGGGGAGAGGGGCAGAGGGAGAGAGAGAATCCTCAAGCAGACTCCTCATTGAATACGGAGCCCAACATGGGGCTCGATCTCAGGACCCTGAGATCATGACCTGAGCTGAAATCAAGAGTTGGATGCTTAACTGACTGAGCCACCCACATGGCCCTAATAGTTTACATTTTTTGGTAACAGCTTTGAGATAAAATTCAGATACCATACAGTTCACCCATTTAAAGTAATAATTTAGTGGTTTTAGTATAGTCACAGAGTGGGACCATGATTACCAGTTAGAACATTTTCTCTACCCCAGAAAGAAACCCAACAGCTTTTAGCTATCACCCACCCCAAACTCCCTACCTGCTGCTAGTTAGGCAACTCCTAATCTACTTTCTCTTTCTATAGGTTTATCTATAGTTTATAAAGGGAATCATATAATATGTGGTCCTTTGTGACTGGCTTCTTTCATCTAGTATAATATTTTCTAGGTTCCTTCTTGTTGTAGCATATATTGGCACTTGATTCCTCTTTTTTTTTTTTAAGATTTTGTTTATTTATTTGACAGAGAGAGAGAGAGAACTAGCACAGACAGGGAGACAGGCAGGCAGAGGGGGGGGGCGGGAAGCAGGCTCCCCAAGGAGCAGGGAGCCCAATGCTGGGCTCAATCTCAAGACCAGATGCTTAACCAACTGAGCCACCCAGGCACCCTTGTACTTGATTCCTTTTTATGGCTGAATAATATTCCACGATACAAATATACCACATTTTATTTATCCATTCGCCAACTGAAGGACATTTGGTGGTTTCCATCCTTTATTACATACAAGTTTTTGAGTAGACATAGCTTTTCATTTCTTTTAGATACATGCTTTAGAGTAGAGCTATTAAACCACATGGTAACTCCTTTTAACTTTTTGAGGATCTGCCAGACTGGTATGCAAAGCAGCTGCACCATTTTACAACTCACCCTCCATACCCCATGTATGAGGACTCTGATTTGTTCAAACTCTAGCTAACATTTGTTATCATCTGATAACTTTTTGATTATAGCTCTCCTATAGAGGATGTGAATTGATGTCTCATTGTGGTTTTGATTTGCATTTCCCTGATGATTGGCGATGTTGGGCATCTTTTCATGTGCTTGTTTGCACTGTGTATTTTCTTTACAGAAACATCTGTTCATATCCTTTGCCCAACCAACCATTGGGTTGTTTTTTTATTATTAAGTTATATATATATATTCTAGATACAAATCTCTTGTCAGTTATATGATTTGCAATATTTTCTCCCATTCTGTTCCTTCCCATCCTTTTTACTTTCTTCATGTTTTCAGAAGTTTTTAATTTTGTTGAAGTCTAATTTATCTGTTTTTTCTTAGTTACGCTTTTGATGCATACAAAAGAAACCATTAGGTATTCCATGGTCATGAAGATTTACTTCTGTGTTTTCTTCTCAAAGTTGTATGGTTTTTTACATTTAGATCTTTGATCCACTTTGAATTAATGTTTGTAGATAGTGTGAGGTAGGGGTCCAACTTCGTTCTTTTGCATATGGATATACAGTTGTCCCACCACCATTTTTTAAAGAGATTATTCCTCCGACTGAATTATCAGGGCATGCTTCTTGAAAATCAGTTGATTTCTGGCCTCTATTCCATTGCCCTGTGTGTCCATGCTTATGGCAGTACCACACAGTCTTGCTGACTATAGTTTTGTAATAAGGTTTGAGATTAGGAAGTGTAAGTCATCCAATTTTGTCCTTCCTTTTCAAGATTGTTTTGACTATTCCAGATCTCTTGCATTTCCATCGATCCACCTAATCCACCTAATTAATTAGTTTATCAATTGGCAAGGAAGCCAACTGGAATTTTGACAGGGATTATGTTGAATCTGTAGATCCATTTTGGGAGTATTGCCATCTTATCAATGTTAAGCCTTCCAGTCCATTGACATGGGATGTCTCCATTTTCCTAGTTCCCTTGCCTGTGTATTTTGCAAATTGGGAGCCCTTTTCTATCTTGGCTCACCCTCTGAGGCTTCTTCTTGGTTCTGAGGAGACTTGTCTAAAAACTGCTGCATGAAAACACGAATAGTATGAACGCAGCTGTAAAAACCCAGAGGACTACCCTGCTGAAACTGAAACTGTGGTTTTCTCAAAAGGTTTCTGGTCAGCTGCTGGTCAGAATTCTAAATGGGGTATAAAGAAATACAGTTTAAGAGTGTGGGTCCCAAAGTATCTCAGGCAGGTTGCCCTGTAAAGGCAGGACATCCCAGTTTAACCCTGGCTGACAAGGCCTGCTGATGGTCTGTAGAAAGTGAATTCTCTCCCTGCATTCTGCAGCTGGGAGGGCAGCTGATTTTTTTTTTTAATTGCATTTTGAACATTTTAACCTGCAGGAAATAGTATAGTCTGTACTTCCCCCTGGATTCCCATCTGAATTCGAGACACACACACTCATCATTGTGCACGTGCACTCACCTCTTTTCAAGGCCTGGTTTTGCTTTGTAACTTTATTGAGGAGCAAATTAGATTTGTGGAGGGTCACCAAGATAGTGTGGAGTACTGTGTAGCACTCTCTCCCTGCGTGACCATAGCACAGTTATCAAATGAGCTAGCACGGGCTCAGCACTTTCTTCAGATTTTTACCACTTTTTCCTCTAACATTATCTCTGTCCCTGGATCACATCCAGGGTCTCTTAGTTATTATGTCTCCTTAATCTCCTTCTACCTGTGACAGTTGTTGGTCTGTCCTTGTCTTTCATGACTTGGCAAATTGATGAATGTTGGCCAGACAGTTCATAGAACAACCCTTAGTTGGGGGCCTGTCCAGGGCTCTCTCCTGATTAGTCTGGGTTGGGGGCTTGGAAAAAATACTGCAGAGTACCTTCCCATCACAGCGTATCACCGCACCCTGGCACTGAGGCTGTTATCCCTGTGACCTGAGGAAGGTGGCACAGCCAGGTCCCTCCCCTGTGAAGTTAGGGTTTCCCCTCCCAGACTAGTGAGTAGATGGGAATCACCCCCATCCAGCCCACCCTCAGGGGAGGGGATTGGGCACCACATGCTAGGGAGACAGATATCAGAATTTTTGGACATTTGTTGAAACCACTGTAGTAATTAATAAATATTTGCGGGGAGATGTTGGAGGCTGGCAGATACCCCATTAATCTGTAAAGCTGTACCCGCTGGTTTCAGTGTTCATTGTTGTCTGCAGCAGTCACACTGTGCTGTACTTGTGGTGATTTTCTGTCCCACTCATTCCACCTGTGCACATTCATTGGAATTTTTCTGTAAGGAATCTTTCTCCCTTCTTCCCCATTTATTTTCCCAGGCTTTCCTTTCAATGGCAGGAAGCAGCATGGAGTGCGTGTAAGAGTAAGACTCTGAGAGCCAGACTGTGGTCCAGCCACTGCCACCCCATGGCCCACCAATTGGTTGTGAGGAGTAATTTGTACCTTGTGTGAGAAGGGCTTAGAACCCCACTCGGCTCCCAGCGAGTGTGGTTGGCCCTTCTCCTTGTTTACACGGACTGTCACATATCCTAGTCCCCCAGAGTCAGGCAGCAGGCACCATCCAAACTTGTCCCCAGTGGAAAGGGATGTGTCCATCCATCCATCCATCCAGTTGTGTTGTGTTGTGTTGACTGAGTCCTTAACGTGGGTGTCAGAAGCTATTAATACTTGAAAGTATTCCCCAATCACAGGGTTGTTTTCTCCTATGTTAGAGAGACATTTACTCAAGGGCACGTGGTGAGGAAGAGGCCAAGTTCAGACTTGGCTTTGTCCGTTCTGGGACCCTTGTTCCCCAGCGCTGCCCTGCCTTCCCTCCTGCCGTCTGGGGGAAGCCAGCTTACATCCAGCAGGGCAGTGAGCAGGGGCTCTGCAGTCAAAGGGTCCTGAGTGCTGCCCTTGGAAGGCTGAGGTTGGCCAAGGTTTGGCACAGGGAGTGAGCCCATTTGGGGTCTGTGTGGGTAACCCAAATGAAACACCTAAGTAGGTGCTCTTATGAATTTGCTCATCACCCTAATCTTCCTCGAGTGTGGGGTTGGAATACAAAATCTGAGATGCTTTTTTTGCCTCCTCAGCGCATCTATTATCTTTCCCTGGAATTCTATATGGGCCGCACCCTGCAGAACACAATGGTGAACCTGGGCCTTCAGAATGCTTGTGATGAAGCCATTTATCAGGTACGGGACCCTGGGACCTGGCTGCTGGGTAGCCTCTCATGGCACACTAAGTTTTAATCCAGGCCCGCAGAGGTGAGTGCTGATATTGACATTTGCTGCCGTCTGGGGCCAGAAGTAACTTACGGCATAGTCTGGTCTGTCCTACACAGCGCAGGATGGGTTGGTGGGTGACACTCCTCAAGGGGAAAACATAAGAATTGGATGGGAGGCTAAGGCATGAGCCTGTGAACACGGGATTGCATTTTGATGCTAAGGTTTAACGGCTTCTAAAAGCTATCGCACTCCTCATTCCCACCTCAGGGCAGATTTACCGCAGGGTGGAAGTGGGTGGTACCGTCCTATTTCTTGTCGCTTTACTGAACTTGCAACCCATCTCTGTCCCCTCTCCCACCCGAGGCAACCTCTTGTGTTCATCTTGCCCTCTAGGTATAAAATTGCTCTTACTCCCCAATCAGAATAAAAAGTGCCTTTGCTTAAGTGTTCTTCATTAACAGTTACACACTTGGATGCTGATTCTATCCACAGTTCATTTGTGGTTTTAGAGCAGAACTGAAATCCATCATGTCTGTTTTCTGTCTCCATATGTACCCCCTCCCTGGACACAATCTTCCTCTTACACTGGACACTCAGTACACAATTCTTAGGATATGAACGTGCAGCACCCCCACCCTCCTGCATGAACATAGCAGGGTCTTCACCAGAGGCTTCTGCTGCTCTTGCTTTTGTTCGGTTTTGGTGTGGAGGTGCTCTGGGGGCCTTGTTGGTAGCGGCGTGGTAGGGACCTCACATGGGTCTCAGCAGCCTCGCATTTCTGGGGCTCCCGTCTCCCCCTCCATAACTTAGTGGAGAGGAGTTGCTGGGGCAGGTAGTTTCAGTTGGCAAAATAAAAATTTGGGAAAAAAAATTGACTCCCCCAAATGGGAATTGCATCCTCAAAATTATCTAAAAAGATACTAGAAGGAAAGATGGTGATGGCGTAGGAGAACCCTAGGCTTGCCTTGTCCCATAAACACCTAAGTATCCCAGAAATCAACCTGGAGACTGACAGAACAAACTCTACAACTAAAGGGAGAAAAGAAGCTACATCACAGAAGGTCAGAAGTATGGAGACATGGATGGTTTGGGGGAGAAATGGATCATGGCTGCGGTGGTGAGGAGGGAGCCATGATTGCAGAGAATGGCAAGAGACAGACTAGCACACAGGGAAGCACACGGGGAAGATGAATCCCCACAGCAACCAATGTGGACAGTGAGAGGGGCTGAATTTCATGACTTCTTGCAACCAGTGGGGCTTACTTAAAGCCTAGAGTTTTAAAGGTCAGTGGGCTTGACTGGGATAGAACTCAGGGGCATTGCACTGCTATTGGAGAAAAGGCAGGCAAATAGCTTGCAGAGGTACAACATATAACCAGCTACCTGAAGAGCACCTGGGGCACACAGTAGGGAGGTTATTTGCTCATCTTGGAGCATGTTATAGAGAGGCAGCATTCACAGAGACCCCTCTGAGAACAAAGGAGCTGGCAGATACCATTTCTCTCCCCTACCCCTCAGCATATGCACAGGGCCATCTGGGGGAACCGGCACAGTGCTGACACTCACTAGGTCACTGGCTACTACTAAGTCCCACCGCCCCCCAATCCAGTGGAATTGCCCCTCCCAGTCATACTAGTCTCAGTCCCAGGGTGGTGGAGGCCCTCTGCCAGAAGACTGGCCCAAACCCCTGCTCATACCATGTTTCCTGTTGTGGGAGTTTTGGGAGCCTTGGTTTCAGCAGTGGTGGAGACAGGTATCATTTCATAAGCAGACCAGAGCACACCTAGACAAAACTTGCTACATTTGGGCCAGGGACTAAACACCACCCACAACAAAGAGAGCCTCTGCAGATGACTAGCTTGAAGGACAAAGTGGCCAGGACACAACAGCAAAGTGCACAAAGCACACACTGGAGACAATCCCTGAAATGCCAGGTTCTGGGGAACATGGGACACAACACTGCAGAACACTACAGAACTTCTTCTTTATAAAGCCATTACCCTCAAGAATAGCAGAGGTAGCTGACTTTCCTAACACATAGAAACAGGCATAGAAACTTAGACAAAACGAGAAGACAGCAATTTATTCCAAATGACAGAACAAGCTAAGGCCACAGTCAGATATCTAAGCAAGACAGATAAAAATAACATGCCCGATAGAGAATTTAAAGTAATGATCATAAAGATACTTGCTGGACTCGAGAAAAGAGTAGAAGGCTTCATTGAGACAATTAACACAGAGACAATATAACAGACATAAAGGGTTCAACCTCCAAAATGAGAAACATGCTTGATGGAATGAACAGCAGGCTGGAAGAAGCAGAGGAACAAATTAATGACTTAGAACACAGAGCATTGAAAAGTAGTCAAGTTTAAAAAAAGGGAGAGAAAAGAATTATGCAAAACAAGAATAGACTTCGGGAAATCAATGACTCCATCAAACATAACATATCATACGGATCCCAGAAGGGAGGGAAAAGGGGGCAGAAAATTTAGTTGAGGAAATAATAGCTGAAAATGTCCCTAATCTGGGGAAGGAAACAGATAACCAGATCTAAGAGGCACAAAGAACCCCGCCCCCCACAACAGAATCAACAAAAGCAGATCCCCACCAAGACATATTGTACTTAAAATGGTAAAATGTAGTGAGAAAGAAAAAAAATTTGAAGCAGCAAAAGAAGACAGTTACATATAAGGAAAACCCCCTAAGGCCTTCAGTGGTCTTTTCAGTAGAAACTTTTCAAACTAGAAGAGAATGGCATGATATATTCAATGGGCTAAATGGGGAAAATCTTCAGCCAAGAATACTCTATCCAACAAGGCTGTCACCCAGAATAGGAGAGATAAAGAGTTTCTCAAACAAAAAATAAAGGAGTTCATCACCACTAAACCAGCCCTGCAAGAAATATTAAGGGGACAGTTTGAGTGGAAGGGAAAGACCAGAAATGATACCATGAAAGTAGGAAACACAAAGCAGAAAAATGAAAATTTCAGTAGAAAATCAGTCAGGGAACTCACAAAATAAAAAGATGTGAAATATGACACCATATACGTAAAACATAAAGAGGAGAGGAATAAAGAATTGGTCCAAACTTAAACAATCATCAACTTAATATAGACACGTATGTAGAAAATAATTACATGAAAACCTAATAGGGGGTGCCTGGGTGGCTCAGTTGGTTAAGCATCTGTCTTCACCTCAGGTCCTGATCCTGGGGTCCTGAGATTCACTCCTCTGTCGGGCTCCCTACTCAGTGGGGGATTCTGCTTTTCCCTCTCCATCTCCCCCTGCTTGCGCTTGCTCTCTCTTTTCCAATAAATAAACAAGATGGGATTGGGAAGGAGACAAACCATAAGAGACTCCTAAACTCATGAAACAAACTAAGGGTTGTTGGGAGGTGGGGGGGTAGGGATATGGACATTGGGGAGGGAATGTGCTATGGCAAATGCTGTGAAATGTGTAAGCCTGATGATTCACAGACATGTACCCTGGGGTAAATAATACATTATATGTTAATAAATAAATAAATAAATAAAGTCTTTAAGAAAAGCTAATAATAACCACAAATCAGAAACTACTAACTAATATGCAAAGAATAAAGACAGAAAAATCCAGGTATATGACTAAGAAAACCAACAAACCATGAAAGAAAGAAAAGAAAGGAAAACCTCAGAAGCAACCACAAAATAAGCAATAAAATAGCAATAAATACATATTTATCAATAATCTCTTTGAATTTAAATGTTCCAATCAGAAGACATAGGGCAATTTGAGTTTATCTTCGTGTATGGTGTAAGAGAATGGTCAAGTTTCATTCTTCTACATATAGCTGTCCAATTTTTCCAGCACTATTTATTGAAGAGACTGTCTTTTTTCCACTGGATATTTTTGCCTGTTTTGTCAAAGATGATTTGACAATAGAGTTGCGGGTCCATCTCTGGGCTCTCTATTCTGTTCCACTGGTCTATGATAAACTCGAAATGGATAAAAGACCTCCATGTGAGGCAGGAATCTATCAAAACCCTAGAGGAGAACATAGGCAGTCACCTCTATGACATTAGCCACAGCAAATTCTTTCAGGACATGTCTCCAAAGGCAAAGGAAACAAAAGCGA
>CM052811.1:78641771-78697485 GCA_028533885.1 Nasua narica | reverse complement strand
GGGCGAGCCTGGTGGTGGGTATCGAGAAGGGCACGTATTGCATGGAGCACTGGGTGTGGTGCATGAACAATCAATCTTGTAACACTGAAATATTAAAATAAACATATTTGGGGAGAAAAAAAAGAAAAAAAAGATCAAAATATCTGTGCTCTTTGCAGAAAAATTGAGAAAATAAAAATAATATAAAAACCAGGAAGGAATCCATAATCATAACATAACTGGTAATATTTGGCATACTTTGCACATTTTAGTCTGTTTACTGTTTTTAAAAACATAGATAGAATCACATTATACCTATAATTCCATATTTTTAACTTACATTTTCCTGTGTCATGAAAAACTCTTCATGAATAAAAATGTTAGTGGTTTAAAAAAAAAAAAAAAGAAGACATAGGGCAAGGACACCTGGCTGGCTCACTCAGAAGAGCATGCAACTCTTCACCTCAGGATTGTGAGTTCAAGCCCCATGTGGGGCGTAGATATTACTTAATTAAACTTTAAAAAAAAAGACAAAGGGTTTCAGAATGAAATAAAAGCAAATAAAAGCAAGACCCATCTATGTGCTGTCTACAAGAGACTCATTTTAAACCTACAGGCACCTGCAGATTGAAAGAAAGGGGATAGAGAAACGTTTATTATGCAAATGGATGTAAAAGAAACCTGGAGATGCAATATTTCTATCAGACAAAATAGATTTCAAAACAAAGACTGTAATAAGAAACAAAGTAAGACACTATATAATAATAAAGGGGACAATCCAACAAGAAGATACAACCATTGTAAATATTTATGCACCCAACACAGGAGCACCCAAATACATAAACAGTTATAATAATACAATAATACTAGGGAACATAACACCCCTCTTATTGATGGATAGATCATACAAACAAAAATAAAATGAGGAAGCCGTGGCTTTTTAAAAAAATATATTTTATTTATTTGAGAGAGAGCAGAGCAAAAAAGAGCTTGAGGCGGGAGAAGAGGGAGAAGCAGGCTCTCTACTGAGCAGGGAGCAAGATGTGGGGCTTGATCCTAGGACCCTGACATCACAACCTAAGCTGAAGGCAGACGCTTAACTTACTGAGCCACCCAGGCATCCCAATTGGCTTTGGATGACACATTGGACCAGGTGGATTTAACAGATGTCTTTAGAACATTCCATCCTAAAACAGCAGAATACACATTCTTTTCAGGTGGATATGGAATATTCTCCAGAATAGATCACATATTAATTAGACCACAAAACAAGTCTCAGCAAATTCAGAAGTTTCAAAATCATACCATGCATCTTTTCTGACCACAACACTACCTAAAGAAGCAAGAAAAATATGAAGTAAACAACCTAACCTTTCACCTAAAGCAGCTAGAAAAAGAACAAATAAAACCCCAAAGCAGCAGAAGGAAAGAAATAATCAAGATGAGAAAAGAGATTATGCTGAGTGAAATTAAGTCAAGTGGAGAGAGTCAATTATCATAGGGTCTCACTTACGCATGGAGCATAAGGAAAAAGATGGAGGACACTGTGAGAAGGAAAGGAAAGGTGAATTGGGAGAAATCAGAGGGGGAGACGAAATATGAGAGACTGGACTCTGAGCAACAAACTCAGGGTTTTGAAGGGGAGGGGGCTGGGGGATTGGGTGACCCTGGTGTTGGTCATTGAGGAGGGCACATATTGCATGGAGCACTGGGTGTGGTGCATGAACAATGAATCTTGTAACACTGAAAAAATAAACGTATTTGGGGGGAAAAACAATTTATGCAGAAAAAAAAAAAGAAGAGGTGGTATATATATAAAGTGGAATATTACTCAGCCATAAATAAGAATCTAGTTGGCCTTTTGCAACAACATGGGTGAAACTAGAGAGTGTAATCCTAAGTAAAATAAGTCTGTCAGAGAAAGACAAATACTATATGATTTCACTCATATGTGGAATTTTTTTTTAAAGATTTTATTTATTTGACAGAGAAGGACAGAAATCACAAATAGGCAGAGAGGCAGGCAGAGGGAGAGGGGGAAGCAGGCTCCCTACTGAGCAGAGAGCCTAATTCTGGGCTGGATTCCAGGACTCTGAGATCATGACCTGAGCTGAAGGCAGAGGCTTAACCCACTGAGCCACCCAGGTGCCCCTTACATATGGAATTTAAGAAACAAATGAGCAAAGGGAAGAAAGAGAGAGAAACCAAGAAACAGACTCTTAACTATAGAGAACAAACTGATGGTTAACAGAGGGGTGGGGGATGGGTGAGATAGCTGATGGGGATTAAGGAGTGCACTTGTCTTGATGAGCACTGGGTGATGTATTCCATTGTTAAATCACTATGTTGTACGCTGAGATAGTGAAATATAACACTGTATGTTAACTATACTGGAATTAGAATTTAAAAATTATCTAAAAAGATAGACATTATCCTGGTAGGTGTTTTGTCATTTGAATTCTGTTTACTGAATATGAACATGTAAGGACCACAGAACATGTAAAGTCTAGGTCTTCAGTGGAATTTATTGTTATAGGTAGTGTTTTATTTTTTGAAACATTTTCTCTATATAATTCTTACAGATATAATTCTTACAGACAGTACAGATAGTAAAGATTTTAGGGACTGTTTATATCATAAGTATGCCATATCCATTTATAATTTTTATTACATAATATGTTAATTGTAGAAACTTAGAAAATGCAGGGTAGCATAGATCCTTTTATATGTACATTTTCCTTATGATACTTCACTCACTTTAAGCTTTTTATTAATCTTGTATTTGAAAGTTTTTCCTGATGATCAAAACTTGAGTGTTTCTAGGTACACAGTTCTGTGCCTTTCTAGTTGTAACATGGGGTGCCAGATTTTTTGAGTAGGAACCAAATGATGATGCGGGACTTAGATGGGCCCCCTCCCGCAGGCTCCCACATTTATAATATAGTGTGAAAAGTGAAACATGCCACTACTCTATTGTACAGGGCTGGAAAGAAGTTCTGGGGAGCGGGTTACACTAAAAACTGGGATTTCAATAGAAGCAGCTCCCTCCTGACTGAGCCATCAAGGGTGATTTAAATATTTTTTATCATAGAAAAGTTTAATTATGTACGAAAATGGAGTGACTCCTCTGATGGACTCCTTCCATATACCCATCACCAGCCTCCATCTGTCTTTAAGCCTCACTCATGACCTCTCTTGTTTCCCTCACACTCCTATGCCTTCCAGATTATTTAAGCTAATATCAGACAGCATATTTCACTTGTTGCTATTTCAACAGCTGTCTCTAAAGATAGGGTCATAACATTATGACCCCTAAGATATTGACAATAATTTTCAGGCAGTTGAACAAACTTGTTGATTGCCTTATAATTTTTTAACAATATATTTATTCAAAATCTTATTTGCATTTGGCTGATATGTCTCTTAAGTCTCTTTTAGTCTATAGACTTCTCTTTTTTACTTTTCTGCTTTGTAGTTTATTTGTTGAAACTGGGTTTGTCCAGTTGAGTGTCCTACAGTCTCTGTTTGACTGATGGTTTCCCTATCTGACACTTTTTTTAAAGATTTTTATTTATTTGAGAGAGAAAGAGTGAGAGAGAGATCACAAGCAGAGGGGAAGGGTAGAGAAAGAAGCAGACTCCCCACTGAGCAGGGAGCCTGACTCGAGACTCAATCCCAGGACCCTGGGATCATGACCTGAGCCCAAGGCAGTCACTTAACCAACTGAGCCACCCAGAGGCCCCCTACCTGGTATTTAACCTCCTACCTTGTCCCAAGGATTTTGCTCTCACCAATTCTATTTGACATCATACTGATGGTTTTAGCTGGGGTATTTAGGCAAGAAAATGAAATAACAAGCATACAGATTAGAAAGGAAGAAGGAAAGCTATCTCTATGTGTGGCTGACATGATCTAGAAAATCCTATGGAAACCAATAAAAATATATTAGTACAAATGAATGAGTATAGCAACATTGCAGGATATAAGATCAATATACAAAAATCAATTGAATTTTTATATATTTGCAATGAACAGTACAAAAATGAAATTTAGAAAATAATGCCATTTAAAATAGCATCAAAGAGAATAAAATTCTTAGGAATTAATTTCCAAAAGAGATGTAGACTTACATTCTGAAAACTATAAAACATTGTTGAAAGAAATTAAAGAAGACCTGAAAATGAAATGACATTACATGTCCATCCATGTCTTAGAAGACTTAATCTTAAGATGGCAATACTCCCCAAATCAATCTATAGACTTATTGTAATTCCCACTAAAATTCCAGTTGTCTTCTTTGCAGAGATTGACAAACTGATCCTAAAATCCAGATGAATTGCAACAGACCAGAAATCATTAAAACATACTTGAAAAAGAACAAAGTTGAAGGACTCACACTTCCCTATTTCAGAACTCA
Organism: Nasua narica; assembly: GCA_028533885.1. NCBI lineage: Eukaryota > Metazoa > Chordata > Mammalia > Carnivora > Procyonidae > Nasua > Nasua narica. The sequence continues at coordinate 78,693,089 of CM052811.1, read as the reverse complement.
CTGTGAAGCTATAGTCTTCAAGACAGTATGGTACTGGCATAAGAGTAAACATATACAACAATGAAATAGAATTGGGAGTCCAGAAATAAGCTAATTTCCCCTCCCCCGTTTTTCAAAATTGTGGTAAAATAAACATAACAAAAATTGTATTCATATTGTACCATACTCAACCACTATCCATCTCTAGAATCCTTTCCATCTTGTAAAACTAAGCCTCTATATTCATTAAACACTAACTCCCATTCTCTCTTCTCTCAAGTCCCTGAGACTACCATTCTACTTTCTTTCTCTATGAATTTGATATTCTAGGTACCTCATATAAGTGAAATCATGCAGTGTTTGTCTTTTTGTGACTGACTGGCTTAATACCTTCAAGGTTCATCCACGTTGTAGCATATGTCAAAATCATCCTTCCTTTTTAAGGCTCTATGAATAATATTCCACTGTATGTATGTACCACCCTGTGTTTTTGCATTCATTTGTCTATAGACACTTCAATTGCTTCTGCCTTTTAGCTATGGTGAATAATACTTTTATGAACGTGAGTGTATAAATAGCTCTTCAAGACCCTGCTTTCAGAGGCGCCTGGATGTCTCAGTTGGTTAAACGTCTGCCTTCAGCTCAGGAAATGATCCTGGAGTCCCGGGATCCAGCCCAACATCAGGCTCTCTGCTCAGCGGGGAATCTGCTTCTCCCTCTGCCCTTCACCCTGCTGGTGCTCTCTCACCCTGCTCCTGCCTGCTCTCTAGCTCTCATGCTCACTCTCTCAAATAAATAAAATCTTTTTTTTTTATATTTTATTTATTTATTTGACAGAGAGGTAGAGAGAGAGCACAAGCAGGCAGAGCGGCAGGCAGAGGGAGAGGGAGAAGCAGACTCTCCACTGAGCAGGGAGCCAGGACCCTGGGATCAGGACCTGAGCCGAAGGCAGCCACTTAACTGACTGAGCCACCCAGGTGCCCCTCAAATAAATAAAATCTTAAAAAAAAAAAGACCCTGTTTTCAATTCTTTTTGGTATATACCTAGAAGTAGAATTGCTGGATCATATGGTAGTTCTATGTTTAACTTTTTGAGGAAACATCATACTGTTTTCCACAGTGGTGACACCATTTTAATTTCCCACCAGTAGTGCACAAGAATTCCAATTTTTCTACATCCTCACCAACACTCCTTCTTTTTCTTTCTTTTTTAAAGTAGCCATTCTAATGTAGGGGAGATAGTATCTCATTGTGTTTTTTTTTTTTTTAAAGATTTTTTATTTATTTATTACAGAGCAAGAGACTGAGAATGAGAGGGGAGAAGGTCAGAGGGAGAAGCAGACTTCCCGCAGAGCCGGGAGTCCGATATGGGACTCGATCCCGGGACTCCGGGATCATGACCTGAGCTGAAGGCAGTTGCTCAACCAACTGAGCCACCCAGGCGCCCTCATCGTGGTTTTAATTAACATTATTTATCTACTGCTGAGTGATGTTCAGCGTCTTTTCATGTGCTTATTGGCCATCTAAATATCTTCTCTGGGGAAATGTCTGTTCAAGTCCTTTGCCCATTTCTCAATTGAACTGTTTGTTTTTGTTGCTGTTGTTGAGTTTTAGGAGTTCTATATTCTGGATATTAATCCCTTACCAAAAAGATGATTTGCTAATACTTTTCCCTGGGTTACCTTGTCACTTTGTTGATAGTGCCCTTTGATGTAGAAAAGTTTTTAATTTTCTTGAAGTCCAGTTTTTTTCTTTTGTCACCTGTGCTTTTGGTAGCCTGTGTAGTTGACTGCTTTTCTTCTTTTTAAAGAAAAGAGTGCCAAAACAACTCAATAGAGAAAAAATAGTTTTTTTGATAAATGATGCTAGAACAGTTGGATGTCCACATGCAAATAAATGAAGTTGAATCCCTATCTCGCACTACATATAAAAATTAAATCAAAATGGATCAAAGACCTAAATGTAAGAGCTAAAACCATAAAACTCTTAGAAGAATAAATATAGGTACCTCTTCGTGATTTGGCAGTAGTTTCTTAGAAATGACACCAAAAACATAAGCAATAAAAAGAAAAATAGATAAATTGGACAAGAGTAAAATCTTTTGTGCATCAAACGATATTGTGAAAAAGTTAAAAGGCAAAATAGGAGAAAATATTTGTAAATCATAAATCTGATCAGGGTCTGGTATCCAGAATGCATTAAGAACTCTTACAACTCAACAACAAAAAGACAGCCTAATTTAAACATGGGCAAAGTACTTGAATCGACATTTTCCCAAAGAAGGTATGCAAATGGTCAAAAAGCATGTGAAAAGATACTCAACATCATTAGTCATCAGGGAATGCAAATCAAAACCGTGAGCTACTGCTTCACATCCACTTAAGTGGCTATAATTGTAAAGACAGAGAACAAATGTTGGCTAGGATGTGGAGAAATTGGAACCCTCATATACTGTGGAGAAAGTAAAATGGTGGACCCACTTTGGAAAGTAGTTTGGCAGTTACTCAAAAAGTTAAGCATATAATTACTATGTAAACCAGCAATTTCACTCCAAGGTTTATTTCCAGGAAAAATGAAAACATATTGTCCATGCATAAAATTGTACATGAATATTCATAGCAGCATTACTCATGATAGCTCAAAAGTGGAACAAGCCTAAATATCCCTCAGCTGATAAATGGATAAACAAAATGTGGAATAGTCCTACAACAGAAAGCTATGTAGTGATAAACAGTACTGACATGTGCTCCATCGTGGATCGACCCTGAAAACATTATTCTAATTGAAAGAAGCCAGATACAAAAGGCCAAATGTTTGTATGTTTCCATTTATATGAAATGATGAGAATAGGCAGATCTGTAGTGATGGAAAGTAGAAAAGTGATTGCCAAGGTCTGAGGGAATAGAGAAACTGGGAATGATTGCTAGTGAGTATGGGATTTGTTTTGGGGGCAGGGAAGTACTGGAATTAGTGGTGGTTGCACAACTTTGTGAATATGTTAAAACCATTGTTCACTTTAAAGTGTGGATTTTATATGGGATGTGAATTATATCTCAGTAAAGGAAAAACAGGTTAAGTCTACTCTACTGTACTTTCTCTGTTTTCAGAAGCCCACTTTAGCAAGATTTTAGACTTTCTGTCAGCTAGCTCTTTTTTGTGCCTCTTTTGAATACTCTCAAACTCATGACAAAATTTGCCTTACTAGGCTGAGGTGTGCCTACAACATTCAAGGTAAAAACAGCCCACCTTTATGCAGTGTGCTGGTCTTTGACTTTAGCAAATGTTTCGTAAGACGTTCCACAGTCAGATAAATTTGGAAAATGTAGTTAAACATGTTTCTTAACTTGGAGCCAGTGTGTATTACTTGGTAAATCCTGCCTCCCCCACATACCCAAAATATTTTTGGTGGAACATGCTCCTTGAAATTGCTTTGGGAGTTCAGTCAATATTTTAAAATCTTACTTTGAATCAGATTACTGTTTGTGTTAATACCATTCAATTTATTTAATAGACCCTAAACCATCTCTTTATGACTTTGATGTTTTTATTTTTCCACAAGTCTGCTTTCACCCTTTGTAATTTATCAGTTTCCTGAAGTGTGGTCTGGAGACCCCTGGGGACTCTGAGACCTTTTCAAGTGCTCCACTAGGTCAGAACTGTTTGTTTTTATTCTATCACGACTTTGTGGCAAAGCTTTCCAGAGGCTGTCTGATGTGTAATATCTCAACAGATTGAACGCTAAAGCAGAAAATTTATTAAAGATATTTGTAAAAATGTAAAACACTGCTACTTTACTCAGTAAATTTATGTTTTAAAAACTGTCATTACATTGTGTTGTTTATGTTAATATTAATGGGTTTATTAGTTTAAAATGACTTCGTATGTACTTAAAAAACATTAATCTGTTTTAAGTTTCTAACTTGATAAATATTGATAGATATGATTCCATTAAAGAGTAGCTCTTGAAGTCCTCCTGAAGCCAAAACGTTTAAAACACACTCATCAAGATAATTAATCTTGAGCTGTTTGTGAGCTGTTTGTGAATTTAACACACTAAAGCCGGATTGATGGAACGGTTATCCATCCAAACCATCCAAATTGTGGGTTCGTTTCAAGTCAGGTGAAGAAGTTGGGACTTTGTTGCTTTCTTTCTGATTTTTAACATTCCATGCCTCCTTCACAAGATTGATTGAATGCAGTTGGGGTGACACAGGAAAGGTGTTTTTAGGTTTTAGTCTAAAAAGTTGTCACATAGGAGTTCCTGGGAAGATGGCAGAGCAGAAGGACCCTAAGCTCACCTGCTCTACAGACACATCTAGCTGACTCCCACATCAGTGTAAATAACCCAGAAACTGACCTGAAGCCTGGCAGAACAGATTCTCCACAGCTAAAGGTAGAGAAGAAGCCACTTCAAAAAGGCAAATAATAGGGTGCCTGGGTGGCTCAGTTGGTTAGGCGACTGCCTTCGGCTCAGGTCATGATCCCGGAGTCCCGGGATTGAGTCCCATATCGGACTCCCGGCTCCGCGGGAAGTCTGCTTCTCCCTCTGACCTTCTCCCCTCTCATTCTCAGTCTCTCTCTAATAAATAAATAAATAAATAAATAAAATTTTAAAAAAAGGCAAATAATAAATATAGCCAGTTAAATGATTAGGAAATAAATAAGTCACATAAATGTCATGAGACTGTACAAATTAGAGAATTACTGAAACCACTGGTTTTATTTTTAGGATACTGGTTAATAACCTGGCAATAATTATCTTTGGCTGTTAAACCATGCCTCATTTCGATTATTAATTCTTACATAGTTTGGCATTTTGAAATGCCTGGAAACTTTCATTTTCATGCATTGATTAAACGCCAGGCTTCAATACTGAATTTTCAAGTCTAAAAGAAAGCACACTCTAAGGGCGCCTGGGTGGCTCAGTGGGTTAAAGCCTCTGCCTTCCGCTCAGGTCATGATCTCAGGGTCCTGGGATCGAGCCCCACGTCGGCTCTCTGCTCAGCGGGGAGCCTGCTTCTCCCTCTCCTTCTGCCTGCCTCTCTGCCTACTTGTGATCTCTCTCTCTCTCGTCAAATAAATAAATAAAATCTTAAAAAAAAAAAAAGAAAGCAGACTCTAACCTTTGCTTGATATAAACTGACAAGATTTAATATCTTTCCACCTGTTGCTTGAGGAGGCTATTAAGTGATATTGAATTTGATTGATTGAATATTGATATCTGTTTTTTTGCACAGCTGGGGTTGGACTTGGAAGAACTGGAAGAAATAGAAGAGGATGCTGGCCTTGGGAATGGCGGCTTGGGGCGGCTGGCAGGTAACCCAGCCCCCTGGCTAGGGCATGGCCTCTCCTGATACCGTGGCCTGGTCGCTGATCACATGGTGAGGCTGAGGTCAGCTGTACTCCCAACAGCGGTTTGTCGGGGTAAATTGGCCTCTCTGAGTGGATGGGAGACTGTGTCATCCAAGTGGAATAAAATGCAAAACATGTTTTCCTTCACACAAGGATCCTGCCTGATTATCATGAAGATTGGGCTTGCCAGTGTTGAGTAGCTGGCCCTGGGGGGTAGTTTCAATGGACTGATCACGTCCCACAGCCACTAATTGGGAGAAAGATGGACAGACACACACATGCATGCACACAGGCACACACATATACACACACACATCGTGAACACATACATATATGCATTCACACATCTGTACACACAAACACAGGTACTTGCACATACACACACACACACACACACACACACACACGATTGATGAATGCAGCCCCACTGGCAAGCTGTTCCTGCATTACTGTAGTAATTGCCCCAGAAGAGCAGAGTCATTCCTTTGGGATATTGCTCCCTTGGGCCATTGTGTTGGAAAGCATATCCAGTTTGGTTTTGTTTTTCCTGTTGGAGTTATTTTTGCTAGCCTTTTAGGGCAAAAGGGGCTGAGTGAAGGACTTAGAAGTGGAGCGGCGCCTAGTGGGCTCAGCTGGAAGAACACACGGCTCTTGATCTCAGGGTCCTGAGTTCGAGCCCCACCTTAGGTATAGAGATTACTGATTGAATGAATGAATGAATAGACTTAAAAAAACCCCAAGAACTTAGAAGTAGAAATCACTGTCACAGTGAAATTTGATTTTGCTGTGTGCTTCAAAGCTCTTGGGCACAGTGTTTCTGGAACAGAAATAAGTCAAGTTTTATGTTGTCCTTGTGTGTGAAGCACAGGAGGGTGGGCTTAGACCCCTACCACGTTGCATTACTGACCCTTCTGAGAGTTGTCATTTTGTAAAGGGATCAACCTCTTAAAATTTATCTGAGTATGTATTTATGTTTTCAAATCTTAAGTTAAATCCTTCAAAAATTATAAAAGCAGCATGTTTCTCTCAAACAAAACAACACCTGGATCTATGTAAGGAACCAGCTGTTAGGGCCTTCCCCACCTCCACCTCTTCATGTGAAAAGCCTCTGTGTCCCCTACATCTGCTCCCAAATGCAGATGAAATCATCCCAGACAGGAAGTTGTACCTTACTTCCCCCCCAGATGGAATCAGGGCGCCCCTCTGGTGGACAGTGTGCAGCCCTGAGAGAGCCCCAGTGTGCTGCAAGCCCCTAGGGGTCAGTCCCTTGCGTCCACTTCACCTTCAGTGGAATTCTTTCGTTCATAGCCATCTTCCCAGTCAGTAAAACAGCACCCATTTCACCAAGCTCGAGGAAGACTCCAGACCCCTCTGTCTCCTTCACGGCTCAGGGCAGCTGCCTGACCTCCCCTCCTACCCCAAGACTGGTGACTGTCAGCCAGGGCAGTCCCATCCCTGGCCTTCCACCATCTGCTCCCTTCAGAGCTTCAGAGCATCTGCAGGCCTTCCACAGTCTGGTTCCTATTGACTTCCTAGTCACCTTTCCTGCTCCTTCTGCAGCGCCACTGGCCTTGCCCATGGACTGGTGTGACCTCTCCTGGGACTCCTTTTACCCGTGTCGATGTGGATAGCCCCCAGCCTGTTGTAACTTGATGTGTCCTGTGTTCCTCCTGTGAAAATGAGTTCTTCAAAACAAGAGCCTAGGTCTTACATTTGTGGATACTCTTGTTTCTTCCCCTTAGCACAAGGATAACAGGGGCCTGGGCATGTTTGTTCAATTCAGCAAGTATTTTATTTGCTAGTGTTTCTTATGGACTTTTTTTTTCTTTTTAATCTGGAAGTTTAATAAGACTGCCTTCTAGATCCTTACTTAAAACATTGTTTTTTGGGGGGTGCCTGGGTGGCTCAGTCAGTTAAGTGTCTGACTTTTGATTTTGGCTCAGGTCATGATCTCAGGGTCATAGGATCAAGCCCTGTGTTAGGCTTCATGCTCAGCATGGAGTCTGCTTAATACTGTTTTTCCCTTTCCCTCCCCCTCCCCCAGCTGTCTCTCACTTTATCAAATAAATAAAATCTTTAAAACATTGTTTTTTTTCAAGACTTCTTTTTTTTTTAAGATTTTATTTATTTATTTGACAGAGAGGAGAGCGATCACAAGTTGGCAGAGAGGCAGGCAGAGAGAGAGGAGGAAGCAGGCTCCCCGCTGAACAGAGAGCCCGATGCGGGGCTCAATCCCAGGACCCTGAGATCATGACCTGAGCCGAAGGCAGAGGCTTTAACCCACTGAGCCACCCAGGCGCCCTTCAAGACATTTTGATTGGAACAGTCTCCTTATGGTGATGTGCTGCTCCAGCCACCTTCCTGGGGGCCCCGGGAAACTTTGGCTCTTAGGTATTTGAGTCCTTAGGGATGACAAAATATCCATCCATTCCCAGCCCTATCCCTGTGCCTTCTTCACTAGTGTGTCGGGCTATTTCGTACTGTTACTGTCCAAACAACTTGGATTTTAAGTGGCAGTGTTTAATATGTAGAGGTGTTGAGCCCTCCAGCCTGCGTGAGGTTCCTTACAGCAAAGCTAGCAGTGAGGTTTCTGTGCACTCAGAGGCATGCCAAGTTAGATGGGGCTCTCTGTAGGGTGCCTCATTGCTGCCCTTGCCACCTTCCCTCACCCCCACGCTGAACACCCTCTTCGCCCGGCCCCCCGGCTCTCAAGCTGAAGGATGGGGAGGGGGCTGTTTTCCTCTCGTGAAATCTGAAGATGACAGGTCAGCCTTTAATTGCTGCCTGGCACCTAGAGGCTGGTGTCCCAGGGCCTACTTAATGTGGGTTGTCTAAGCTTTGCTTCCAGTGGGCCTTGAAGCTGCTGATTGTCTTTGATCCCAAGAAGTGCTTTGTGTTTGGAATTTTCAGCCTGCTTCCTTGACTCGATGGCCACGTTGGGCCTGGCTGCATATGGCTATGGAATCCGCTATGAGTTTGGGATTTTCAACCAGAAGATTGTCAATGGCTGGCAGGTGAGTGAGACTCCATTTCTTCACTTGTTTCCAGCTCTCATGAGCACCAGAAAACAGACAGGCACTTTCAGTCCAGCCTTTTATATGTGGAACTCCTTTCTGGAGAGATCATCTGCTAGTCCTGACCAAAGCAGAGGTGGGACAGGTTGGGGCCATCCTGTGAACTCCATGCTTCCCTTCGAGTTCTCTGTGGGCTGCCAGAGGCTGATCTTCTATGTGAGCTCATCACACACAACTTCTTTGTGAGCCTGCCAGGCCTGTTGGGATGGGACCCGGGGCCTGGCTGGTCTTACAGGAGCACCAGGGCTTGAGGACATCACATGCTGTCTGCTGGTTCCCTGTTGTACCTCAATGTGGAGCAAAGCTGGCCCTCTCTGGTTCACCCTCAGTGGGACAACTGACTCAGAGTAGTTCGAGAAACAGAAGTTATTGCAGGTTCTGTTCCCACCTTCTGCCTTCATTCCCTGACACCAGAGACAAGACAGTGTCCTGGGGGTTAGAGGCCAGACTGCAAAGCAAAGTGGCTCTGAGGAAGATCGGGCTTAGAATCTGAAGCATCAAGCCACAGCAAAGGGAGGTGGCCGAGACCACATCAGTGGAAAGAGTGTAATCTCAAAGTACAGCCTCATTTCCCTCCACTGGGCAAGGGGACCATCTCCCTCATTCAGGACTTCAAAATGGAAGTCCACTTGACTGGGGAATAGTTTACATAATATAATTTGGGGCCTAACAGTGACATATAAAGCAGGGCTGTGGTTGGGATTAAAAGGTTTTTAACAGGAAAGTAGTACAGAACATGAACAGACTGGGGTGATGGAAAGGTCCTGTGTCTTGATGGGGCTTAGGTCACGGGTACAAGCAATTGCCAGAGCTCAAGAGTATCCTTCAAGTTTATACATTGCACTGTGTACAAGTTAACAAAAAACATAAACACAGGATGAACTGTCCTAAACGGTGTGCATGCTCGACTGTTTGTGGAGAAGTACACAGGTATCTGCAACTGACATTGAAATGCATCAAGACATGAATGGGTTGATGGATGAATATATGATAAATCAAGTATAGCAATGTGTTAACAGTTATGGATCCTAAGTTGAAGGTGTGTGAGTGTTTACTGCCAATTCTCTTAACACTTCTGTATATTTGAAAACACTCATAATAAAAAGTTGACAAGGAAAAGTATGGCTAACATTAAAAGAAAACTTAAAACAGATATGTATCTGTTGCTTAATTTGTAGACATACTCTCTCCAACCTTAGAGAGAACTGTACTTGTCTTCCTGGTACATTCTGGGTAATTTCATGCAGAGTTCCTTATGTGTGTGTGTCTATTAGAGGCGCTCCAGCCCTTGTACACCTGTGTGCTTTGACCCATTCAAGCTCCTTGCAGTCTATGCAGTGTGCGCTCATAAGACAGAAACTCTGAGGCCCCTTATTGGTTACTTGGTGTTGTGGTTATAGGCAGGAAGATTTTTTTGTGTTGTCTTTTGTTTGCTTGATCACAGACATTTCTTTGTTGTGTTCTCATTCTTCCACCTCTTGCCATCTTGCATAACAGCTTTTAAAGACACTCATGGGATGAAAGGTGACTTATAAATTCACCCTCCTCCCACCCTGTTTTCATGGGAGCCAGTTTTAATTGAGTTTAGCTGTAGCAGAATCAAATGTGGGCACTGGTCAGACAGCAGTATTGTTGGCCATGGGGGCAGAGACAGGGGTCCCCTGGGAGACCTCCCCACCAACCTCTTATAGTCAGGGAGATGCTGCTTCTGCAAACAATTCATGGACGTACTCTGTAGGAGATGGCCAGGGTGTGGTGTTGGAGAATCTTACTAATGTACAAGGACATGGCACCAGATCAAAAGGCAGGGATGGCCGCATGATGAATAGCTGCCTGCACCAGACAGAAAAGCCCAACCAGGAGTACGATGTAGAGACACATTTTGAAGCAATAACCTTGGCCACGCCATCTCCCTATAACTGCAACCAGATCTTCTTCTTAACTTTGTATTTCTGTGTAAGAACCATTTAAAAGAAAACAAAAAGGGGAGGCGTCTGGCTGGCTTAGTGAGTAGACCATGTGACTCTTGATTTTGGGATTATGAGTTCTAGCCCCACATTGGGGATAGAGCTTACTTTAAAAAATAATTAAAAATTAAAGAATAAAAATTAAAAAAAAAACCCTGAAGGTAACATACAGGCACACCTCCTTCTATTGCACTTCTCATATACTACATCTCTTAAAACTTGATTGTGTCAACTCTGTGTCAAGAAAGTCTGTGGGTCCCATATTTCCAAAAGCATTTGCTCACTTTATGTCTCTGTCACATGTTGGTAATTCTCACAATATTGCAAATGTTATTACTACATTGTTCTGATGATCTGTGATCAGTGATTACAACTTGCTGCAAGCTCAGATGATGGTTAGCACTTTGTAGCAATATTTCTTAATTAAGGTATTATGTTGTTTTTTAAGACATAGTGCTGTTGCACACTTAATAGAAGACAATGTAGTGTAAACGTAACTTTCATATGCACTGGGAAACCAGAACATTCATTGGACTCTCTCTATTGCTTTATTTGCTTTATTGCCATGGTTTGGAGTCAAACCTGCAATATCTCCGAGGTATGTGTGTACTTAGGCTTGCTTGTTAAATTCGAAGAAGGGGCACCTGAGTGGCTCGGTCCGTTAAGTGTCCCCACTCTTGGTTTTGGCTCCAGTTGTGATCTCAGGGTTGTGAGATCGAGCCCCACGTTGTATTCCACACTCTGTGTGGAGCCTGCTTAGGACTTTCTCTCCCTCTGCCCTGCCCCCATGTGTGCACAGTGTGTGCACACTTTCTCTTTCCCTCTCTGAAATAAATAGATCTTTTTAAAAATTTGAAGAAGACTCTCATTTAAATTTTAATTTACATTTATAATTTATCCACTGCTCTATTTTATTCACTGCTTAGCAAATTAATTTATTCCATTGTAGCCCCAGCAAATGCTTCTACTCAAAGATTGTTAAATCTGTGGGGCTACTTTTAGTTTTATTTGTGGGATTCTTTTTTGTGTATTTACTGATTTGGGATGCTACTAGATGCAGTTTTTGAAAAACAAGCTGCTTTAAGGAAGGGCTAGCAGAAAAGCAGTGTCTTCCAGTGATGTGTCCAGGCACTCCTGCAGCAAAGGCAGCCCAGCCCCCTGGTACCCACTGATTTGTGGTGTTATTTTCCAAGCAGTGGGCTCCAGTGAATTTTTTTTTTTAATAACAGCTTTATGGGACACCTGGGTGGCTCAGTCAGTTAAGCGGCTGCCTTCGACTCAGGTCATAATCCCAGGGTCCTGGGACTGAGTCCGGCATCTGGCTCCCTGCTAGTGGGGAGCCTGCTTCTCCATCTGCCTGCAGCTTCCTCTGCTTGTGCTTGCTCCCTCTCTATCTCTCTCTCTCTGACAAATAAGTAAAATCCTAAAAAAAAAAAACTTAACAGCTTTATTGAGATAGCAGTGTGGTTTTTAATATATTTATAAAGTTGGACAGCTATCACCACTATTTCCGGAACACTTTCATCACCCCAAAAAGAAGTTCTGCATGGATTTGCAGTCACACCCTAGTGCCTGACAAGCACTAACCTACCTACTGTCTCTATGCATTTGGCTATTCTAGACATTTCCAGTGAATAGAGCCTTACCCTACAGGGGCTTCTTCGACTCCACGTGTATACGAGTTTCATGTTGCCCCAGGCAGTGGGACTTCATTCCTTTTTATTATTAAATTTGGATGATTTTCTTTAAAGATTTTCTTCATTTATTTGACAGAGAGAGACACAGCGAGAGAGGGAATACAAGCAGAAAGAGTGGGAGAGGGAGAAGCAGGCTTCCCACTGAGCAGGGAGCCCAATGCAGGGCTCAATCCCAGGACCCCGGGATCATGACCTGAGCCGAAGGCAGAGGTGGCAGACCAAGCCACCCAGGCGCCCCTAAGTTCGGGTGATTTTTAATGTCTTTTTACTTTAATGCGTTTTTTGGAGTCCAACATGTTCAGTTTTGAACTTGGTTGAGAGGCCTCTACCAGAACTGGAAATGTTCGCCATGTACATAGTCCCCAGTTGGTTTCCGTGCGGGCTGGCGGCATCTGGACTGCATGGTCCCGTGGGCTGAAGGCCTGTCCCCCGTGGCCCCTGCGTGAGCCGCCCTCACTGCCAGGCCCCTTTCCAGGTGGAGGAGGCGGATGACTGGCTGCGCTACGGCAACCCCTGGGAGAAGGCGAGGCCTGAGTACATGCTGCCTGTGCACTTCTACGGGAGAGTGGAGCACACCCCTGACGGCGTCAAGTGGCTGGACACCCAGGTAGCCTCCCCGGGGCCCCTGGGGAAGCATGCCGCACGGTGAGGGACGGCTGCAGTTCCTCGTCACACCTGCTTCCCTTTGGGACTGTGCACTGTGCAGTTTCCGCACACGACCTGACCTGAGGGGAATGCCTCGGAGGTTTTGTCCTCACACGCCCACCTCTTACCCCTTGTTGGGAGCTACCCAGGCAGGGAGAAAGGCTCTGCGGGAAGCCCCCCAGACTCTGTAGTTTAGCAGGGGCTTGTGCTGGAGTTGAGACCAGCAGTCATTGAACGGCTAGCCAGGACAGTGCCGTGGTGACAGGGGCAGGGCATGGAGGCCCTGGGGGACACAGATAGCCCTTCAGCATCTCCAGAGAGCAGGCACTTGATGCTTGCCCTCCCCACACACCGCAGGCCTTAGTAGTGCGTCCCGGGTGTCACCACCACCACTGAGCCATCTGAGCCCTGTGCATGTGGTGAGCTGGATAGATGTCCCAGAACGGGGCACTGGCATTGACAAGGGGACAGGACCATGGAGAGTCCAGTCCAGGTTCTGGGATGGCAGGTAGTGCCCATCCGGATGTTCTTAGGGGGTAGAGGGAGGTAGCAGGAGAGCCTTCTTGGGGACGTAGCTGTAATGAACAGGGTTGAGTCCTCTGGATGTGGGGAAGTGACCAGGAGACCGGGGAAGTCCTGGGTGTGCAAATATGAGTCGTCAGATTTTCTGCAGCATAAGTTTTAAACAGGGTGCATAGGCTAACGCTGGCTGGAGCCATGTTACAGAGGCCTAAGATGCCATCATACTTTGTATTTAATTTGAAAGAACAGAGAAGGGTTCAGTTATCCCAGCCCCTGTGCTTGTAGAAGATGAGCATATCAGGGTATGTAAGGAAGCATAAAGACCATGGGGGCATTTCAGGAAGAGTGTGGTGGGGGCCTTAAGCTGAAGGGCTGGCCCTGGAGAGGGAAGGAGGGGTGGTTAGGGATGCTTTGCTGGGCTTGTAACTGGACAAGGCTGTGGGGAGCAGGGGGGGAGGGAAGAAGGGAGGGGAAAGGTGACACTAAGGTTCTAGGGATGCTATCCTAAAGTCCTTTTGGCTATAAGAGTGGATTTCATCTTGTAAAGCCACAGAGTTGAACCTGTATGAGCCCCTACAGGCAGGCCTGATGGCCTGACAGCTACTAACAGAGCATGAGTGAGGTTGATGCAGTGGCCCCTTGAGCAGCTGAGTGGGAAGAATTCTTGACCTCAGGAGTGTGGTCAGGACCTTCCCTGCGGGGCCACACAGATGCTCCTGGTCTGGGCTGCCCGTGGGCTGGACTGTGGCCTGGCACGGGGCAAGGGGCGGGAGTCTGGAGTAGAAGGAGACCAGCCAGAGCAGGTTGGCCGCCAGCAGGCAGCAGAATGTTGCTGGTGGGATGAGGAGGCCTGGGCCTGGGGACTGTGTCTCTGGCTGACTGGTCTGGACCATCTCTCTTTGGCCAGGTGGTGCTGGCCATGCCCTATGACACCCCAGTGCCCGGCTACAGGAACAACACTGTCAACACCATGAGGCTGTGGTCTGCCAAGGCGCCCAACGACTTCAAGCTGCATGACTGTGAGTTCTGCCCCTCTTGTCTCTTTTGGGGGGCTTCCCCCAAACTTGCCTTGCACAGCTCTTGTCCTTTCTGCACTATCTCTGCTGTGGAGAGCACAAGGCTCCTGCTGCCGAGGGCAGAGGGCAGTCTCCTCATATCACTGGGGCCTCCCAGGGGGCGCGTATGGGCAAAGCCAGCTGTCCTGGGACCCTGTGCCTTCAGGAAGGAGCGAGGGGCCTGGGGTCCTGTAGGGTGTGAGGGCACAGTGAAACTGTGGCTCTGGAGGCACCCCCTGTTCAGGAATGCTCCCCCACAGTTCAGGGAGGTGAGGGAGAAACTGTAGGCAGAGAGCGCATGGGAAGTCAGGGGAAGGCCCACGGGTCCTGACCTCACTGTCTCTGCTCACAGTTAATGTGGGTGGCTACATCGAGGCAGTCCTGGACAGGAACCTGGCCGAGAACATTTCCAGAGTCCTGTATCCAAATGATAATGTGAGTAGCTGACATGGTTGGTTCTCATCTGCTGGGAAAGTGCCCTGGAGGGCTGGGGCTCTCTAGAAGGACCACATTTATCAGGTGAGAGCACATAAGTGGCCACCAGGGCCCTCGTGTGGCTCTTTGGGGTGATGGCGGCACTGCATGCTTGATGACGCCCCACGAGTCTGGGTGTGCCTGTCAGCATCTCCCCTCGCCCTCGCCCTAAGGGGACGCTTCGGGAGGTTCGTGGCCCCTTCTCACATATCCACACTGCCCCATACATGGGCGCTCCTGAGGGCTGGCTCTGAGCTGACCCCATACAAGGCCACATGCAGGGTGACATGGGGGAGACATGTAAGCTCATCAGATGTCACATGCAGCTGTCTTCTGCTCTTCTGCCACGTGATGCCACTTCCCCGAGAGTTGAATGACCCCTTTTTCAAGTGAGGACAGTAGTCCCCGTTCGTCAGTGATGCCTTGAGACATATGCCAGCCATCGTTTGAAAAGCTTTTAGTATGTGCGACCACCCACTAGATGAAGTCCCAACCACAGCGTCCATTGCCACCAGGTTTAGTGTCTGCTGGCTTCGTTATTGTTGCCAGACAAGAGCCCTTGGAAGTCGCCTGCCTTAGTGGGTTTTTGTTTTCTATTTAATCGGAGTAATATGTGCACCTTAGTAGCAAAGGGCATTGGTGCTGAAAGGCCAAACACACCCATCCTCACTCCCCCCGCCAAGATTTTAAGCAGATTCTAAAGCTTTGGTTCTAGGCACCTGATGCTTTGGAGCTTGTGCTTCCGAGTGGCTCTGGCTTTTAAGGAATGAGACCTGCATGCCTGCTGTCCTCACACAGGGCAGTGTGACCCTCTGCTGGCTGCCTCCCTGTCTGAAGATCACATGCAGTGGTTAGGTCGTTGTCACCTAATGCCTGTGCCCTGGAGCTGCAGGTTACCTGACCTTGGGCCCAGGCCAGTGGGGGTGGAGGCATCAGCGTCATGCTGGCCCCCAAGGGCTCCCGCTCTCATGTACACATGTGTTCCTGCAGTCCCTGGAGCAGGAACCCTCAGCCTAGTACCCTCCTTGGGTTCTGGGGGTCCCTCGAGGGCCTGTGGTGGCCCTGCTGGCTGGTGGTGGTGCCAGCACTATCCCATGTCTGCAGTTCTTTGAGGGGAAGGAGCTCCGCCTGAAGCAAGAGTACTTTGTGGTGGCTGCCACCCTCCAGGACATCATTCGCCGCTTTAAGTCCTCCAAGTTTGGCTGCCGGGACCCAGTGAGAACCTGTTTCGAGACATTCCCCGACAAGGTTGGTTTGTTGATGGGTCTTGACCCCCGTGCAGAAGGCAGAACGTTCCCAGGCTTGGTTTCTTCCTCAAGGCTGGGTCTTGGGTAGGTAGGGGGAGGGGCAGGACAGCAGTCCCCCCTTATCCTGGTCTCCTCGTCATCAGGGGCTGGGCCCCTCCTCCCTGACTAGGGCCACACAAGGCATCCTTAGGAACAACAAGGGAGGCTGTGAAAGGTTCCTGTGGGCAAAGCGTGATGCGTTCAGTGGGCTGGGTTCTGTGTTTTTAAAACAAGGCCAATGTATTCTAGGTGAGAGGAACATTCTGGGTTGGGGGAGCAGTGGAGGGCATGAGGAGGGCCTTGGAAGCGGGCCAAAGGTCCTCCTACAGAGCCTGCCTGTGGGGTCTTCCTGGCCCCTCCCCATGGCCCCTGTGACCCTGTTGTCCTCCCTGCTCCTTGGCTGGTTGTCCTGCTGGGCTCAGCACCTATGCCATGCTTTCAGCTCCCGTGGTCGGCCCTGTAGACCAGGCTCCTCAGGGGAGGTCAGCTGAGGACCCCATTCTGCTCACACTGACCACGGTGCGACCCGTGCAGGCAAGGAGATTGAGGGGGGATGGCCCTATGTAAACTGCAGGTTGCCATCCAGCTGAACGACACCCACCCAGCCCTGGCCATCCCTGAGCTCATGCGGATACTGGTGGACGTGGAGAAAGTAGACTGGGACAAGGTGAGCACCGAAGGCTGGGTGCTGGGGGTGATGGTGTCCCCACAATCATGTGCATGTAGGGTGACACTCTCCCTGTGAGACCTGGACATGTGAAGTGACGATGTTGCCCACAGACCTGGGCATGTGCAGTGATGGTATCCCCTGCAGATACTGGGTATGTGGGGTTATGGTGTCCCCCAGACCTGCATGTGGGGTGACAGTGTCCCCCATAGACTTGGGCACATGGGGTTATGGCGTCTCCCCCGGGGGTGATGGTGTCCCCCACAGACCTGGGCATGCGGGGTGGTGATAACCCCTCCAGACCTGCATGGGAGGGTGACAGTGTCCCCCCACCAACAGTGGTGAGTACTGAGCTCGCCCTAGGATGCTGAGGAATGCCTTTCCCCTGTGGCCTGGGGAGAAAGGGACATTGTCCCTGAGGAGACAGAGCCATGGAGAGGAGGACGTTCCAGGAGTGGGTCTGCAGTTTCTCCCAAGGCACCAAGACACGGTGGGTGGGGCAGTGGTGCAAAGGCACACAAGAGCAATTTTCTGGAAGATAGGAAAAGGATCCTGACACTTCCGAGAGCTTCTCACATGCATTTTCTCATCTTAGAATTGTGGCAAACCCCCTAGAAGTATCAAGTGTAAAGAAACATATTGTTTCCATTTTTATAAGTTTGTTCTCCTGATTCATTTGGTCCTAGATACTTGTATAGTGGGATTTTCTTGATCTAGTTTAAATCAACATGTAAAACTGTATGTAGAGCAACTTTTACATCATTTTGTAGAACCCAGAGCCCCTCTCTGGTTTGGGGTGCACTTCCAAGTGGGGCTGGGCAGCCCCCTATGGTCCCATCTGCTCTTGGCCAGTGGAGGGAGGTCACACAGTTTCGGGTGTTCTCGGACTGGGTGTGAGATCAGTTGGGTGAAAATAAAGTAGAAAATTGTTTGGTGTTCTGCTTTATTCACCAATAAAAAATGGTTTACACAAGAAAAGTGAGTCAGTGAATGATGCCAGGTGGTGAGGTAAGTGTTACTCATTTATGTGTGTGTGCTCTGTCAGGAAGTAGAATGTACGTGGTCGTGTCTGAAATGTAAAGGTGAGCATGGTGCTCACGTGTAGGTTTTGAGGATCCTAGACTGGCCCCAGAGAGCAGGGATGTACAGCTAGCCGGCCTGGCCCCTTCCTGGTGGGATCTGAATGTCTCCCTTTGATCCTGGACTTGCCCCTTGCCTAGGCATCTGGTAGAATTGTTCCTAAACAAAACACATTGGAATGTTCTGGAATGTTCTAGGCCTGGGAAATCACAAAGAAGACCTGTGCATACACCAACCACACTGTGTTACCCGAGGCCTTGGAGCGCTGGCCCGTGTCCATGTTTGAGTCGCTCCTGCCACGGCACCTAGAGATCATCTACGCCATCAACCAGAGGCACCTGGATGTGAGCAGCAGGGATGTGGGTGGGAGCTTGGGGGTTGCTGCCTGACCACCCCTCTGTCATGATCGGGGGGGAGATGGTGGGCAGAGGTGGAGGGCCCTCCCATCCTCCACATGGAATCATCTGGCCTGGGACAGGTGCCTTATTTCTTGAATAGCCTCTGCCCAGCTGGGGACTTGGGGCCCAGGGGCTGTCACCTGGCAGAGGTGACACCTAATCCCCACACCTAGACTCCCACAGTGTAGGTAGGAGTCGTGGATTTAGGTCTGTTTAAAACATTCCCATTCCTGAGTGGGGCTCAGGTGTGTCTCTTCTTGAAATGTCTTTGTCCTGGGACATCGTAGCGGCATTTGGGTGATTTGGAAACCAAGCAGCATTTGTCTTTTCTCTGTCACCTGCAGAGAGGAGAATGGTACTTGAAAAGGGCAACTTAGAGTCCAGGCATGTTTATTGTTAATTTTCTTTAAGTCTTTTTTATTAATTTTTTGAGAGAGAGAGCACAAATGAGGGGGAGGGATGGAGGGAAACAGAGAGGAGCAGACCCCCTGGTGAGCAGGGGACCTGACTGGGGCTCAACACCGGTCTTCCAGGATCATGACCTGAGCCAAAGTCAGACCCTTAACGGACTGAGCCACCAACATGCTCCTATAGTTCAGTTGTTTAACCTTCTGGTGAGAAAGTAGCCATTCCCAACTGGTCAGACTGTGGCTAGACCCTGCCTAGGCCAGGCACTTTTGTCTTGTCCTTGTGAGTCACATGGTATGCCTCAGCACCAAGGTCCTCCAACTGCCTGCCTCTGGCAGGACAGGTTTGCCCAGTCCTCTGGCCAGCCCAGGCCCTTCCCTGGGTGGAGGCAGCATGGAGAGCTTCCTCCTGCACGTGGGGCTCTGGGAGGTGTGTCCCAGGAGCTCAAAGGCATGTATGAGGTGCAGCAACCCCAGGTTTTTCTTGGAGGAGGTGGGCCCTCCCATGTGGGCCCCTGGGCCTCCTGCTCACAGCTCTCTTGTCTGTAACAGCATGTGGCCGCTCTGTTCCCCGGGGATGTGGACCGCCTGCGGAGGATGTCTGTGATCGAGGAGGGGGACTGCAAGCGGATTAACATGGCCCACCTGTGTGTGATCGGGTCGCATGCCGTCAACGGCGTGGCAAGGATCCACTCGGAGATTGTGAAGCAGTCAGTGTGAGTGGGGCCAACATTTGCCCTGAGCTGAGTGTATCTCCTCCCTGACCCCAGATCTGCCTCTGGGGACTGTTAGCAGCCATACACACGGTGGCTGAGGCCTGTTGCACACGTTCCACACTTGCTCTGCTGCCGTCATGGGCACTGACCGAACTGCCCAGGGCATATCCATCTGTGGCTGAAGACACTGAGGGCTCCAACTCAGTGCATGATGTTGAGGTGCTAAAGCCTTCCTGTTACCAGTGTCCTCCTCTTTCCTGGCTCGCTCCTGGAGCCATCTGCTGCTGGCCAGGTGCCAAGAGTGCCCCACTTTGGGACAAAGTGTCCCATGCCTAGACAGCATGGAGGTCAGAGCAGGAAGAGCCAGGGCTCGTCAGCAAGAGGAGGGAGGAGTTCATAGGTCGGATCTCGTGCTTCCTCTCACTCTCTTGGTGGGACGTGATCTTGGAACTCCCTCCCTCCAGCCTCGACCCAGATGTGTGTGGAGCACCTCCGTGACCACCAGGTAGACCCCACACCAGGTGTGTCCGTGTGGAGGCTTCTCTGTTCCCAGGGCCGGCCCAAGGGCTTCATGTGTAATAGTCTTCAATCCCTGCAGCAAGCCTGTCGGTGGGGTGTGTCCCCATTTCACGGATAAGGAAACTAAAGCCCGGTTCTCAAGCTCCACAGCCCGTACCCTCCAATGTCAAGATCTCCGTGGAAGATGGCCAGGTTCCACCACCTGTGTGGTCATCGCTCTGTGGCTGAATATGCAGAGCTTTGAAAAGCGTGTGCTCTGTGACCCCTGTGGTCAAGGTGGGCTGACTGCTCTGTGCTCTTTCAAAAACAGAACAGAGAAATGGGGCTTCAGGACCTTCCAGGGGGTTTCCCTGATGTTCTCTGGCTCACCTTGTTCCAAACACAGCGCTTGTGATACTTGCCTGTCTTCTGTCTTAGCTTTAAGGATTTTTATGAGCTGGAGCCAGAGAAGTTCCAGAATAAGACAAACGGCATCACGCCCCGACGGTGGCTGCTGCTGTGTAACCCAGGGCTGGCCGACACCATCGTGGAGGTGAGACCTTCGGCCACCGGTCCCAGGGAGCTGCAGGCACGCTTAGAGCCTCAGCTGTTGCCCAAGGCCCTCAGGCCCATCGCCAGTAGGTGCCAAGGGGGTCGCGATCCTCCTTTCTGTGGTGGCCGGCAGTGGCTCCTGGCCAGGGGCGTGTGGGGTCAGACAGGGAGGTGCTGGGGCAGGCTGTGCCATCAGTCAGTGGCCCCAGTGGCTTGTGTGGGGGTTCAGAAGTGAGGTCCTGGGCTTTGGGAAGGACTGGGGTGGGGCCGCCTGGCTGAGCAGCAGCCACGGGCCCACTGGAGAGGTCCTGTGAGGCAGACATGCAGTGGTGAACTGATTGTTCAGGTGCTCCTGCAGAAAGGAAGGAGGAACTGGGTGCTTTTACACGCCAGGTGCTGTGCTGGCCTTGAGGGTGCAGCAGGTGGCTGGATGGCGGCGCACAGTGAGGGCCCGCCATGGGGACACTGGCGGTCTGGGCTGCATGTGTCAGGGAAGGCAGCCCTGGCAAAGGGCCAGCGGAGCACAGATCCTAAGGGCTAACGGGAGGGAGCCAGGAGCCCTGACTCTCTGCTCCTTTGGTGGAGGGGCTTGGCCCACCTGGGAGCTGGAAGGCCAATGGGGCTCAGCGCCTGGTGAGGCAGGCAGACGGAGGACAGGCCAGGAGTTTTCCTCATGGTCCTAAGTTAGCAACAGGGACTTAGCGGGGTTACTTGATGAACGGTGCATTCGGACCGAACCCCCTGCTGTAGCAGGGCTGCCCTGTCCTGAGGGCAGGACCAGGACCACCCCCCTGCCCTGTCCTGAGAGGGCAGGACCAGGAAGTGGCTGGAGGGTGCAGGACCTTGGGAATGGGTGAGGAGCTGCTGGACCAAGGTTGGCCCCCAGGTTTGGGACATGTCTGTGAAGGGGACAAGGGAGGCTTGTGTGATTGTTGTGGATGTTTGAGCTTGACCAGACTACGACATCCCGGTCAGGAGCAAACCCAAGTCTGATTGAGAGAGAGCCCAGGGTGGGGCTGCCCATGGTGGTTGCGGCCACAGTATGGGGGTGTTTTCTGATAGCTGGGCATTGTGAGAGAGAAGCAGGCCTGGTGCCAGGCTGGAGCAGATCCAGGGAGGAAAACAGAGGCGGGAATGAGAAAATGAGAGGGCAGTCTCCAGGAGGATGGGTCCCACAGCGAGCAGAAACCCTGTGTCCCTTTACAATTCTGCAGAAAATCGGGGAGGGTTTCCTGACTGACCTGAGCCAACTGAAGAAGCTGTTGCCATTGGTTGATGATGAGGCACTCATCAGGGACGTGGCCAAGGTCAAGCAGGTAGGCCCAATGTGGGACAGCAGTCCTACATGATCTGGTGTCAAGCCCAGCGGCTATCCTCAGGTCACCAGCAGGCGGGCAGGCAGGTGCAGACCTCAGAGCAACCCAAGTATGTGTTGCCCCAAGTTCTGCAGGAAGAGCTCATCCACAGGAGGCGCTCTGAAAGTCCATCTAGTCCTGGCGTCCCAGCACACGGCACGCTGCCTGCTTGTGTGAGAGCCTCTCCCCGGGGCAGCCGGCCTCGCAGCCAGACAGGCTGGGACGCCTGGAGTCCTCAAACCTGACAGGTGGCCACCATGACCAAGAACACAGCGCCTCCAGAGCCTGCCTCTCTTGCTGGGCTGCCACATGGTCTTAGGGCCCAGAAGAGACCTTCATCTTGAGTCTTCTCTCCCTGCCATCCCCCATCTGGGTCCTTTCACTCCACACTCACAACTACCCTTTCTTTTGCCTTTCTTACCCTTTTTCTTCTGTGTTGGTTTTGCTTTTTGGTCTAGTTTCCCATTTATTTCTGCTACTCCGGGTGTGTGCCCACCTTCAGCACCCTGCTCCCCCAGCCCCCAGCCCCTGGGAGCCCTTGCCCTCCTGTGTGGCTGGAAAGCTGAAGCCTCAGTCAGACCTTGGGGACTCGGGGGTTTGACCGTCCTTGTCCTTTTTTTTCCCCAGGAAAACAAGCTGAAGTTCTCTGCCTTCCTGGAGAAGGAATATAAGGTGAAAATCAACCCATCCTCCATGTTCGATGTGCACGTGAAGAGGATCCATGAGTACAAGCGGCAGCTGCTGAACTGTCTGCATATCATCACTCTTTACAACCGTGAGTGTGCCTGGGGCCCCCAGGCCCTCGCCACAGCCCCCAGCAGCCACCGCTGCGCCGCAGGGGACCCAGGGCCTGGGCAAGAGGCTCCGCCTAGTGCGGCCTTCAAGCTTAGTTGCTATCCGTTAGACTCGTCATGAGTTATTGGGAAAGATTTTACTTAACAGAGACATTTAAAGTATACTTACCCAAAGTAAAATAGTAAGTGTTAAATTTGTATACATACCTTAAACTGTTTAAGCAGTGTTCAATTATGGGAGCAAACATGCATCAAATAACCCCTAAAAGTACATATAAATATTTGCTAGATGTATAAATATAATAAAGCCTCATGCAAAAACTTAGATTTTTGAATTTTGTAATTTAATACGGTGACAATTTTGGAAACCGAGGAAGCGCAAATACTCTATTCAGGATACAGAACTCTCATAAGACTCAGTCAGGTGGAGGAAGCCGTTCCCTCGTTAGTCAGTTAAGTAACAGGACAGGTGATGTTCATGGCTGAGTGTTTCTGAATCTCCTGGTGCCTGTCCTCCAGGAAAGGCCCAGCCGAGGGCCCCCCTGTGTGTGGCCGAAGGAGGTGCTCCACGGGCCCTCCCTGGCCAGAGATAGCAGTTCACGGAGACCATGTTTTGTTTTCTTTGCCATAGTTTTCTTTTGTGTGTGTGATTTTCTGCCTTTTCTTTGTCCCTGGGCCTCTGTGGGAAGCACCCCATCAGTCCCTGTCTATGAGCAGCTGTGACGTCCCTGGGCGCCCCACGCCGTCCCTGGCTCTCGGCGTGGGCCCGCGTGCTTCGCCTCCACGCCACCTCTGGGCTTGCTAGCTTTCCGTGGCGTCCTGTAAGCCCGGCTCTACTGCCAGGCAGGCTGCAGGGGGCTTGTACCATTCCCCCCATCTTCTCCCCTGCCTGCCAGGCGCACTTTCTCCCTGGTCACAGCAGACTGCTGTGCCCCTCTGCTCGGCTGTCCCAATTCCCGTCTCAGTCTGCGGATGAACACAGTCCATGCTCACCACCGTCTTTTGGCGACGCTCTCCTGCTCCGCCCTTCTGCCCAGATTGCCCTCGGGTTCGTGACAGCCACTTGTGTGAACTGCGCTCTGAGTTTTTGCTTGTTGGGAACACCTAGGACGTTTGCAGGTGACATTCTTGGCTTCGCTTGCTTTCCTTGAGCATCTTTGAGGTGTGCCCTGCACTGTCTGGAGCGGGGGACGTTGGCGTGTCATGGTGTTGTGAGGGCCTCTGCTGATGTCATTGGGCTGGGTTGGTGCTGAACTTTGTGGGTCAGTTTTCCTGGACGCTCAGGGCGTTCCGAATACATTCACTGAGGTCCTGTATAATTTCTAGGAAGGTTTCTTGAAGTGTATTTAAAACATTTGTTTGGTGCCACTGTTTTGGTTTCCTTCTTGCCAGTCTCCAGCAAGGTGTGCACTGGCTTCCTTCTACCTATCTTCTTGTCTCTTGAGCTCTCTCAGACATTTCCAGAGATCTTTCTCTTCTGCTACGTTGTCTGCTTTTCTCATTTCCACCCTGTGTGTGTGTTGTGCTTTTTCCGTCTCGCCTCTCTCTTGGCTTCCTTTTACTCCTATGCCCTGCTAGTTCTCGTTTCATGTGCTCCCGTGTGCTGCCCACCCCCCACCCCCCGGGTCTCAGTTTCTAGTCTGTGGACTTTTCCAAGCTGACGGCCCTCCCAGGTTGGAGATTCTTACAGGGAGGGCGGTTCCGCTTCTTGTTTATAGCAAAGCCAGGTGTCTGCGTTTGTTCAGATTTGCCTGAGCTGCACTGCCCCGGGCTACCAGCAGGGGCTTCGTGGAGCCCAGGGCAGCTGTGGGCTTCCTCAGCGCCGCTGTGGCCCCTGTCTGTGCGGCCATGGCCACTCTGTCTCTCCAAGCCCAGGCTGGCTCAGGTCACCCGCCCTGGCCCCCTGATTTCTGCCCCGGGGGCCTCTGCTGCAGGATGTCAGACCCTCCAAGCAGGTTTCCCTAGAGGAGAGGTACAGATGAGGTCTGCTTTCCTGTACCTCAGGACACCAGCCCTGCTGGCGGCTCCTCTGGAGAGGCTGGGTCCTGGGGACCCCTTGCTCTCACAGCCCTATCCCCCATCCACCCCGTGATCTGGCACAACTGCTCAGTGACCTGACATTTTTTGTTTTTCCCCTTTCTGAGTTTTGGTGAAAATGTAGTTTATGTTTATTTTTTCCTCTTTGCCCTGTTGTTTGGTCTGATTTCTGGAAGTGAGAAATTTCAGAACAAAGGGACAGCTGTGTTCTTGGTAGGACCTGAAGTTGGTTGTTAAAGCTCAACCAAGATTCTTACGTGGTTGGATGGTTCCTGGTCTCTGGTGAATGTGGTGGAGGGCTGCCTCACCCCTCTTTGTAGACCCCCTCCAGCACCTGACCATACACACGGACACTGAGAACCAGGGGCTTGGCGAGGTCTCCCTCAGTCTGCTGGGGCTGCAGGTGAGCCAGCCGCTGTAGCATGACCCTCGGGCTACACCCTTGCAAGAGAGCTTTGGGAGAGCTTCTCACCTCTGGTCACAGCAAGGGTGGAGGGAAACTTGGAGTCTCGCCTGGCACCTATCAAGAGCTGATGGTACGATTACCATGATCCCAGGGTCCCCTCTTTTCCAAGTATCCATCATGTGCAAGGGCCAGTGACTAGTCCCAAGCCAGCCCCCTGCTTTGGGCTGGTCTGGAAAGAGAGGTGCAGCTTTTCCTGTGAGCCTTTTGGAAGAGTTTGTTCCTAGCCTCCTTCCTCACCAAAGTGGGATATAAATGCAGCATCCAGGGGCTTGTCCCCCTTTTGTAAGTGAGAGTTCCTAGCAGGCGCACGGGGACGCAGTGGCTATTCCCTGCCCATGTGTCACGGTTCATCTCGGAGGATGCTGGTCACCACACCATGTCCCAAAGCAGGGGTTTGTCTGGCTTTAGTGCCTTATTTCAATCTCTCGTTTGTCCTGCAGGAATAAAGAAGGACCCAGCCAAGGCCTTTGTGCCCAGGACCGTCATGATCGGGGGCAAGGTGAGGTGATGTCCTCTTTGCTCCTTGCTTGATATATAGCCTGAATGCACAAGCCACCATGCTTTTTGTCTGTGCAGACTGTGTCCTAACTGGGTTGCCAGCTGCCCAGCGTGCTGGACGCTGCGGTGGCTCAGGGCTGGCATATGCACTGACTGCCAGAGTCCCTCTACTTCCCCTCCCTTCTTATGGACTGAGTTGGTTCAGTGTCCATCAGCGCAGCCACAGGAGGGAGCCAAAGGGGCCCCTGCCTGCCAAATGTGAGAGTGAGGGTCCCCAGCCCCAGCGGGCTTATGGGCCCTCCATCTGATGGGACCATGCCCTTCTTTACGTAGCCACCACCCTTCCACACCTGTGCCCACTCTCAGGCACCAGCATGCTGCCCACCCACTCCCGTGCACTCGTGTGCTAAGTGGACATAGATGGCTGGCTGCTTCGTCAGCCCGGTGGGCCCCAGCTGGGAGCTCAGCCTAGCTTTCTCCCATTTTATTCACAGTGGTGCATGCTTTTGGACATGCGATCATGGAGTCCCAGTGTGTGGCCATTACTCCCTGGTGGGTTTCCTCTCCATGCTCTGCGCTCTAGGGCCTGTGTCCCTACTCCTCGCCACTTTTCCCCAAGAGCCTTAGCATCATCAGAGAACATGAGGACACTTTGGGGCACAGCTTCTGTGTGGGGGACTATGGGGTGGAGCCCGGGCACTGTCTGCCCCCCCAGTTCAAGCACACACGACGTGGGGCAGGAGGTATGAGTACCTACCTGTGGCCAGCGAGCCCCAGCCCCAGCTCAGGGCCACCAGCTGAGTCCCTGCCCCTCCCCCAACACCTGTCAGTTCCTTTGTCAGTATGCTAGGGTGCATTTATTTCTTAGAGATATGGGCTTTCCAACAGTTCTTTAAATATTCATTATTAAAATTTTTCAGCCTAGGGAAAAGTAGAAATCCTGATAATAATATCCATACACCCATCCCAGACTCCTGCAGGACCATTTCAAAGTCAATTCTAGACATAGTATCACTTCACCTCTAAATACTTCGCACACGTTCCCGATGACATTTTCCTCCCAAACTGCCACAGAAACAGACCCTTTTTAACACCACCACACGATTCCACCTTCACACATAGATAGTGAACTTACAAATATTTGGAGCAGATTGTTTGACTTGGACCCCAGCACGGGCCTCGCCTGGAGGTTGCTTGCTGTCTGCCACATGTCGTCAGTGGCTTTCCCCCACGCCGACCTCTTTCTCCCTGAACTGACTTGTTACAGAGATTGGACTGTGTGTCTTCTAGATATGTGTCTGGCATGTTCCAGTATGTTGCTTAGTTCCCTATGTTTCTTGTAAGTTGGTAATTCTGAAAGTGCTTCTCCTTTTATCTCATTTCTGAAGAACTGACTAGAGTCAGAGACGCATTGGAGGCTGACAGGTTTCAGCCCAGGCTGCGATGGCCATTGGGGGAGGTGCTCTCTGGAGCGGCGTCCCGGGCGGGTGTCACACCCTGTGGGGCGCAGGTTCCTCCGTTATGAGGCTGTCTGCCAGATTGCATGCAGGACGGGCAGGGGGGCCGTTCCACCAGGAGTGACCTCAGCGATCCAGCACAGGGCCCCAGGATGCTCCCACACAGCCCTGAGCACAGGTGTGCTCGTACTGAACCTCCCTCCGTCTCCAGGCAGCCCCCGGTTACCACATGGCGAAGATGATCATCAAGCTGGTCACATCCATTGGCAGTGTCGTCAACCACGATCCTGTTGTGGGCGACAAGCTCAAAGTGATCTTCCTGGAAAACTACCGAGTGTCTCTCGCTGAGAAAGGTAGGCCTGGGCCGGCCGTGTCAGACAAGAAAGCCCGCGCCTCCCTGCGTGTGATGTAGGTGGTCATTGCTGGTGGGGCCAATGAACTCTGCCCCGGACACCAGACTCTCCCAGCAGAGGGGGCCTCCGTTCTAGCAGTGAAAGGCTTCAGGGACGCTCTCTGCCCGTCACCAAGAGCAGAGGATTACTCTCAACCTCGGACATCCTTCGTCTCTGTACCTTCTTCTCACTTCTGCCTGTGACCTTGTTCCTCCCCCTTCCTCTGCTCCCCAGCTTTCATTTCTGCTCCTAGAGCTCGCTCTTGCTGGCGGGTACGCTTCCAGGTCAGCCTCCTCACCCCCTCCTCCCCCCGCCAGGGGATGCTTCTGCTGTCACCACCGATGCTCTCAGGGGCGTTAACTACTTCTGATCTGGGCTGGCACCTGCCTCTTCTGTCCTTTTCGAGGGCAGCTTAGGGCCTGACATCGTGCCCCCTGGGGCTATTCCTCCAAGGGTGTATGCTGCCATCTGGAGAAGTTCCCAAAGCCAGGTGTGCCTTGGAGCATGACTATCCTGAGCTGGGCAGGACTTTCTAAACTGGCCTCTCCTGGAGGTCCTGGCAGGAAGCAAGAGATGGGAAGCCTGAGCTCTGAGTAGTAGGCCCTTCTGGAGCTCAGGCAAACCAGCTGCTACCTTCTGCCCCGAGTGACGATGTGCAGGCTGACTCATTCCCCTCTCCCACCAGCTCGGCCAGCTCATCAGACTGTCTCTAAGGTCCCTTAGCTGTCATAGACCATATGTGGTTCAGGGTCAGTACTGTGCTTAGTTCCTCACTGAGCTTCTGACACATCTTTGTCAAGCCCTTCGCCACCTGGAACTCCCCCTTCTCACTGTTATTTGGGGCGGCTGGCTCCTGGGCATCTTTGGAACTGAACTTGGGGTGCCTGGTCTGGGACCTCAGAGCTGGGGTCCGGGTCCCCCAAGTGCTCCCTCAGCTCTTGAACTTGTTGTAGCAGCATGTCCACTGTCACATTAGCCTGTGTTCCTCTGCTTTCCATGCAGAGTTACAAGGGAGCTGGAGATGTCTGTATCTCTTTACCCTGGCTCCTTGGGCTTGACCTTGAAGAAGGGCTGGACCCTGCTCTTTGCTGACTCCAAGTGCCAGCCACTGGGCTGGGGAAGCAGCATCAGCTCCATGGACAACATGGGGATGTGGGGGCAGGGAGGCCAAGGCGGGGTAGGAAGGTGCAGCTTTCCCACCAGCCACATCTCGGAGGCATGGGGAGCCCACCCTTGGGAGAAACCTCGGGGCCCTGGCATTTGGGTCATCATTGGCCAGCTAGGCCCAGGCTACATACAGCATAGAGTGACTCCCGTGCATGTGAACACAAGGAAGTTGCCCCACCTTCTAGTTCTCTGGTTCTGTGAGTCCAGAGTCCTCTCAAAGTGCTCTAAGGAGCCTTATGGGCTGATGGCATGAGACAGAACTCGGGTCGGGATGACATGAAAACCCAGAACCAGGGCCCCCTAGACTATGGTTGCGCTCAGTCCCTGGAAGGTTCCAGAACAAAGGTCTTTTGTGACCTGGGATCTTCTCAGGAGTCACCATCCTGCTTCAGGCTGCTCTGGATCAGGAAGGGAAGCCCTTACAGGCCAGCAGGGGTGGGCTGCAGGGCTCAGGCCCATCCTGGACTGAGCACCAGGTGGCGCCTGCTCTGGGAGCACCAGCTGTGGGCTGGAGGAGGGTGTGTGGTGTCCCTATACAGAGTTCCCATGGCTCTCACGCTGTGAGCAGCTCGTGATGTACCTTCTCGCCCACCTGCTTACAGTGATCCCCGCAGCAGACCTGTCCCAGCAGATCTCCACTGCGGGCACTGAGGCCTCGGGCACAGGCAACATGAAGTTCATGCTCAACGGGGCCCTCACCATTGGTACCATGGACGGCGCCAATGTGGAGATGGCCGAGGAAGCTGGGGCTGAGAACCTCTTCATCTTTGGCATGCGTGTGGAGGACGTCGAGGCCCTGGACCGGAAAGGGTGCGTGTCCCTCCCCATGCTGTTGGGGCACAGCAGCACCCCAGACACGGCTCAGAGCACTGGGGGTGGGGGCGCTCTGGGAGCCAGGCCCGTGCTTGCTGGGGTGTTGCCTGCCTGACAGCGGGGGGTGGCTGGAGGCACACTGGCCGAGCCTGCACCTCTCCTGAGCCCCCCACGGGCTGTCCAGGAGGCTGGCTTGGGCAGGAGCTGGCTATTCTGTGCTGGTCTCCACTGGCCCAGTCTGTGGGGTTCAGAGCGAGTGTTTTCAAAAGGGTAGAAGGCCCTGGTCTCTGGAGGGAAAGCCCTGAGCAGTCCAGGCCAGTGTGGGGATTGGGGGCTGGCCCGCTGCTGAGATTCCCTGGCCTGATTCTGTAAAGTAACCTCATCGTCTTGGAATAGTTGCAAATTTACGGAAAAGTTGCAAAGAGAGCACAGAGTTCTGTAGACCTTTCTGCCAGTTTTCCTATTGCTGACATCTTCCTGAGTGGTACATTATCAGAATTAGCTAACCAGCAGCAACGCAGTACTGTTTATTGAAGTCCCTGCTTTATTTCACAGTTTCCTCATGAATGTCCTTTTCTGTCCCGGGATCCCACCCAGGGCACGCCTGTGTTTAGATGGCAGGTCTCCAGTCTCCTCTGGTCTGTGACACATTCTCAGCCTTTTCTCATGTGTCATGACCTTGGACCCTCTTGAGTCTGGCCCCAGCCTGATTCGGAGCAACAATGCAAAATCAAAGACAGTACTGTCTAGTTACCCAAAAGCTCTCAGGAGAATTGGTGAGGCCTCAGGCACCAGCTGAGTGAAAACCCAGAAGTCACAGCTTGAGAGTGACCCAGCTTGAGAGCATACTCTCCCCATGTGTCCTTTTCTGCCTGCCCCTCAGTGTGGGCTTTCTGCCCGCCCCGGTGTCCTGGCACTGCACACTCGCTCCAGCTTCCTCCCGCGGATACCCTGATGGCCATGGCCTCTTGTGTCCGGTTGTGCTTGGTCTGCACCTCATTTCCTTTGTTCTGGCAGCAGGGGGCAGGGGGTGGCAGGAAGCAGGGCGGGGACAGTTAGGGGCAGGGGTACAGGGGAGTGGGGTGGAGGTGGCATGCAGTGGGCATGTTCTTGGGGAGCCTTCCCCTACAGGAACACAGTGGCACCACGCACGTGATTCTGGGTCTTCCAGCAGTCGTGTGTCTGTGAACAGGGAGCTGTGGGATTCATTCTGCCCATCCAGCACATCGCTGCCTCTGTGGGGCCCAGTGGCACATGTGGCTGGGCGGGCCTGGAGCCGGGGGTGGCCTTGGACCAGGGATTGTGCCCGGTACCGACATCCTGCCCCACCCCAGAGGCTGACCCTGTGGGCTTGCACCCACAGGTACGATGCCCGAGAGTACTATGACCGCCTGCCTGAGCTGAAGCAGGCTGTGGACCAGATCAGCAGCGGCTTCTTCTCTCCCAAGGAACCAGACTGCTTCCGGGATGTGGTCAACATGCTGCTGAATCACGACAGGTTCGTTCTTACGTCCTGCCCCACTGGCTGATCAGACAGAGGGGTCCACCTGGTGGGCTGAAGCCTGCACTTTGGGGGTGACCCTGAGCCATGGTGAGGCTTACTCCCTACCCCAGCTCATGGGCAGAGCCCCAGGCCATCAATCAGGGCCTGCAGGGGCCTCTGGAGGTTGGGGTGGCTGGTGCATGGTCCAGCCATGGGCCCCTCCAGCCCTGGCTGACTGCCCCCCAGAAGGGCATGACAAGCAGAAGGTGGTTTCACATGGGGCTGGTCAGAGGTGATTCCTGATCCCCTCCTCCCTAGGGAGAACGGGACTGTGGGCAGGAGGCCCCAGAAACCTCTGGGGGGTAAAGGTGGGGTGGGGAGCTGGGCCTCCATAGCCGAAGTCCCGCAGGCCCAGCTGAGGCAGGTGTTGGCCGGTGGTGACACCAGGTGGTTAAAGTGGAATTAACTTGTGACACAGATTACGATGTGATGTTTTATTACAACGCATCGGCACAGGGCTATACCATCCATGTTTCTGCACATGTTCACTTACAGCAGGTCAGCACCGCCGCTTGCCCTCTTGTGACCTTTCTTTGCTCTGCCCTGTTGGCAAGAGCTGACCTCTGTCCCACTCTCAGCTGCCTTCGGGTGGGTTTCATCCACCGCTGCCCAGTGAGTGCTGGGGGCTGGCGTCAGTCCCACCAGATTGTGGCCCCACACAGCACAGGGTGGAAGCTTGGTCTTGGCTCAGACTGGAATCAAGGAAACACTGCTCACATTTCCTGAATCGTCTCTGCGACTCAACCATAACAGAAATGCAGTCACCTGTTCCTAACTCCTGTCGTGCTGTCCACAGCATCCTTTCCCCGGATCACCAGTTCTCGCCCCGTTGGCTCTGGGAAGGGATGGCCTTGCGGAGCCTCGCTGCCTGTCTGTGCCGCTTTCCCGGGGCGGTGGAGTCAGCAGGAAGCCTCTCAGCTCAGCCCCACCTGTGTGGGGAGGGTGCGTTATAGAGAAATGGCTGAAAACAAGGTTTTTGTAGAGTAGTATCCCCAGGACAAAAGTCCTGCTCCTGGAGCCACCTCTGTGGCCAGGTAGGTGCCATCATCCCAAAGCGTGAGGACCTGGATGGCTGGGGCCTGATGGCCCAGTTCCTGACCTTTGACTCACCACCTGCCACAGTGGTCTAGCTGCCTGTCTCCCATTTCAGGTTCAAGGTGTTTGCAGATTATGAAGCATACATGGCATGCCAGGCCCAGGTGGACCAGCTGTACCGGGTATGGTTCTAGGGCCCCCGAGCTGGGGTGGGAGGGTGGCCCTGGCAGGGGAGGAGCAGGGAACACCTGTAAGGTCCAGTCCTGGGGGGCCACTGTCCACCTTGTGACCCCAGGCAGGGTTGCTGGGCGCACAGCGGGCTGAGCTGAGTCATGGACATGGGCTGTCCAGGGCTTCTTGATCGTCTTCCACTCACACGGTCTCAGTGGTTCCTCTGCTTTCCCCTGGTGAGGCTGGTGCCTTGTGAGCCCTTGGGGCCAGGCCACTGTCCACGTTGGCACGTTTTCGGCCAGCCTCTGAGCAGCTGCCACAGAACACACGTGAGCAGGACAGGAATTTCTCTGGATGGCAGAGGCGATGGGCGGTGCCCCCCACCTTGGTCTGAGCCTCTCACAGGTGTGATTGGAGGGTGTGGGGAGCAGGTGCAGAGCCAGAAAGATGTGTGTGCACACAGAAAGCCTGTGTTTTAAAATGAGGATGAGAATGCTTCCTTAGAAAGATGCAAGCTTCCATGTTGAGTGCGGGGCCATTGCTATAAGGAGTGGCCTTTCTAGGGCCAGATTGCTGCAGCCAGCTCCCCATTCCTTGGCGAAGGTGGACAAGGGGAACCCCTCATCCCAGTTTCTGTATGGAGCATGTGTCAGCCTGTGTCCCTGAGGGAGTAGGCATGTCCATGTGGGGCCTCGTGGGAAGTCCCAGGACCTGAGCTCGTGGGGGTGAAGAAGGGTGTCCCTTGGTGCTCACTTCCCTCCTCTTGCTGGGGTTTTCCAGACACCCAGCCTGTGTGCCCCACTGGGGGTGGCAGTGGGAGAGGACTCTGGCTGCCGTGGCGTGAGTCTACAGTGGTGGGTCAGATAGATTCCTCTACCGATTCTTGGACGAGGCCTGTGGGAGTTGTGTTTCTGATGTGTTGCAGTCCTGGCCCCCAGCCCCCCCCTTTTAGGAAAGCTGTCTACCCTTGAGGACCTGTGAAAGAACAGAAGGGCCTGGGAAGCTAAGTGACCAGGCAGGGCTCTGGGGAGTGCCTTTGCTCCCCTGACATGGGCCTCAGCAGAGTCTGCCCTTTCGGGGAGGCTCCCCTTGATGCTGACTCAGTCCAGGGGTGGTTGCCAGGCTCTGGGGGAAGCCGTATATGGGAGACCACTTAACCATTTTCCCTGGATGCACTTGGTGAGTACTCACCTGGTGGTGTTTCTTTGTCAGGTGGGCTGTGCCCCAGAATACATGGCACATTTTGAGGCGCAGGGCCTTCTCAGGCTCTTTGCCCCCATATCTAGTCATTTGGTAGCTTTTCTGATCGGCAAGGGCCCCCATTTCAGTGAGTTGTTGATTGCAATTTCGTCTTTGTTCATCAGGCTGATGAATGGGGGCTGGGAGCCCATCTGGGAACAGTTCTGAAGTTCTGGAAATGCAGGCTGTCTTGTGGGGTACCTGTGATTACTCAGCCTCTTCTTCCCTCTGCAGAACCCCAGGGAGTGGACCAAGAAGGTCATCAGGAACATCGCCTGCTCGGGCAAGTTCTCCAGTGACCGGACCATCACAGAGTATGCCCGGGACATCTGGGGCGTGGAGCCCTCCGACCTTCAGATCCCGCCCCCCAACCTTCCCAGGGATTAGGCGCCCTGGCAGTGCCCTGCTGTTTCTAGAGGGCCATGGGGATCATAGTGGTGGCTTGGGGTGGGCAAAGAAGGAAAGGTGCAAAGAGGGAGATGCTCCCCAGTTTCCTGCAGGAAAGCAAAGCTCACAGCACTGACTGGGGCAGCTGGCCCCGCAGCTTTAGCTCACCTGCCCCAAGGAGGTGGGGAGGGTGGAGCCACTGGCTGGGCTCCTCTCAGACCTTGCAGCACACACCTTGCAGTGAGCTTGTTTTTAGTGTTGAGCCTCTGGATTCCGGGGTATGGGCAGGTAGCTGTGGCGAAGCCTGGGGAACTGTGTTTTCTGCACCACACACGCTGGCTGGCTGGTGTGGGCTCCCGGCCTCCTGGCCGTGCTAGTACTCTGGCCACATTTGCAGCTGCTACATGGATGCTGTGGCCCAGGGTTCCAGACTAATCAGATAAAGGGGCCCCAGGATGACTGAGGGGGACATAGTGGAAGAACATCTGTGTCCCGCATTCTGGAGTCCTTGGCTGGGACAAGGCTGGCTGATGCAAAGCTGGCTTGGTTTTGGCTTTCTCAAGAGGATAATCAACCTCCCAGGGAAATGAAAGTAGCCAAAGCCTTTTCTTGTTTTAGCAACTAAAAATTGTACTTTTGAAGTTTTGTGCTGGGGAGGCAATGCTAGAATGTGTTGTCCAGCTCCGGGGGGCCCAGGGTGGGGCGCTGCCTTTGCTGGAGAGGCCGAATGCCCCTGCGCTGTCCTGGGGCCAGCCTCCCTTCTCCCTCCACTTCCACCAGTGCGACCCCCTTGGAAAGGACTGAGCAGGCGCAGAAGGGAGTCCACTTTCCACTCTGCCTGGATGGCAGGCTGGTGGTGGGAAGGGTGGGCGAGGCCCTCTCAGCTGCCCAGGGAAGAGAGCCAGGGAGCAGGCCGGCGTGCTTCACCATGGGCTTAGTGGGACACGGAGTGGGGAAGCACCCTTCCAGAGGCTCTGTGTCCATGCATGCTGGGTCTGGATAGCACAGAGCTCTGCCTTCACCCCGGGGCCTGACTGCTGACAGAATCAGGCCATGGAGGATTGGCTCACGTGCACCCTTCACCAGAGCTGTGGAGGTCTGCTGGGGAGGCCCACATTCTGGGGCTGTGGTCACACCCTCGCCACCTTCTGCTGCCCTATTTCTTAGGCCGTGTGTGACCATCACTGTGCCACTTGCTGTTACTGCCTTGTGTGAGAAACCGACTAAACCTTCCTGCCTGTGCTTGGTTGACCTGGCCTGTTTCATTCTGCGCCGTTCTGCCATTCTGCAGTTCATTCTGCCATTCATCCCAGGGGCAGGCCTCAGACCCTCCCTTGTAAAGGACCCATCACTCTGGGATTAAGGACAGAACAAGCTCTCCCATCCCAGCAGTGCAGTATGTGTGCTTGAACCACCAGCTGATAAAAGAATCATCACATCTGTTGTATAAACTGTTTGCACCCTGGGTGCAAACTGCGTTGGTTCTTTTGCACCTGTCCTCTGCGAGCCACTCCTGGCCCTCGGACATGGGTGCCTCGGGGACCAGAGCATTCTCCCTAAATTGTGTCACTGTAGGCTGAATCGAAAGCCAGGAGAGCCACGAACTTGGGGCTGTCACCCAAACGACCTGAGAACTTCAGGACACCGGCACACCGTGGGCCCATTTGGGCGGTCTTGGGTCTGGGGGAGCTGAGCAGCTCCCAGGACACACATATTAACTGCAGAATTCAGACCTGTGTGTGTCTTGATCTGTTCCTTTTTTTTTTTCCTCAAGGACTGGTTTTGCCTTCAGCAGAGGTTACATCTGTCCTAGCCCAGTTTCTGTTTGGTTAATAATCTAAGAAGCCAGCAGGTGGAAGCATTTGGACCTGATTAGCCGACCCCATGGCCCAGCAGCTCACCAGCCCTCTCAGTGCTTTCTAGACACCTATCAAAATACCAAGGGCCTGTCTTTTACTTCCTACCCTATCTCACACAGCTCACACACACAGAGAACATGGAACAGGATGAAGCTTCTAGCCCAGGCAGGGAGGGCCACACCTGTGTCACTGGCTGAAGTGGGCGGGGAGGGCGGCTCTGACTCGGGGCCTCCGTCACGGAGCTGGAAGAGCGGGCCTCGGGGGACGGCTCGGGCCCAAAGGCACATCACGCAGAGCAGTTACACAGGAACACACTACGGGAAGGGCTTGTGTCTCACCCTGCGGATGTGGTGGGATCTTGCAGGCAGTGCACACACCCAAATCTGATGCCAAGGGGAAAACATAAACCGACACGAACTGACCTTAGGAGGCTCTGTTCATGTTTTAACCCCTTTAAGAAAGGCATGGTTTCCCCGATGTGAGAATCACTGTGGGCAGCTTGAAGGTGCCTCAGAAAGGAGAAGCTGTCACCTGCCTTGGCATCTGGGCCCCCTGGCCTGCCCACAGCTGCCAACAGTGGCCACACACCTTGAAGAACAGGCCGGTGAACGAGGCCCTCTGTAGCCCCAGGGGAATTTTGGAGCTGCCAAGACCGGAAAGTCCCAGGGAGTCCAGCCATCAGAAGTGGGTCCCAGGTGGGCTTACATCCTCTGTTGTGAGTCACACCTTTGTACCCGCGCTGCAGGGGTAGGACAGTCCTCTGGGGGGCCAGCCTGAAACCCCCTTTCTTACTAAACCACACACCATCTCACTCTCGGGTCACTCAGCCAGGATGTAGAAATCTGGCCCTTCACTAGCATTGGGGCCAATGAGAAGCAGGATCCTCAGAGGGTGCCAAGTGGGGGCAGCAGAAGTGTGGGAAGGTGGGGAGCAGTAGTCCAGGGAAGACTGATTTGACAAAAAGCTGAGCAACATAAGAGCTCCACCACCCCCCCCCCGCCCCCAGTCAGTGAACAAGGCAGTGCTCATGGGTCAGAACTACAGACCTCCCATTCCAGTGCCCCGCGTTGTTCGACGGACTCGTGCCAGAGGCTGGCTTGGGGTCTGCAGGTGAAACCCCAGAGCCTGCCGACCAATACCAATATCCAGCAAGCTAGCTATGGCATGAGGTTGAAGGGGGCCTGCATTTTAGGAAAACGCCCTCTGTCCCATCTGGAGACAGGGTCCCCCCAATGAACATACCCTGGGACGATGCCCCTTCTAGCATGGGCCTCCACATCTGAAAGGAAGGAGGAAAGGAAGGCCCAGGATGCCTGGCCTTACGGAGCTGCCCCTCCTCCCACACGCTGGGCTCTGAGCGTGGCCTGGGGGCAGCTGGAGGGATCACTGAGAACACAGCAAATAGACCACCACCACGATTTTATTCTTAAATAAATGCTCAGTCTAAGGCCAGGTTAGGTGGACAGGTGGGCAGATATCGGAGGAAGTGCAGGTCATGGGCACCTTCCCCGCTGTGAACAGTGGGGTCTGCCCAGGGAGGCAGGGACCGCCAAGGTAGTAGGCAAGCAGGGTGCTCTGGGTGGGAGGGGCTGATGGGACATTAGAGTCCATTCTGCGTGGGCTGGGAAGGGACAGAACCCATCTCACCACGATCTCACCAGTGGTGCTGGAAAGCTCAGTGTGGTCCCGAGACCCCATGCCTCCTGCCCCAGGCTCCTCGTGCCCAGCTCAGCAAGTGTGGGAATGACCAGCTGGCGGCTGGCCTGCTCTGTCACTGTCTTCCCAACGAGAGCTCAGGATGAGTGGCAACAAGAGGGAGAGGGAATCTCATGCCTGCAACCTGTGTTTCCCACAAAGATGCATGCTCCCAGCCACCCAAGACAAGTGCCTCAGGTTTGCCGGGTCTCCTCTGCCTGCCCTAGCTGGCATCCGAGTCCTCTCTCCAGGGGCATTGAAGACGCTGGCACCCCTAGGCCCCGGGGTGCCAGGCTGGCCGGAACAAAGGGAAGGAGGGCAGAGGTCTTCATACTCCTTTAGGCAGCAAGACTCAGTGCTGGCGCCCAGGTTCTGACTTCCCCAGGAATTCCCTAGACAAGACGAGGACAGCCATCAGCCAAACCCGGAGCCCACACCAGAGGTCCTGCCTCCTTCATCCTCAATCAGCCTATCCTAGGAGGCTGAGAAGGAACCTGGAGGATCACTCCTGCTCAGGAAGCCGGAGTTAAACAAGCAGGGCACCCATAGACTTGGCCTGATCAAATCCCAACCCTGTAGGAAGAAAGACCAGGTAATGGGCTATTCTTCTTTGTTCTAGGCTATACAGCTATACTCTGGGCGAAATTTCATATAACCTACTCCTTTTATGCTAGAAAAATCACAACCCTAAAGCAAACCCATACTCTTTGAGGTCATAGTCCCCTCTCGGCAACCCAGGTCCCTGATGCGGGAAATGGCAAACCACTAAAGAAATGCAGCTTTGCCTCTGGAACTGAGGCAGCCACAGGAGAGCTGAAGTGTAAAAGCATAAAACTGACTGAGGGCCGATTCCAACACCTCCAGGCTCAGCAGCCCCAGGAAGGTGAACTCGCACCATCCCACCTCGGCATCCTGCAGAAGGACACACGGCCAGGAGGTACTGGGCTGCCTGTGCCTGGGATGGGAGGCGAGGAGGCCGGGCAGCACCAGCCTGAGCGATGGGATTGGTCCCTGCACAAAAGCCTGGGCTCCTGAGGCAGGGCCAGGCCTCCTCCAGTACAAGCTGCCCTGTGCCACCATCTCGCCCTTCATGCCTGGGCTTGGCACCCAGGCACGGATGGGCACTATGGCCCCAGCCGCTGTCCTGGCCCCCAGACCGTGGCTATTGTGGCAGAGCCAGGAGCACGGCCTCCTTTGAAGAAGCAGCTGAGGACGAACAGGCTTTTGCGAGCTGGCCCAGAGTCTCCTGTGTGCATACGCACAGGGGCAGGACCTGACGGTGTGCGGGAAGAGACTGAGGCCTGACCCGCAGCGGCTGGATACTCTCCTGAGTGGGGTATCTATGCAACCTGCACAACCCACACCACAGGGAAGTCACTGCCCTTTGTGATCACAGGAATGCTTCAGGAGGGAGGGGCCATGAACACTCAACCCCTCTCCGAGGAGATGGAAGGTTCTTGAGCCATAGCGACTCCCGGCCCCACCGAGGCAGTTTTCTGGGCTGGGCCTGCCACATGCCTGGCCTGAGCCATCACCCCCCCGCCCCGGGGGGAGAATGCCTCACCTCAGTATCCGTGGAAGCTCAGGGCTCTTGTAGATATACTTGTGCCTGTAGCCAAGGTCTGAGTGAAAGGGGATAAACTGAACTTTGAAGTCTCGGAAGCTTCGGGATGGAGCAGCGATGTTGTAGAGCTGGGAAGAGGGAGAGACAGGTCAGCACCCGCGGCCGGCAGCCCTGCCTGGTGGTCTCCCCACTAGAGAGACCAGTCAGCGGCTGCTGCCTCCGAAGAGCAAGCCAAGCCCCCCGCCAGCGTCAGTGCTGTCTTGCTGCCTGCGTGGCCAGGGCAGGGGGCACGGGTGCAGACAGGAACCCAGCCTCAGCTCCTTGGCCTGATACTCGAGACCCTCTGTCCAAACACCCCTCTCACCCCCTAACACCCCCAGATGGCCCCTCCACAGGGGGCGGCAAAGCGGCTGAGCCCACCTCATGGAAAGAGCTGCCTGCCATGCAGGGGTGTGGAGGCCTGGGTGCCCGGAGCAGCCCTGAGGGCTCATCTTGGGGCCTGGGCTGGGCTGTCTGCCTCGGACTTCTCCGGGTGCCTGGGTCAAGGCCAGTCAGCGGCCTGGCTCACAATCTGTCCTTCCTCAGCCCCTTCCTCCCACCCCTGAGATGGCTCTGCAGGTCTGAGTGGCCGTTGCAACAAGGCAGCCCTGTGGACTCGCTGGAGGGAGGGGATTTGGCCCTGCTGGAACCCACTGGCCCCTGGACCTCACTCCCTCGAGGCTGCCCCTGCCCCTCACCATCGCCATGCCGGATGCTGCTAGCTGCCACAAAACTCCCCTACAAATCAAATACTGCTGCCTGGCAGCAAAGGCAGAGCAAACTCAGCAAAAGCAAACACAGAGGCTCCCCAACAACACAGTATTCCTGACATCGGGCCCTGCCCAAAGGCAGGAGAACGGACAAGAAGTTCTACATAAAGTCCACCAACTCAGCCTGGCTGAATACCCAGCAGTCATGTCTCTGTCGGGCCAGGCCCCGTGCACAGGGGCCGGGAGCCATCTGCTTACTTCTCACATTTCCTCTTGCCATCACCGAACATACTAGTGAAAACATCCACGTCCTCTAGCTTACCTTTGCTGATAAGACATCAACTGTTCGCCCCCACCTGATCCTGTGGCTGACCTTCCCCTCCTTCTTCCTGGGGGGGCACACCTGGCAGCAGCAGAACCCCTGCACATCCGCAGAGGTCCGGCCTAGCCTGAACGGGAGCGGGCTAGACGCCCGCCCGCACCAGGGCTGGCACGAACTCTCACCTTTCTGCCAAGCTGGAAGGGCACGACCGGGTCGTCCTCAGCGTGCAGGATGAGCAGAGAGCAGGAGATGTGCTTCACACTGCGGGGGGAGAGGGAACTGGAACAAGGCCCCAGGGACAGGGCTGGGGTCTCTGGGCCCACCTGGGTTTAGTGGGGGCTTCATCATGGTGCTCAATAGCTAGAACTTGACTGGCCTTTTTCCAGAGAACTACAGGTGACTTCTCAGATGTTTCCACCAACCTCTATTCAGTCAAATCTAGAGATCGATCCATTCACCAAATCTGGCCCCTGCATATTTTCTGGAAATTGAAAATGATTATTTTTGCCACTAGACCTATTCTTTATTTTTAAATTTTTTTAAAAAGATTTTACTTATTTATTTGACAAAGAGGGAGAGATCACAAGTAGGCAGAGAGGCAGGCAGAGAGAGAGGAGGAAGCAGTCTCCCTGCCGAGCAGAGAGCCTGATGCGGGGCTGGATCCCCAGACCCTGAAATCATGACCCGAGCCGAAGGCAGAGGCTTTAACCCACTGAGCCACCCAGGCGCCCCACTAGACCTATTCTTTAAAAGTTACAAAATGATATTAATATCTGGTCCACAGAGGTGGGCCAAGAAACTTAATGCAAACAAAGGTCACTAGAACTGTGTTGGTAAAAAAGCCCACATGCTCTAACCTGTCTTTATTGAAAATGACATTTAAGGTCACCCTAAAGGTTTACAAATAAATTAACATTTTCCAGAGGTTCACATGATTCAAACCCTCCAGCAAACCATAGATGGGCTGTGGGACTAGATAGGCCCCGGAGGCTCCGGGCCACCCCTCCCTGAGCAAGGCTGGCACCGAGCGGGCAGGACCTGGGCCAGGAGGCTCATCCCCCCACCAACGTCCAGCCCATCTGGCGATCTGGGTTTCTACTCACAGCATATACACAGGCACACTCTCCCCACATTCTGCTTCCAGGGAGGAGCATTTCTGCTGCGAGGGTCATACTTTGACAGCAGAACTGCCCATCTTTTCAGGATTTCCACTCTAAATAGTATGTCCTAGCCTTGACCCACTCTAGAAAAGGCCTGGTTCACATGCTGTCACCTTAGATCTGCCCAAGTGGGGGCTTGTGACTTCCCGTGGATGAAATACTGCCACCCTTCAACGCTCAGCTGGGAGCAGGGCCAAAAGGTACCTTTGGAGGGCCCAACACTCACTGTGGTGCTTGTTGTTGGAATCCACTTTTTCCAGATCATTCCTGAAGCTCCAAAACAATATTTATAAACAAACAGGCTTTTTGCTTATGTCTAATCAATTTTTAGTTTGCTCTATTTTCAGAACCAAAACAAATAATTAAGGGGAAAAATATTCCATTTTTCCTATTTATTTCAGAGCGTAGATTTTTAAATGTTAACTGAATATTTATATTTTTAAGATTTATTTATTTGAGAGAGAGCAAGTGAATGAGTGGGGGGAGGGGCACAGGGAGAGAATTTTCGAGCAGACTCCTATGGAGCCCAACATGGGACTCAATCCCACAACCCTGAGATCATGACCTGAGCCAAAACCAAGAGTCAGCTGCTCAACTGAGTCACCCAGGAGCCCCCAAAGAAATATATTTTTTAAGATTTTATTTGTCAGAGAGAGAGAGAAAGAGAGAGAGAGAGAGCCAGAGCACAAGCAAGGGGACCAGCAGGCAGAGGGAGAAGCAGACTCTCTGCTGAGCAGGGAGCCCGATGCGGGGCTCGATCCCAGGACCCCGAGACCACGACCTGAGCTGAAGGCAGACGCTTAACCAACTGAGCCACCCAGGTGTCTCTAGAAATATTTTTAACAGTGAACTTTGTAACATTTTTCTACAACCAAACAGAAATCAAATGGCTGAGGCAGTGTCATTTTTTGAGTAATAATGCCGCTTATCAGAACCTGTCTCGAGTTCTGATTCTGATGGACTAGTTTCAAATAAAACAAACACAGGGACATATTGTCTTCCTATTGCTTTAATGCCACCATGTTTGTTTTCAAATCCCTTTTCTCTTGGTTGCAGCTCTCCGCCTGACTTGCCCTGTAGGGAGGTCTGATGGTTAAAGAACCCCAGTATGTAGAATTCCATTCTATTTGGTTAAGGTGACTAGTCCTGGGGGTTCTCGATGATTTTTTAAATTGAAAAATGAGGTATTGTACCATAGTACTCACTTTTCATCATTTGCAAATTTAATTCCACTGCTTGTAATGGGGTCGAGGAAGAACCAGTCAAACCCAGGGAAGTATCGATATATCTGAAGGCGACATGGAAACAACATGCAGAAGCATCAATTAAAACAGCCACGGAGAAGGCCAAGATCAAGGTTGCAGACAGAGTGTTGAGTGCCCAAGCGTCTCCCGTGCTTCCAAGTGGACTGACCTGAGGACCCACCAGAGCTGTGCTGGGGTGCCCCACTGCCCCCAGTGCCCCCACTGCCCCACTAACCACAGACTCTGTACTTAAGAGGCTCCCAAAGTGGCCACACGTGGCTGCCCACAAAATGGGCTCCCCCACCTCAGGGCAGCAGCCAGGCAGGACAAGCTCTGAGACAGTACTTCCCACAGACATGAGGGCCTCCACCCCTGGGAAAACAGGGATCCATGTGACTTGGGGGTAAAGCAACATCAAAGAAGTAAGACGACAGAGGACTCCTCTGGCCTGCAACAGAGCACTGTGAGGTCAGGTGGGGGGCTGACACAGCCCCCCCAGAACATATGGGACAGAAGAGGACACAGAGGAGCCCCCTCTGGGCCAGGCTTGTAAAAGGAGGGCCCAAGTCACCCTGGGATCCCCACCAGGGTTCACCTGGGGTGTCACCTGAAGACATGACTGGGAGAACCTGGCTGCTGAGCACCGTCCACGTGGACAGGGAGCAGGGGCGCCCACCAGCTCTGTCCCCACAGAAGCACCAGGACAGCAGCCACCAGCCTGGGCTGTGCCCTGTGGGGCAACGATGCCAGCTAGACACCATGCCTCAGAGGCAAGGCCTCCCGGGGGTCCTGCTGTCCTTGGACAACCCAGCTGTGAACACGTCCTTCCGTCCGGTTGCAGAGTTATAAAATTCCCAGGCAGCTCTGTGGTCAGCCCAGTGCCCCGCACTAAACAAGGATTAATTTTTTTTTACACTTATTCTCTTCAGAGTTACCTTGACAGTAATTATTTTAATAATAATAAGTCAATTTTTAATAAGATCTGTACTTGCCACTGAGAAGGGATGGCTCTTAGCTTCTTCACGTATATTAGTGAATGGAGATTCCAATATAAGGGCATCTGGAGGTGTCTCTAAAAAATAAAACAAACAGGAGGCTGTGAGGTGGGCAAGAAGCCCCCACGGATGCTTGTGGGAGAGGCTGGTCCCCTAGACTGGAC
Organism: Nasua narica; assembly: GCA_028533885.1. Taxonomy (NCBI): domain Eukaryota; kingdom Metazoa; phylum Chordata; class Mammalia; order Carnivora; family Procyonidae; genus Nasua; species Nasua narica. Next base: position 78,649,614 of record CM052811.1, on the reverse strand, counting down.
CATGGACCCCAGGCGCCCCCCCCAGCCAGCCTTGCCCTGCCAGGCCCTCCTGCACGGTTGGTACATAAGAAGTGCCCACATGGGGGGCCCACACAGGGGCCTCTCAGGTGGCCATGATTTGCTCCCCAGAACCACTACTGAAGCTATGTCTCGGGAGACCAGCCCTGATGAGGCTCTGCCAGCTGCTCGAGAATCTGTGGGGAATGCAGGCTGGGGTCAGCTGAGGATTTACTCAGATCCTGGCCTCCGTGTCCAGCCCGCAGGGCTCCGAGACGACACCAAGCACCATCACTGTCCTGTTGTCCATCAGCATCCACCTCCCAAGAAGCCACAGCGGAGCCTGGGGCACAGCGAGTGTGTGCACGCATGCTGCCCGCCCCTCTCGAGCCCGGGAGCCCCTGCCCAGCCCACTAGGACTTCCATCGCCACACAAGCCCCTACCTCGCTCACAGAGGCGCCGCACCAGATTTGTCGCCACTCTGAGAAGGGAGGAAGAAACAGTTCAGGTGGTGACGACGGAAGTTAAGATGAGACCGTTCTAGTCTTGCAAGTGACCAGAGGAGCTGTGGGATCTATGAAGCGACTGGGGGTGGGGGTGTGGACAAAGATGCCCCAGGACCGTGATTGGGCCCTGCTGCCCCTACCATCAGCTACCCCCTGACTACGATGGCAGTGACAGCCCCCGGACCTCTTGCCGTCCCAGGACCACACCCGGCGGGTCCCACACAGACAGCCACGGCAGGATGGCCTGATCCCCGCTCGGCCCCGGCTCCTCTCCATGGGCACTTCCCAGCCCGCAGGCCCACCCCAACTGCAGCACACTGTCCAAGGTAAGCAGCAGCGGGGGAAGGGGCCACAACCACTGCACCCAAAGGGAAGGTTGCTGGAAAAGGGATGGCCACTGTAGGCCTCGGGACTCTGGGCACTGACAGCAGCGCCCCTTTTAGAAACACTGTCAAGGGGCGCCTGGGTGGCTCAGTTGGTTGGGCAACTGCCTTCGGCTCAGGTCATGATCCCGGAGTCCCGGGATCAAGTCCCATATCGGACTCCCGGCTCTGCGGGAAGTCTGCTTCTCCCTCTGACCTTCTCCCCTCTCATTCTCAGTCTCTCTCTCTCTAGTAAATAAATAAAATCTTTGAAAAAAAAAAAAAAAAAGAAACACTGTCGACCTTCCATCAGCAGCAGCGGTTCAGGCAGCCCCAAATGGAATATTAAACTGCTTTCCCCATCCTGGCAGATGTAGGAAGAGAAGCACCCACTTCCTCCCCTAAGTTCTCTGGTAAGCCAAGTACAGGCTAAGTGGCCACGCTGTTTACAAACGTCCCTAGTTTGCGTGGGTCAAAGCCCTGGCCCTCAGGCTGCCAGCCAGCACCTGCACTGCTAAGCCTGAGTGCCCTGTCTCACCCTGCTCTGCAGACACCTCCCGGAGGCACACCCTGGGACTGAGGCAAGTGTGCCCATCCTCTCTGCAGAGGGAGACGGCCACCCCACAGCTGCCTATGTGTGTCTCAAGTCCTTTCTTGGGGAGTTAAAGTAGTTCAAACTCTCCATGGTCTCTTGTGCCACTACCCCTGCCCCTGCCATGGGCATGAGGGACAAGGCTTGTTGGGACTCATGGTATCATGGGATCCAGAAGCCATCAGGGCACTTGTGAAGAGACCTGGTAAGACATCACCCCTTGAAGAGCTGCTCCCCCATGGCTCCGCCATGCTGTGAACTCACCCAGTGCCTAGGGAATGACCCCAAATATACACGGGATTGTCTCCACTTCTTGCTTTGATCCAGTCAAAGACATGGAGGGCGTCATACGTCATGCCTCGCTCTGATGGTGTTCCTACCGAGTCACCCCAACCTGGCGGGGGAGAAGCAGTAAGAGAAGGAAGTCAAACCGAGCCTCTGGAACCGCCTGAGGGGCAGGCTCATCCCCTTCTTTCTCAACAGGCAGCCCAGCCCAGAGACAACAAAAGTCTCTGCCACCATCATTCACAACCCCATGCGAGGGGTATCTGGACAAGCCTGTTCCTACTTCTCCGGTTTCCTCAGTCAGCTACAACCCCTGAACCCAAACAGCCATCCACACATCCTTATCTAAGTCTCGACAAACAACTCTGCAGACAGGGCAGTCAGACCCACGGACTTCTGCGGGCAGAAGGGGCAGCAACCTCCCCAACCCTTAGGGCTTACTGGTAGCTGGCCCAAAGTGATGGGCCAGTGAGTCCCCAGCCTGCCCAGGAGCCCTGGCAGGACAGGAACATCCCCAGGGGACCCCTGAGTCTAGTTTGGATTCCACGGCCATCTGTAGCCCAGCTAAAGACAGATGTGGGGAGTCAGGCTGGGGGTGGGGGCTAGATTCCAGGCTCAAGGCAACTCTTACCCAGAAAGGGAAGGGGCTCTTAGACTAGCAGAGGAAAGCTAATCATCTCTGTCCCCAGACTGCATCTTCCCCCAGGGCCCTCCCCCCAGGCTCTTGGAAAGGGCAAGTGCCACTGTCATTTCTAGCAACTCAGCAGTGAGTCATCATCAAATGATCTGAAAGCACCACAAGGCTCACATAGAGTCCGTTTTGCTGCATAAGCAAAACCCACAGCCAGTGGGCACAATAAGCCACCAGCCCTGGGCATCCCAGATGCTAGATTAGGGGCCACATGAGAGACAAGACAACCCTGAGAGGTTCAGAGTGTGGACAAGAGAAAGGGACAAGAGAGACAGAGACTGGCAGAAGTGGGGCTTAGAAATGCAGATACTCCATGAGTACTGGAGAGATGAAGTGCTAGAGGGATTTCACTTTCTGGTAGAAGCACAAGGAGGTGAACAAGGAAGAAGGCCACTCTTTCTATCACCTCGAAATCTCTAGCACCCTGCGGGAACACAAAACCGTTTTTAGCATGGAGAAAAGGATAAGTGGGTGAACTACTTTCTAGATCCTTAGCTGTAGTTTTTCCCAACCCAGAACTTGCACTCTTCTGGGAAAGAACTGTCCCAGCAGCAGGCACGGCCACCGCACCCCGCGTTCCCCCCAGAGGTCCGTGTTCTCATCCCTGGAGCCTGTGAGTACGTTAAATTCTGTGGCAAGCATGGGGCAGGACTGAGGCTGCAGAAGGAAATGAGGCCGCTGATCAGCGGACTATGACATGGGCGATTACGGGCTTATCAGCATGGGTACAAAGTCATCACAATGGACTGTTGGACAAGTGAGAGAGAAAGACAAAAGTCAGGGTCAGAGACCAGAGTTAAGAGGCCATGCACTGAGGCACGAGGACAACCTTGAGCAGCTGCAAAAGGCAAGGAACTGGATTCTTCCACAGAACCTCCTGAAGGGACTAGCCCTGCCAACACCTAGATTTTAACCCAGCAGCTAAAGATTTTGGACTTTTGACCTCCAGAACTACAAGATAATAAGTCTGTGCTGTTTGAAGACATCAAGTGTGCGGCAATTTGTTACAATGCCCATACCCTCGGTCTGAGGCTATCGACACCACTACCCTCCCCCAGTAGGTCAGGCTAAGCAGGCTAAGCAGGCTAAGCAGGTCAAGCAGCCCTCTGACCTCTGACCTCTGCCGCTGAGACTACAGGAGGCCCATGCTTCTCACAGGGCAGCTCCCGGTCAGTATGAAGTATTTTCCTGGCTCATTAAGGTACACCGTTCTACAATAACTGCGGGTTCTCCATCTCTTTGGCCGCAAAGCCCTCTGATTTACTCAAGAAAGAAAACACACTGAGAAAAAGAAGAATCTTCTTTCTCTCGTAACAGTTCTTTCTCTTGCTTTCAGAACTTTAACAAAACAAGCTCTTCTGCCCACAAAACATGTCTGATGACCAACTTTGGGGGAGTCTGAGTGCAGTAAAGAAAAGACAATGTTTTCTACATTTAAAATGTTGCTGAGGGATGCCCCTCCTCTGCATTCAGGACACACACAGGAGGACGGTGTCCCCTCACCCCCTGACTACCACACTCGCCATCACTGCAGGTCAGGGCACCTCGAGGTGCGAGCACCACCTCAGGCCCCAGGGTGACTGACATCCACACAGTAGACCTGGATGGGAGCAGTGCAAGGAGGGCTCAGACTCGCACTTACAAAAGAACTCACCTCTGTAGTCAAAGGTGACCACGTGGTAACCAAGGGAACTCAGCACCTGGAATATGAAAAATAAATAGCTGGGCACAATTCCACACATTTTGAATTGAGGGCAGCTTGCCTCTTACAAAACCCTGACCAATGTCAGTCTTTGGGCCCTGCACAGAGTAGGAGCTTCATAAAGACTGTGATGATGCTGCCCATTCCCCATTATAAAACCCACACATCCACTGCTGCTACAGGACATACAGATGCCCTCCACCTCGGGGAGGATGGAAAGAACAGCTCTCCTACGGCTCAGACCATCAGTAGCACACCCACCACACACCCAGGGCAGACACCCTAAGACCAGAAACCCAGGAAGAGGGCCTCTATGGTCAGAGACTGCATCTGGGATCCTTACTGCAAACTAGCATTTCTCAGACTTGAAGCTGAAGACTTCTCAGACTTGAAGCATTTCTCAGACTTGTAATTTTTCTATTATTACAAACAAAATCCCTCTAGATGACACGATCTCCTGAACTAGATGATTACTCACAACCCCCATCTGAGCTCTCCTGGAGTGTGCAGGGAGCCACGCCAGAAGCAGCCAGCCACCAACATGACCCAAAATCCTGAGGGAGGGGTTCTCCTTTCTCCTTTGCTTGCCCCAGGGCAGCCTGTGGCAGCCGCTTCCCTCCAGCCCCAAGCCTCCTGCAGAGTTGCCCCCACCAGGGACAGATCTGCTCCAGGTGCAAACACAAACCTCGAGCGGGGGCCACAGGTCTGCAGGACCTGATCACGACCTGACATGATCAATTCAGTGGAGGAACAAACCCTCCCACAGCCCACAGCAGTGCCTGGCCTCGGTGTGTGAGGGATACAGTGGTGCCCAAGATGCAGATGTCCCACGGCATTTGTTTCCGTCCCTCTCTGCCAGGTTAGCTGATGCATGTGTTCATCCCTGTGAGGGGAAGACGCGGGAGAGGACCCTGGAGGCAACTGCACATTTCTGGCTCTAAGACTCAACCTTCCAAAGAAGACAACCAGGCAGAAGTGAGGGTCTGAGCGCTTGGCTGGGAGACCCACTGGTCCCTCCACCAGGTCAGCCTGGAATCTGGTGATGGATGTGGCAGACTTCGGTGTGGCAGAGCTCCTGACCCTGCAACTCAGCAGGAGTGTGGCTCCCTGGTCCTGGGTGCTATCCATTTGTTTTAGAGGAGAAAAGCAGCATTTAACGACAATTTCAAATGCCTTTAATATAATTGCCAATATCTGGCATATGATGCCCACAGTCCACTCATTCTGCTTTTGGAAGCTCTCCCTAGAAGCAGCATTAGAGGGAAGCATTCCATGGAAGAGGCTTCCAGGAAGGCAGTGTTGGAAAGGTCAGTGCTGATCATCTCTCTCACAAGTACTGAAGGGACTCCCTTGTACACGTGCCTCCTGGGAACACAGGTGGGAAACACTCCTTGGGCGATGCGCTTTCCTTCGTATCCCATGTGGACACGAGTCTCCCACCGTACACACTACATATGTGGCTCTGCCCTTTATACACCCCGTGTACACAAATCTGCCCTGTGAATGCCACTCTGCGTGAATGCTACGCTGCTCTCCCGTCATCACAGTGTGCACTGCTCTCCCACCATCACCGTGTACGCCACTTTCCCATCATCACTGTGGTCGCTGATCTCCCGTCATCACACCATGTACACCGCTCTCCCGTCATCACCCTGTACACTGCTCTCCTGTTCTCACTGTGAACATCACTCTGCCCCTCACACGGCCTGTGGACACCACTCTCTGCCCCTCACACAGCCTGTGGACACCACTCTCTGACCCCCATACGGTCTGTGGACACCACTCTATGCACCCCCATACGGCCTATGGACACCATTCTGCCCCTCAGACGGCCTGTGGACACCACTCTCTGCCCCTCACACGGCCTGTGGACACCACTCTCTGCCCTCCATACGGTCTGTGGACACTACTCTCTGACCCCCATATGGTCTGTGGACAACACTCTCTGCCCCCCATACGGTCTGTGGACTCCACTCTGCCCCTCAGACGGCCTATGGACACCACTCTCTGCCCCTCATACAATCTATGGACACTACTCTCTGACCCCCATATGGTCTGTGGACAACACTCTCTGCCCCCCATACAGCCTATGGACACCACTCTGCCCCTCACACGGTCTGTGGACACCACTCTCTGCCCCTCATACGGTCTATGGACACTACTCTCTGCCCCTCAGATGGCCTGTGGACACCACTCTGTCCCTCATACGGTCTGTGGACACCACTCTCTGCCCCTCAGATGGCCTGTGGACACCACTCTATGCCCCCCATACGGCCTATGGACACCACTCTGCCCCTCACACGGTCTGTGGACACCACTCTCTGCCCCTCACACGGTCTGTGGACACCACTCTCTGCCCCCCATACGGTCTGTGGACACCACTCTCTGGCCCTCAGACGGTCTGTGGACAGCACTCTCTGTCCCTCACATGGCCTTTGGACACCACTCTCTGCCCCCCCATTATGGCCTGTGGACACCACTCTCTGCCCCCCATTATGGTCTGTGGACACCACTCTGCCCCTCACATGACCAGTGGACACCACTCAGCCTCTCACACGGCCTGTGGACACCACTCTCTGCCCCCCATATGGCCTTTGGACACCACTCTCTGACCCCCATATAGTCTGTGGACACCATTCTGCCCCTTACACAGCCTGTGGACACCTCTCTCTGCCGCCCATTAAACCTGTGGACACCACTCTGCCCCTCACATGGCCTGTGGACACCACTGTGCCCCTCAGACAGTCTGTGGACACCACTCTCTGCCCCTCACATGGCCTGTGGACACCACTCCGCCCCTCAGACGGTCTGTGGACACCACTCTGTCCCTCAGACAGTCTGTGGACACCATTCTCTGGCCCTCAGACAGTCTGTGGACACCACTCTCTGCCCCTCACACGGCCTGTGAATACCACTCTCTGCCCCCCATACGGTCTGTGGACACTACTCTCTGCACCCCCATACGGCCTGTGGACACCACTCTGCCCCTCGTACGGCCTGTGGACACCACTCTTTGCCCCCCATACGGTCTGTGGACACTACTCTCTGCACCCCCAGACGGTCTGCGGACACCACTCTCTGTCCCTCACACGGCCTGTGAATACCACTCTCTGCCCCCCATACGGTCTGTGGACACCATTCAGCCTCTCACATGGCCTGTGGACACCACTCTGCCCCTCGTACGGCCTGTGGACACCACTCTTTGCCCCTCACACAGCCTGTGGACACCACTCTTTGCCCCCCAGACGGTCTGTGGACACCACTCTACCCCCCATATGGCCTGTGGACACCAATCTCTGCCCCCCATACGGTCTGTGAACACCACTCAGCCTCTCACATGTTCTGTGGACACCACTCTCTGGCCCTCAAATGGGCAGTGAACACCACTCTGCCCCCCATACGGCCTGTGGACACCACTCTCTGCCCCTCACACGGCCTGTGGACACCACCCTCTGATCCCCATAAGGTCTGTGGACACCACTCTCTGCCCCTCACACGGCCAGTGGACACCACTCTCTGCCCCTCACACGGCCTGTGGACACCACTCTCTGCCCCTCACACGGCCTGTAGACACCACCCTCTGATCCCCATGAAGTCTGTGGACACCCCTCTCTGCCCCTCTTACGGCCTGTGGACACCACTCTCTGCCCCCCATATGGTCTGTGGACACCACTCTCTGCCCCCCGTATGGTCTGTGGACACCACTC
>CM052811.1:78558498-78641271 GCA_028533885.1 Nasua narica | reverse complement strand
CGAGCCTGGTGGTGGGTATCGAGAAGGGCACATATTGCATGGAGCACTGGGTGTGGTGCGTGAACAATCAATCTTGTAACACTGAAAAATTAAAATAAACATATTTGGGGAGAAAAAAAAAAGAAAACTCCATAGGTCTTATATTAGAAAATTTATACCATTACTTTAATTAGAAAGTTCTAGACTTGTAAATAATTAAATTCTGCCAGAGTTCCATCACTAAAGGACACCTGCATGGTGTCCTTAGCAGGGTACTCTGTAGAACCTCCTGGCTCCCTGACTGCATCGGTGTTCTATCTGCTTGTAACGCCTGCCTCTTTAGGGGCACATTTCTTTCCCTCTCATCCTGGGAGTTTTTCCTTATACAGGACACGAGTTCCTAGATTTCTGATGCTATTTCTTGATATGAATACAGACATATCTCGCTTTAGTGTGCTTTTTGCTTTACCGTGCTTTGCAAATACTGAGCTTTTTACAAATTGAAGGTCTGTGGCAATCTGCATCAAGCAAGTCTCTTGGCGCCATTTTTCCAATAGTATCTGCTCCCTTTGTGTCTCTGTGTCACATTTTGGTAAGCCCCACAATTTTTCAGACCTTTTCATTATTACTGTATTTGTTATAGTGACCTGTGATCAGTGATTATGACTTGCTGAAAGCTGAGATGATGGTTAGCATTTTTTAGCCATACATAATTGCATAATTTTTTAGACATACTGCTATCGTACACTTAAAAAACAACAGTATAAACATCACTTTATATAACTATAACTTTTTATGCACCGGGAAACCAAAAAATTTGATTAGCTTTATTACCGTATTTATTTCATTGGTGGTCTACAACTAAACCCATAACATCTCCAAGGTATGCCTGTATTTAATAATTAAGTACACATTCTTTTAATACCTGAGACTATAAGTTCCCATGACGAAATTTAATTTCTTTAGATCTTACTTCAGTCAATGCTGTGGTGGGTAATAAATCTTGTCAGCAAGTCTGAAAATCTTTTTAAAAGGCATACAGAGAAAAAAAGTATTATACTTGCATAATCAGCAAGATAAAAATATTTCATTTAAAAAAAAGTTCAAACATAAGAAATATAAAATTGATTAGCAAATCCAAGAGCTGTTTCTTCAAGAAAAAGCAAGAAAAAAAAATGAGTAAGTTTTGGGCTCAGAAGAGAATATACAAAATTAGGAATCAGCAAAGTGAGGTAACTCCATATGAGAAAATTTCTTTTAATAGAGAATATCACGTCCTTTGCTAAGATACTAAAATTTTTGTAATTCAATGATATGGCACATTTTGTAAGAAAACATAAATAGTGAAAATCTTCTCAAATTGTTAGAAAAAAAAATGAATGACACCTATAACCAAAGGAGGTACTGGGTAAAGCTATCAAAGAATTACATCCCCAAACAACACTGAGCCCAGAAAGACAGGCACTCCCCTCTTAACTTTTCAGAAACTAACAATTATCATACACCATTAGTAGCAGAACATAGGAAACCAGGGAGAATGTTCAAAATCAAAGCTGGTTTTAGTATAATCGACAAACAGAATCAATATAGTCCCACAAAGAAAATAACCAGTGGGTGTTAAGGAGGGCATGGATTGCACGGAGCACTGGGTGTTATACACAAACAATGAATCATGGAACATTACATCGAAAACTAATGATGTACTGTATGGTGACTAACATAACACAATAAAAAAAAAGAACCAATGAATTTCAAAATATAAAGAGATGGAATAATCCTGGTAGTATAAAAGCAAATTAGGTAGGAATGTAAAATAGTACAGTTGCTATGGAAAACAGCCTGGTAGCTCCCCAAAAAGTTAAATACAGAATTACCATATGATCCAGCAATTCCACTCTTGGGTAAATACCCAGAAGAACTGAAAACAGGGACTCAAACAAGACACCTGCAGACCAATGTTTACAGCTGCATTGTTCACAACAGCTAAAAGGTGAAAGCAACCCAAGATGAATGGACAGATGAATGGGTAAATGAAATGTGATACACATATACAGTGAAATATAATTCAGCCATCAAAAGGAATGAAATTCTGATATAACACACAGGAACCTTAAGAACATTATGCGGCACGAAATAGGTCAGACACAAAAGGATAAATATTCTATAATTCCACTTATATCAGGTACCTAAAACAGTCATATTCATAGAAATAGAAAGTAGAATTCTGTTTACCAGAGGCTGGGTGGGGTGTGGGGTGGAAAGGAGGAGGTAATATTTAATGGATACAAAGCTTCTGTTTGAGATGATGGAAAAATTCTGGAAATGGACACTGGTGATGTCGCACCATGTGAATGTATTTAATACCACTGAATTGTACATTTAATGGCATATTTTATGTTAGGTATATTTTACACCAATTAAATAAAAATCAAGTGCAGGGAACATGATAAGACTAACAAAGTATGTCCATGTAGGTTTTACTCCAGAAGCGTAAAGAATGGCCACAGGAATAGTGGGAGGATAAAAGAGAGGTACTTAAAAGGCTAACAAAGCTCAACATGTAGTCCTAATAACAAATATTTAATAAAGAACATGCCTTCAAGATCATATTCATATCTATCTCAAACCAGTAATCAAAAACAAGCAGTACTGAGGAGTAAGACCCTAGAGAGAGATGATGTTCACTATCAGCATGATTTAACACTGTTCTGGAAGTGTAATTTAACAAAGCAAGAGAAAATAGATATAAGTATAAAAACTGGAAAAAATAGTTGTCTTCAGACAAAAACCAAAAGACTTGACTGAAAAACTATAAAAAATGAATGAATGAAAAGGTGGCCATTTGCCAAATAAACTCCAATAGCTTTCCTACATACCAGAATTGGCAAATTAAAATATGCATTGGAAAAGGTCCATATCATAACTAGAAAAAAGAATGTTTTTAATTCTCCAATAATCGTCCTCACAGAAAATGAGAAAACGATGGAGCTTTTATAATCAGGAGTATGAAGTAAGACTTGGTATAATGATGAAATTGTATGTTCCTTTATGAGAAGATTATTTCAAGATTTCTTTTTGATGCTACTATAGCTAGAGCTGTTTTCTTAATTTCATTTTTACTGTTCATTTTGAATGATTAGAAATACTACTGATTTTGTGCAGTTGGCCCTCAAACAACATGAGAGTTAGCTGCACCAACCCCCTGTGCAGTCAAAAACCTGATTACAACTTTCCTTGGGGGAAAGGGGCCTAAGGAGAGAGAGAGAGAATCCCAAACAGGCTCTACTCCCAGAACAGAGCCCAATGAGGGGCTGGGTCTCACGACCGAGACCATGACCAGAGCCAAAATCAAGAATCAGATGTTTAACTAAGTCACCAAGGTGCCCCTGATGAAAACTTTTTTAAAAACTTGATAACTTTTGACTCCCTGAAAACTTAACTACGAACAACCTACTACTCACCAGAAGCCATACCTAGAACATAAACGATTAACCCATATTTTGTATGCTGTATTATACACTGTATACTTACAATAAAGTAAGCCAGAGAGAAGGAAATAAGAAAATCTTAAGAAAACAGAAATGTTTTATTAAAAAATTCATGAATAAGTGGACCCGCGCAGTTCCAACCTGCATTTTTCAAGGGTCAAGTGTATCCTGATCTTATATCCAAGAACCCAGATGAACTTACAAATTCTAATAGCTTTTTAGTAGAATTCTTATGGTTTTCTCTATGTAAGACTATGTCATTTGCAGAGACAGTTGTACTTCTTCCTTTCCAATCTGGAGGATATCTGTAATTTCTTGCCTAATTGCCACTACAATGATGAATAGAAGGGGGAGAGTAGGGGCGCCCTGGGTGGCTCAGTCAGCTCAGTCGGTTAAGCATCTGCCTTCAGCTCAGGTCATGATGTCAGTGTCCTGGATCAAGCCCTGTGTCAGGCTCCCTGCTCAGCAGGAAGTCTGCTTCTCCCTCTCCCTCTGCTGCTCCCCCCCTTACTTGTGCTCTCTCTCCCTCTATTGCTCTGTCAAATAAATAAAATCTTAAAAAAAAAAAATAAAAGAAGAAGTGATGAGAGTAGACACCCTTGTTTTATTCTGGTTATTAGGGTAAAAGCATTCAGTCTTTGTCATGCATGATGTTAGCTGAGGGGTTTTATAGATGACCTTTATCAGGCTAAGGAAGTTCCCTTCTGCTTCCAGTTTTTTTTTTTTTTCTTAAGATTTTATTTATTTATTTGACAGAGAGAGAGATCACAAGTAGGCAGAGAGGGAGGCAGAGAGAGAGGGGGGAAGCAGGCTCCCTGCTGAGCAGAGAGCCCAATGCGGGGGGCCTTGATCCCGGAACCCTGAGATCATGACCTGAGCCAAGGGCAGAGGCTTTAACCCACTGAGCCACCCAGGTGCCCCTGTTTCTAGTTCGTTGAGTGTTTTATCACAAAAGAGTGTTGGACTTTGTCAGATGGTTTTTCTGTGTCTATTAAGATGATCACATGGTTTTTGCCACCTATTCTGTTAATATGATATATTTCACTAATTCATTTTTGAGTGTTAAACCAGTCTTGCAGTCCAGGGATAAATCTTAGTTGTTCATGGTGTATAGTACTTTTTTGTACTGCTGGATTTAGTCTGCTAGTATTTTGTTGAGGATTTTTGCATCTATATTAAGAGATACTATCTATAGCTTTGTTTTCTTGTGACGTCTTTGCCTGATTTTGGTATCAAGGTAATACTAACCATATAGAATTGGTTGGGAAGTGTTTCCTCATCTTATGTTTTTTTGAAAAATTCATGAAGAATTGGTATCTAATTCTTTAAATGCTTGGCAGAATTTACCAATGAAGCCACCAGGTTTTGTGATGTTTGTTTCCTACTTCAATCTCCTTACTCAGAGTTCCTGTTTCTTCTTACTTCAGTTTCAGTAATTTGTGTGTTTCTAGGAATTTCTCTATTTCATCTACACTACTTAAGTGGCATAGAATTGTTTAAAGTATTCCTTCATGATCCTTTTTATTTCTGTAAGGTCAGTAGTGACATCCCAACTTTCATTTCTGATTTTAGTTATTTGCATCTTCTCTTTTTTTCTTGGTCGGTTTAACTAAAGGTTTTTCAGTTTTGTTTCTCTGTTCAAAGAACCAACTTTTGGTTTTGCTGATTTTTCTCTATTGCTTTTCAAATTTTTAATTTCATTAATCTCTGCTCTACTCTTCATTATTTCCTTCTGCTTATTTTAGATTTAGTCTAGTGTTGTTCTTTTTCCAATGTTTTAAGACAGTTTAGCTTACTGATTTGAGATCTTTTTAAAATTTTGTTATTTACAGCTATAAATTTCTAAGTAGTGCTTTAGCTACATTCCATAAAGTTCTGGTATGTTGTGTCTTCATTTTCATTCATCTTGAAGTAGTTTCTAATTTCTCTTGTGATTTCCTTGATCCATTGATAAGGTGTCCATTCTCATGAAACTGACTCTTAATATAAGGAATGTAATTTAAATATATGAAACATTGGTTACTGCACTGACACTGGGAAGCTGAAAACTGTATCTAACAGTGTCACAAATCCTCTTTGATTGAAATTCACTGAATTCATTTTATTACCCACTAAGGGGCTTACACCTACAGTTTGAAAAACAACTCAACGTGCCCATAATGTCATCGTAGGTCAGGGCAGAAAGAGGGAAGGACTAGAGAGAAAGCAAGGAAGTAGAAGCTGCCCCTGGTAGTGGGAGAAGGAAGGCTTACATAATGGATACAGACTCAGATGACACCAGGGCCCAAGCAGGTAAATGGAAATACAGGAAGTGGTCTCTTCTCAGATCATGGGGACAGAACATGCCCTACTTAATGGCAGATGTCTCCACTCTGAAGTAATCTTTATACTATTTCTGGTGGTTATCAGTCCTTATGCTGCATTGCGTAACATGGCTCACATGGCTCCTGGAGCTGCCCACACCCCCGTAGAGGGGCAGCACGCAACCTAGGTGCAGTAGGCCGGGCATGCTTCCACTGCTGACAAGATGGGCAAGCGTGTAAGATCTTGAGGGCCTGTTTTTCTTTCTTTAAACATGCTTTCAGATAATATCTGGACCAGTCTTTTCCCATTGCTTTTGTTGTCTGACTCATAAGAATTTTAAAATTGTGTATCTCTTTGCAAATTTTTAAGCTGACATCTGAAATTTGTTACAAGTTTAATAGGGTACCTCCCTGCTCGTGCTCTCTCTCTCAAATATAAAATCTTAAAAAAAAATTTTTTAGGGGTGCCTGGGTGGCTCAGTTGGTTGGGTGTGCAACTCTTGGTTTCAGCTCAAGTCATAGTCTCATGGGTTGCAGGATCAAGTATATACATACTATCTCATATCCTCTAAAAATACATGAATATGTCAATTGTTAGGTCAAAAACCTGTGTGTCCTTTTTTTCCTTGAACTTACATTCCCATTTTGCTTCCCAGAGTGTTATCCTAATGTAGTATATTTTACGCTTCGAACTTTTTGTTGATATTCTTGTTATATCCCTCTTGACGAAAAATATGTGTATAAACAAATAAAAAAAAATTTAAATCTCTGTATCAGTAAGACTCTATGTTAAAATCGTTTTCTTTGGGGCGCCTGGGTGGCTCAGTTGGCTGAGCGACTGCCTTCAGCTCAGGTCATGATCCCGGAGTCCCGGGATCGAGTCCCGTATCGGACTCCCGGCTCTGCGGGAAGTCTGCTTCTCCCTCTGACCTTCTCCCTTCTCATTCTCAGTCTCCCTCTCTCTAATAAATAAATAAATAAATCTTTAAAAATAAATAAATAAAATAAAATCGTTTTCTTCTAGATGGAGTTATCATTACAATTACTAATATATAAGATGACAACTATATTTTAACAAATGCAGATCAAAATGAGATGCATTCCACTACTTTTCCAAGTACATCATGTGTCTAGATTCATATTATTTATTGACAGGCCGGTGTTAGCATTAATTCTATTTCTGTTTTTGGTTTTTAAAATTGTAAGTGCTAAGGACTTTTCCAATCAGTAAATGGGAACTGAAGTTTAGTAGTGCCACCACTTCTTTTAATTCCTTCAGGGTTACATGCCAAAAATCATTGAGTGGAGGAAAAAAATTAATTTTGATGAATTGGTAGCTCAGTTAAGCCCTTTTTAATATTTGTTGACTGCCAAGAATTTGATACCACCTGACCTGCAAAACAGTTTTTATAACATCATTAGACATTCACTTACTATTTCTCAGCTTTTACCAAGATCTGAGCCCTCTTCCCCACTCAGCCTCAACCATGTCTTTAGCAAGGATCCCAATAAGTCACTTCCCCCACCCTGATAAATGATCAAGCCTCTCATCCCCTACCTTTGATGTGTCAGTCCTTGTCCTGCCATTGGCAAGAATTAGGCCAATTTAGCAAGAATCCTTCTATACTTGATATGTCTGTCCTCTTAGGAATTTTCCATCCAGTGATTCCTTTAACACTATTTGTTGGCTATAAATCCCAAGCTGTCTCCTCAGAAGGGATTCCAGACAGGACTGTACATGAAACTGACCTTTCCCACCTGGCTCCTCCTTCCGCCTCCTCACCCCCCTGCCCACCCCCAAGCCTTTCCCTTCCTACTCTGGCCCCTCACTTCCCCACAATCAGTAGGACTTCAAGGCCTGCCTCCATCAGGGGCTCTCAAGGGACTCAGGAACCAGCAAAATCATCACCTGAGGCCTAAGAGAATTGGAAGCAGGTTGGATATTCTATCCCCCTCAGTTGATCTTTGGAAACACCTGGACTACTGCTTGGTGTTTCCATAAAGTCCCTCACCCAAGCTTCCATCCACAGCCAACATTATACATCAGGGGAGATGACAATCTTAAAAGCCTCCTCCACAAATATTACAAAGAGCATTAGCCTTCATATTAAGTCCGTCACTTAACTTGTTCCATCTCCCCAAAACACAATTAAGATAAAACCATGAAGTGGGGCAGGGAACCAACTCTTACATAAGCTAATGAGTTTTTTTATTAGTATGTTTATGCCTGACTCGTGGCTAGAATTTTAGAAAGAAAGCAGTAAGATCTTTATTTGCATCTGTCGGTATTTTATGTATGTATGTACACATGTTATGTATATATGATATTTTCCTACCTCCAGATGGTATTACCAAATTAAGTTATAAAATCACTTAAAGGAGGTCTATTCTAATTGGCTTAGAGAGAAATAAGCACTGATATAAATTAATTATTCCTAAAACTCCCCCAAAATAAAGAAACTAACCCAAATGTTTTTCAAGTTCATGTGTAAAGATCAGTTTGGTGTTGTCAGTTTAATAAAAACAGGAATGTCTTCTGAGTTATCAGCATTAAGTATAACATATGCCACTTGAGTTCATTAGTAAAATAATTTATCTACTAGATGTTTAAGACCATAAGAATTATAAATTCAATCTAAGAAAAAATGTACAAGTAAATTGGCAATAAAAATTGTTTGATATCCATTACTTCATGTATATCAAGCACAGGAATAAAACAAACAAAAAAAAACAAAATATTTAACTTTCTTAGCATTTTTGCTTTCGTAATTTTTTTTTGATACCTACCTAACATGCATGTGTTATATAGAGAGTTAAGAGGGAGATAACTTGATGATGGCTAGCTTTGCTTAATGTTTTATGAAATCTTCATGCACAATCCAAGCATAATTTTTAAGAACACATGTATCAGGCTGAGTAAGTGAAATAAATGTATTATGATTAACAATAATTATGTTTTACAATACGTCTGTCTAAAACTGTTTTGAAAATCCTTTGGTAACTTGCAACTTTAAAGTTATGATAAATAATAAATATTCATTAAATATCTAAATCTACAGAAGATAAAATACTTAAACACAATACTTAAGCATAAGTGTAACTTTTCATACTTCTGCCTTTTTATTTTTATACAGTAAAGAGGCTAAAGATATTTGAGTCTGTTAATAAACATGTCCTTTTGGTCACACTGAAAAGTTGTGCTGTGAGAACTGTGAGGAAGCTGTGAAATGGTATAAAACTGAAATGACAGTCATAAAATTTGCCAACCTGCTACAATATGACAAATAATTCACAATCATCTACATCTTTGTTTTCTCTATAAAGATTACTAACAGTTAAAAATTATAACCACTATATGTAAACGAAACCATTAGAAATAATAAGGGTGAAAGGCAACTTTGCATGAAAAGTATACAAGGGGGGCGCCTGAGTTAGCTTAGATGGTTAAATGTCTGCCTTCAGCTCACCTCATGTTCTCAGGGTTCTGGGATTGAGCCCCAAGCTGGGCTCTCTTATCAGTGGGGAGTCTGTTTCTCCCTCTCCCTCTGCCTCTCCCCTCCACTCGTGCACGCACTCTCTTTCTATGAAATGAATAAAATCATTTTTTAAAAAAAGTATACAAAGAACATAGAATGTATTTTAGTTAAGAGAAAAAGAGTAAATTTTACACTAAAGTAAAACAACTTATTTTTCCAGAATAAGAAAAAGGAAGAGGAGGATTAAAACCTGATACAGAAAGTTGTAGAGGTTTTGTCAAAAGAGTATCATGTTGCGTGGTCAAAGCTGGCTAAGACTGGATGAATATATTTATAAATGAGCTTCAGTACCAACAATACCTGAATGCAAAACTAGAGTTTGGTTTCTTACTGTTTCTCACTGTTAAAATGTTCTTGGGCTATAAGTATGCCCTTAGTAAGGGATGGTAAAAGGTTTTTCTTTATATTTACATAATCTGCCTAGAAAACAAAGACTCTATGTCTCATTAGAATACTTTTCTGTGCTTTATTTTCATCTTTATCACATTTTTGACTACTTAAGAGAACCCAGTATTCTCACTTTGGAAACACCTAAGGTTGTTTTGTTACACTCCTATTACCTCTTCCAGCTACTTTTGAATTCTTTTACTGTCAATTTGCTTAAATAAGTAGCTATGTATTCTTTCATAGTGACCTATGATCCTACTTAGCTAAGTGTTCAAACCTTTTTTTTTTTTAAGGTTTAATTTATTTATTTGAAAGAGAGAGAAAAAGAACAAGCAGGGGAGAATGGCAGAGGGAGAAGGAGAAGCAGGCTCCCTGCTCAGCAGGGAGAGGGGCATGGGGCTCAATCCCAGGATCCTGGGATCATGACCTGGGCCAAAGGCAGAGCTATCCAGGTGCCCCCGAGCAATACAGGTGCCCCATTTACGTATTCAAACCTTTTGACATTTTTGACAACTTGTGATAGTCTGCCTTCCACAAACCAAATCCTAAATAAAATTTTGATCTCAAACTGAACTTTGGGATTTCCAAGAGAGTCCCTGGAAAATCACAAAGATTTGTTCTTTACCTTGTAAAAAGAGAGATGTTAAAAATAACTAGGTTTTGGGCACCTGTGGCTAGCTCAGTCAGTAGAGTATATAACTCTTGATTTCAGAGTTGTTAGTTCAAGCTCCACCCTGGGTATAGAGATTACTTAAAATAAAAGCTTTAAAAAAATGGGTCTGGGTGGCTAGGTGGCTCAATCATTAGGTGTCTGCCTTTGGCTCAGGTCATGATCCCAAGGTCCTGGGATCGAACCCTGCATCAGGCTTCTTGCTCCTCCCTCTTCCACTCCCCCTGCTTGTGTTCCCTCTTTTGCTGTGTCTCTCTCTGTTAAATAAATAAAATCTTAAAAAAAAAAAAAAAAAAAAGATATGTTGAGTTGCATAGAAGCACTGTCGAAAAAGAAGAAATATTTAGGAGTGCCTGGGTGGCTCAGTAGGTTAATCAACTGCCTTAGCCTCAGGTCATGATCCCAGGGTCCTGGGATCAAGCCCCATGTTGGGCTCCCTGCTCAGCAGGAGCCTGCTTCTCCCTCCCCTCCCTGCTTGTGCTCTTTCTCGCTATCTCCATCACTGTGTCTCTCAAATAAATAAAATCTTAAAAAAAAAAACAAAAACAAAAAGAAGACAGGTTTAACCTTCCCTAAGTTATATTTATGTGAGCAAGTATTAGTAATATAAGTATTTCAGAAATTGTATGCAGTTCCTAGAAAAGTGTCAATGCCATCACTAGTCATGATAAGTGCTAGTATAATGTATACCTGGCATAAAGTAATGTATACGCCTAGTATAACCAGTCATAACTCTGGTTAGGATTTTAAATGTCATGTCATAGAAATAACCAAATTTCCTTGTCAATTGTTTTTTAATAATGAACTCTCATCTGATCTTTAATCGTGGCCATTTTAAGTCCTTTGTCATCCACAGATAGTTGTTTTACACTTCTTCTCTGAAAGTGTTTGCCATCAGTTACAGTTACAGTTTGACTGGAATGTGATATTTGAGAATGATGCATATGATCACATATAACCAGACACCTTTAAGGAACTATTTTAAGGTCTACTTTTTGGAGCCAATGCTTACAAAACTCTCTTGGAAAAACGGTCCTGGTACCTGACTTAAAAGGTCCCAACCTTACTGACAGGTCACTATCTGGCAGGTCCAAGGACCTTAAGATATTTTGGGGACTTCGAGAAGAGAGGAATTCATTCAAAGGTACTGTAATTCCTAGCTTGCCTTCCTATCTTTGAGTGGTTTTTTAAAAGTTTCACCTGAGATTCCTTATAAAAAGTTCTAGCAGGGGTACCTCAGTGGCTCAGTCGTTAAGCGTCTGCCTTCGACTCAGGTCATGGTCCCAGAATTCTGGGATCCAGAATCAGGCTTCCTGCTTTGCAGGAAACCTGCTTCTTCCTCTCCCACTCCCCCTGCTTATGTTCCCTCTCTCACTGTGTCTCTCTGTCAAATAAAATCTTAAAAAAAAAAAAGTTCTAGCAAAGTAAACTTTAAAAGGCCTATGTGTTCAGTTGACATTCTTGCTGCACTTTTGTAAATAATCAGGACAAATCTAATGAGAACTGAATGATTTTGTAAAGAAAAATCATCTCATCCTTGATGAAAGAAGGAAGTGACTATATCAAGAAATTCTATATTTCAACAGAAAACCTTGTAGATTAGAGTCTGGTTCTGCTCATTATCTCTGAGCTTTTATTATCTACTCATAAACCAGACTGGATCCTGCCACCTTACAAATTTTGTCAGTCCCTACCAAATTCTCAATTCTTCCAGTGTCCTTTAAAGATTTTAAGTAATCTAAAAAAAAAAAAAAAGAGTTTAAGTAATCTCTCCACTCAATGTGGGGCTTGAACTTACAACCCTGAGATCAAGAGTCACATGCTTTACCAACTGAGCCAACCAGGCACCACCCATTCCCCCACTTCATTTCCTTTAATATCTGATTACAACCCTCCAATGCAACACTTCTGATTTTTCACCCACTGTCCTGACATGGGGTGATTGAAAACTACAACCAGGCCGCCCAGACCCATATTGGAACTCCCGACTGTTTTGTAGCTCCCACTTTCCCCAAAGATGGGAAGCAGTCTTGCAAGTTGAAGCCAATCAACTTGATGTAAGCACCAAAGGACTCGTCACTGTAATAGATACTGTACAGGATAGCACTGCCAAAGATACTCACTTCAAACCAGGAAATCCATTGTGTTGTCACTGCCACCTCCACTCCACCACCTAAAACTATTTCAAACTAGTGTTTGAAAATCCTCTCAACTGACTGCCCTCTGGACTGAGACACTGGGTTCATAACCAGCTCCAGCCATTAATCTTTGTTTTCTGTTTTGCTTCCTTGTTCTAAATTCTTCTTCCCTTTGCAGATCTGTTATCTCAACCTCTATACTGAGTCTTTTCTTTGTGGCAAGCAACCAGCACCTTGTTTGGGAAACTGCTTGGAAAGTTGCAATGTGGGGAATGTGGGGACTCATAACCCATCAGAAATGGCTTAAAGGTCACCTCAAAGTGAAAACATCTGAGCTACAGCAGATCCAGAAAGGAATCTTATCAGAACTTTCTCTGTCTGGGGCGCCTGGGTGGCTCAGTGGGTTAAAGCCTCTGCCTTCGACTCGGGTCATGGTCTCAGGGTCCTGGGATTGAGCCCCGTGTCGGGTTCTCTGCTCAGCGGGGAGCCTACTTCCCCCTCTCTCTCTGCCTGCCTCTCCGCCTACTTGTGATCCCTCTCTCTCTGTCAACTAAATAAATATTTAAAAAAAAAAAAAAAGAACTTTGTCTGACTGGAGCACAGATTTACGAGTCAGGTGCCACAAACTGCCTCTCCAGAGATGTCTCCAGTCAGGGAGATGACTGACCCTGGGCACCAGGACATTCTGAAAAAATTGTAAACAAGGCTCATCAGAACCTTCCATCCTATAAAGGTTAATCCTAATCATGCCCCTTCCTTTATGAAACTAGTATCTAAACCTTTTCCTTCTAGGTGTTTGAAGCTTTTCTCTCCTTAGAGTACTCCCATGTGCATAATAAACTTTTCTCCAGTAAATCTGTCTATTGTCAGTTAACTCACGGGCCCAACCATTCAAATCTAAGCTGGTAGAGGAAAGCTTTCTTCTTCAACATAAGGAACTCCTTCCAACAAAGACCTTATCTTTCACCTTTGTCTAATCAATGCCATGCCCAGTTTGTGCACCATGAACCCTTGATCAAAGAATTACTGCCCTATGATCATTAAAGCAGAAAAATGAGCAGAACCATCAGCAATTTCTCCCACTACCTATAGTTTTCCACAATTTTTTTCTATTTCAGTTTCTGCCTCCAACCAAGCAGCTACATTGAAAGTTACTCGGGTGACAGTTGCTTGACTATATATTAGAATCTTCTGATAAGTACACAAAATACCAGTGCCTGACAAAACAAGTAAATAATGGCAATAAATACATGTCTCTCCGTAGTTACTTTGAATGTAAATGGACTAAATACTCCAATCAAAAGACAGGGTGACAGAATGGATTAAAAAAAAAAAAAAGACACATCTATATGCTGCCTACAAGACACTCATTTCAGACTGAAAGACACCTGAAGACTGAAAAGTGAAGGGATGGAGAAATATTTACCAGGCAAATGGATGTCAAAAATGAAGCCAGGGTAGCAATACTTATATTGGACAAACTAGACTAAAACAAAGAAACATAATATAATAATAAAGGGGACAATTCAACAAGAGATATAACAAGTAAATATTTATGTACCCAACATGAAAACACCTAAATACATAAAACAATAACAGACATAAAGGAACTGATTAACAGTAATACAATAATAGCAGGGGACTTTAACACCCCACTCACATAAATGCACAGCTAATCCAAACTGAAAATCAATAAGGAAACAATGGCTTTGAATAACACACTAGTTTTAAAAGATATATTCAGAACATTCCATCCGAAAACAGCAGAATATTCCTCTTCAAGTGCACGGAGAACATTCTCCAGAACAGATCACATAGTAGTCCACAAAACAAGTCTCAACAAATTCAAAAAGATCAAGTCACACCACGTATCTTTTCTGACCAAACGCTCTAAAAGTACAAATCAATCACAGAAAAAAATCTGGAAAGACCACAAATACACAGAGGTTAAATAATATGCTACAAAACAATGAATGAGTCAACCAAGAAATCAAAGAAGAAATAAATTATCTGGAAACAAATGAAAATGAAAATATAATGGTCCAAAACATTTGAGAAACAGCAAAAGCAGTTCTAAAAAGCGAAGTTTACTGTAATATAGACCAACTGAAGAGGCAAGAAAATCTCAGAAAAACAACCTAACTTTACACTTTAGGAGCTAGAAAAATAAGAATAGCAAAAACCCAAAATCAGCAGAAGGAAGGAAATAAAGGTGAAAGCAGAAATAAATAATATAGAAACTAAAAAAACTATAGAACAGATCAATGAAGTCAGGAACTTTGCTGGATCTTTGAAAACATCAACAAAACTGATAAAATTCTAACCAGACTCATAAAAAGGAGAGAGAGTAATATAATATAAACAAAATCATGAATGAAAGAGGAGAAATAACAACTGATATGATAGAAATACAATTGTAGAAGATATTATTGAAAACTATAGGCCAACAGATTGGACAACCTAGAAGAAATGGATAAATTCCCAGACACATATAACCTACTAAAACTGAAGGAGGAATAAATACAAAATTTGAATAGGCCAATTACCAGCAAAGAAGTCAAATCAGTCATCAAAAAATTCCCAATAAACGGGGCGCCTGAGTGGCTCAGTGGGTTAAAGCCTCTGCCTTCGGCTCAGGTCGTGATCTCAGGGTCCTGGGATCGAGCCCCACGTCGGCTCTCTGCTCAGCGGGGAGCCTGCTTCTCCCTCTCCTTCTGCCTGCCTCTCTGCCTACTTGTGATCTCTCTCTCTCTCTGTCAAATAAATAAAATCTTTAAAAAAAAAAAATTCCCAATAAACAAACATCCAGGACCAGACAGCTTCACAGGCAAATTCTACACAACATTTAATGAAAAGTTAATACCTTAAGGGTTTTATCCAGAACCTTTCAGACAAATAGCAGCTACAAAATAGAAAAGAAAAAGACACCCAAGATCAGGCCCCCTGATCTTCCTGCTGGTTCTTCTCTGCTCCTGGCCCCAAAACAGTGAGGTTTGCACGTCCTATGGGCCCGCCACAGGGCAGCTGGCACACGCCCTCACACTCCCCTCAAGATGCCATTTGTCAATCAACACCCAGCACTTACAAGGTTCTCGATTCAAGTCACACCTGTGTGCTTCCAGACCATGGCTTTCCCACCCATTGCTTTGACACCCAATGGTTTTAAAACAGTGGGGAACATGGATGGCTGTCCTGGCTTTCCTGGGGGTGTGACCTCAGCTGGCCCCTGCCCCAGCTCCGCTCACCTCCCCACAGTCAGGACCAGAAGCCTTCATGCACCACCCTGGGAACTGATTCCACCTGCACAGGCTCCTCCATAAGCATCCCTTAGACGCACCACAGAAGAACACACACTCTTCCACAAAAGGGCCACAGTTACCTTCTCCAGCTACAGGAAACTGCCTGAGAACCCCAAAGGCCCTGCTGAGTTGGTTGGTACAGGAGTGGTGCCTGCTTCCCCTTTGACCTCCCATTCGATAGTGACTGGCTTTATATCTTACTATTCCCAGGACAAATGTTCAAACAACCTGCTGTATTCCTCTACTGGAAAAGGGAACAGACTGGGCAAAGACCCAAAGAGAGGCCCCCAATTAAGCAAAACAGAACTCTCAGGCAGTTGGGGCCTTACTGTGTTTCCCTCTGGGGTGGACACTGCACCTGAGCAGGGCTGAGCTGGCTTGTCACCCCTCACAGCCTCAGTTTCCTCCACTAATTGAATCTACCTATGAAGCCCTTGTGCAGAGTAAATAAGCAAGGAAGTAAAATGCTTAGCTCAGTGTCTTGTGCACAGAGCAGGCAATGGTAAGCTGAACAAAGAGGGCCTCTGTGGGGGCTGGGAGAGGGTGAACACATCTTGGCTTGTCCGGCCTTCACTGATAGGGACCCCTTCTTTGGCCAAATCATCCACCTGAGCTCTAGTTTCTTGCTCTGGCAGCTTAAATTACAATTACTCTTTAACAACAGCAGTGCTTAAAAGCAGTAGTTTGATGCCCAGAAATGACTCCAGTAATGCCATGTGCAGCATCAGAAGGGAAGCTAGGCCACAACCAGGCACAGGTCTTGCTGTGGGGCCAGCAGTCTCCTCAGAGGTGGTCTTTACCTAGCCCCGACAGCTCGCAGTCGGACCCTCCTGGCTTCTCCTGCAGCCCTTAGGCCTGAGGATATGTGAATCTCCTATTGACTCAAAGGACCTTCCTGGAGAAGTTCTGCCTGAGTCCCTCCAGAGCATTCCCTAAGCCCAGTGAAGGCCAGGAGGACATGGCATTCTCTGCTATGCATGCCTGGTGTTCTGCCACTATCACCCATTAAAGACGGCAGGCCCATGAGTTCCTCTGCAGAACTACTGGCAGTGGCCACTGCTGCTCACCAATTATCTCTGGTTCTCTGCCTACTGGCTCCATGGTAGAATGCACGTCTCTACCCCCTTGAAAGTTAGAGACTAAGGAAATGTGAGCAAGAAGAGACTTCAAGAGCGGTGGACACACACAGTGGAAGTGAGAAACACTCCTGAGAGGCAGGGGTTCTACAGCATGGCCTAGTCTGTCCTGACCAATACTCCTTTCCCTGCCAGAAGGCCCTCAGGTAAGACCACCAACATGGAGCCTGAAGGACCAAGCAGTCTCCTCAGCATCTCCATTTGGAGTCTCACAGGTCATTCAAATTAGCATGTCCAAAACCATGTTCTTTATCTTCAGCCCTCTCCTCCCCTAAATCTGCTTCTCCTCTAGGTTCTCCACTTCAGCAAACACCACGTGCCCAAGGCCCACGGCAGTTCCCAACACTCCTTCCTTGCCCCTACCTCCACTTGCAACCCTACCAAGTCTCCAAAACACATCTCAACAACTCCACCTGCTTCCAACCACCCAAATGCTGTCTCTCTGGGGCACACCAACAATGTATCTTGCCCAAACCAGTGGGTCCAAACTTTTGTGATTACGCAGTCCATCAACATCAACATTTTTTGGAGCATGCCCTCCATATATACGTACTTATTAAATTATACACATGTATAACTGGTCTGCATGTGTATATTCGTTAATTTCTGAATATGAATATAATTAGAAGTCCCAAAATTTCTTTCCCATACCCTGCTGTCTCATATACTCTGTGGGTGAACACACCCCACTTTCAGACCAATACCCTGGCTTTCCGAAAGAACCTCCTAAACGGAACCTCCCACCTCACTGTGCCCCTTCGAATCACTATGTTTATATCCTTTGGATAAACAGTGCAATCAATGGGTCATAGGGTAGTTCTATTTTTAATTTTCTAAACCTCCGTACTGTTTTCCAGAGTGGCCGAACTCTGCGTTCCCACCAATAATGTAAGAGGGTTTTCCTTTCTCCACATCCTCACCAACATCTGTTGTTTTCCTGAGTTGTTAATTTTAGCCATTCTGACTGGTATGAGGTGGTATCTCGTGGTTTTGGTTTGTATTTCCCTGATGTCAAGTGGTGTGGAGCATTTTTGCATGTGTCTGTTGGCCATTTATGTCTTTTTTGGAGAAATGTCTGTTCACGTCTTCTGCTAATTTCTTGACTGGATTTTTTGGTTTTGGGGTGTTGAGTTTATAAGTTCTTTATAGATTTTGGATATTAGCTCTTTATCTGATTACACATTTTCAAATATCTTCTCCCATTCCATAGGCTGCCTTTTAGTTTTGTTGGTTGTTTCCATTGCTGTGCAGAAGCTTTTTATCTTGATGAAGTCCCAAAAGTTTATTCTTCCTTTTGTTTCCCTTGCGTCTGGACTCTTCTCTTACAGTCATGTATTAAGGATATTACTCCTTTGCCTGACATTTTGCATATTTAAAAGCATTTCCCTCTACTTATCATTTGTCTCTTTATTAGGAATCTTTCATTTATCTTTTGTATTTTTTTATATATTTATTTTCTTTATTTATCTTTTTATTAGGAATTATTGGAGAATTTCTTTCTTTTTCTTTTTGAAAAAATGTTTAAGTATAGTTGACACACAATACTACATTAGTTTCAGGCGTGCCAGTGATTCAACATCTCTGCGTGTTACGCTGTGCTCACCACAACTGTAGCTCCAATGTGTCACCATACAACACCATTACCGGACCACCGACTATATTCCCAATCATGGGAGAAATTTTAATTTTTATGTATTCTTACTGTATTAGCCTTTTTCTTTATGATTTCTTCCTCTACTTTACAGGTAGATGTTCTTCTCTGCCCTTGAGACTGGCTAAATATACTCATTTGTCTTTTAGGGCTTGGAATTTCACATTCAATCCATGTGGGCTGTATCTTGGCACATGGTCGGAGGTAGGGCTCTGAGTTTATATCCTAAATAGTCACCCAACAGTTTCTCGCTGTCTAAAATGCCACGTTGAACACACATTATACAGCTAAAGATGGTAGATTTATTTTTTTAAAAAATATTTTATTTATTTATTTGACAGAGGGAGACACAGTAAGAGAGGGAACACAAGCAGGGGGTGTGGAAGAGGGAGAAGCAGGCTTCCCATGGAGCAGGGAGCCCGATGTGGGGCTCGATCCCAGGACCCTGGGATCATGACCAGAGCCAAAGGCAGCCGCCCAACAGCTGAGCCGCCCAGGTGCCCCAAGATGGTGGATTTAACTGGTCCCTCCCAAACCAAACCCCCACTAAAATGACAATACAGTTTGTTGTAAAAAGCATAAAATCCTACGGGCAAAGAATGACAGAAGAGACCAAAATTTTGGAAGCTAGAAAACAGGAGTCCTGGAAATTCAGCTGATACCTCCAGGAATGTCCTAAGGCAGCATGAAGGGACATAAGACATGTGAGTCAGTGGCTCCAGGTGCACATGGAAGGGGCTCCGGCTGGGACTCCAATCAGGAGGACAATTTGGAAAAACCCCTCTGGACCCCCACCTGATTAGAATGGAGCCACTGTTCCATCCCACCAAAAGGCTGAAGGTTACTCTCTGCGTAAGGTACACAGGTTTCTGGGGTGTAGAGGGTCAGGTATGCTAAAAGCAGAAAAGATACATGAAAACTTACAAAAGCATGCTAAGAGTCTCCAGCCTTCTTGCTCTGTTCCCAGAGAGCTGGAAGCTGGAGATGGGCCATGATGTGCTCAGGAGGAAAAAGTGTAGGGCAGTCTCACACCTCTGACTCCTTTTGCAAATGCCCAGTCCCTGATCTATGCCACAGCTTGCCATATGCAACCATGGGAGCCCTATGTGCCCAACACTCACTCATAGCCATGCATCCTGCCTTCCCTAAAGGACAACTGAGGCAGACTGATCCGGACAGAACTGCATTAAATCTATTCAGAAAAGAAGCATCTTTTCAATATATAGCTTTTTTTTAAAAGGTGTTATTTATTTATTTCAGAGAGAGAAAGAGAGAACACGCGAGAGAGGGAGGAGGAGAGGGGAGAAGCAGGCTCCCCACTGAGCAGGGAACCTGACACAGAGCTCTATCCCAGGACCCTGGGATCATGATTTGAGCCAAAGGCAGACACTCAACCAACTGAACCACCCAGGTGCCCCCAATATGTAGCTTCTTATCTAAAAACGAAATATATATTTCCACTTAAGTACTATGTCATGCTTTCAATAACGTTGAATAATTTTCTTGATAAACATTCTACATATTTCTTACACTTACTCTTAGATGCTGTATATTTTTTGTTACTACAATAAAATAGTTACATTTTTCCAGCTGGTTAGTTACTAGTATATAAAAAAGCCATTAACTGGTTTGTTTATTTATTTATTTAACATTTGAAAATCTTGCTGAGCTCCACTAATTCTGAGAAGTTTCTAGTTGATTTTTATTGGAGTTTTCCAGATAGGTTTCATCTGTAAGCAAGCAATGATAATTTTGGCTCTTCCTTATAGGTTTATTTTTTAACTTTTTATCTTCCCACAATACCTACAACATTCAGAATAATATTTTATGTAGAGATGAGAGCAGATGAAACGTCTTGCTTCTTGCATTTGAATTTCCACTCATTTACCAAATACTTATCAAACATCTACTATATGCCAAGCAGTAAATAAAACACCAATTAACATTTTACTTTTCATTATAATGTTGGTTGACAAGATTGTCATCTTTGATCAAGATTTAATTTTAAGTGCAGTAGATGGCAGACTTTTCAATAAAACTACTGGAATACTAAGGTACAAAAAGCAGCTTTAGGGACGCCTGGGTGGCTCAAGCAGCTACCTTCAGCTCAGTTCATGATCCCAGAGTCCTAAGATATAGTCCCACATGGGGCTCCTTGCTCAGTGGGGAGCCTGCTTCTCCCGCTGCCTGCAGTTTCCCCTGCTTGTGCCCTCTCTCTCTCTCTCTCTCTGACAGATAAATAAGTAAAATCTTTAAAATAATTAATTACTTAAAAGCAGCTTTAGAAGACACAATATAAGCATTTCCCTCCACATGAGAACCTCTACACTTTAGTAGACAAGATTCCTGCTGCTGAACCTCACAGGGCAGGTAACAGGAGCAGACTGAATGCCCCAAGACCATGCCACCTAGCCCTTAGCCAAGGCCATCCTGAGACTTCACAGAAAAAGCTCTTGAAATGATTTTCCTTCCATTTTTATTTGAACAGAACCAGTTAAAAAACTCACAGTGAAGCAATATTCTGGAAATTTATCTTCAGATATAAAGGGCTACACAGCTCTAACGAGACACTTCCTATTACCAAAACAAGTAGCATTAAGTTAATATAGAAATGAAACAATGAAATTCCACCTTCCCCCATGTTATTTGCAAAGAATAAGAAACTGACAATACCAATGAGGTCAATGTGAGCAAAAACTCAGTGAGACCTGCTCTCTAACTGAGCAACCCGACTCTGAGGGGTGACTGCACAAACTACATCATCCCACTACGTCAGGAAGACTCCACACAGACCTCCTCTCCGCAACACCGTCTCTGTGAGATGAAAAGGGAATATACTTGCAATATTCAACAAGGATTACTCTTTCATAGCTTTATGCCCCCCCCCCCGATTAATAGATGAATGTAGAAAATTTGCAAGTTGACAAAAAAGCATTAAAAAGAGAAAAAAAAAAAACACCTCATTTCACATGATCCTAAACAACCACTGTCAACATACTAATGGAGTATGTCTGTATAAGCTCGATTCCATACTGACTGTATCTTTTAGAGTTAGGGTCTTGGTGGAGACAGCTAGCTGACCACCAAAAGTTTGCACTCACCCTCCTCTAGGGTAGGGCTGGTGGTGGGAGGTGGCTGTCTCGTTTGGGACTACATTCCCAGGCGTGGGAGCAGGTAGGGCTACATGCACAGAGCTCACCAAAGTAATGTGAGTGAGTCAAGCAATGGGTGTCTGGCTGTTCTATTGATTTGGTAAAGTAGCTAATGTCATCCTAACTAATATGAGACTACACTCTGCTTGCTCATTTTTACTTTCAGCTCACCAATAGTTTTTTTGAGGTCATATATATAAATAGTTAAAAAGAAATAAAACAATATAAAGTCTCACTGCCAACTTGTCTCCATGCATCCTGTGTCCCTTAGTGCCCAGATAATCATTTTTATTAGCTACTTATTTTTCCTTCCAGTGTATCCTTATGCAAAAACATGTATATGTTCTCATTTCTTCCTTTTTTTTTTTTGTACAAAAGGTGGCCTACTACACTTGATAAGCTGTTTTAAACCTTGATTTTTTTTCTCTCTCAACAACATATCCAGGCAATTTCTCCATATCAACTCATAGTTTTTGTGCAGCTCCATAGTATTTCACTGGGTTGATAGAGCACAGATGATTAACCCAGTCTCCCACTGCTGAACTTTCAGGTGGTTTCCAACAATGAATGCCACTCTGAATCATTCTGTACACATATAATTTTTTTTAAGATTTTATTTATTTATTTATTTATTTGTTTGTTTGTTTGTTTATTTGACACAGAGAGAGAGATCACAAGTAGGCAGAGAGGCAGGCAGAGAGAGAGGGGAAAGCAGGCTCCCCACTGAGCAGAGAGCCCAATGCTGGGCTTGATTCTAGGACCCTGGGATCATGACTTGAGCTGAAGGCAGAGGCTTTAACCCACTGAGCTACCCAGGTGCCCCTGCACACATATAATTTTTATGTGCAAGTACACAGAGGATGGTCCTAGGATGGAAATGCTTAGATCAAAGAGTAAATGCACCTATAAGAGACAACTCTCACAAATCCCTGTCTCTCTCAATGCCTCACTACAAAGTGGTTGTTGAAGATGCATGTCTGCCGGGTGCCTGGGTGGCTCAGTTGGTTGAGCAACTGCCTTCCACTCAGGTCTTGATCCTTGAGTTCCGGGATCGAGTCCCACATCGGGCTCCCAGCTTCATGGGGAGTCTGCTTCTTGCTCTGACCTTCTCTCCTCTCCTGCTCTCTCTCACTTTCTCTGTCTCTCAAATAAATAAATAAAAATCTTTAAAAAAAAAAAAAAGATGCATGTCTGCCAATCTGATAGGTGAGAAATGGCACCTTGGTATAGTTTTAATTTGATTTCTCTAATTATGAATGAGTGTGATTGAGCACTTTTTCACATACTGAAGGGTTATGGTAATTTTTTGTCTATGAGTTTATGCCCCCCGATTAATAGATGAATGCAGAAAATTTGCAAGTTGACAAAAAAGCATTAAAAAGAGAAAAAAAACACCTCATTTGTTTTCCACTGGTTTTGACCTTTTTCTTTTCAATAACTTGAAGTTCTTTATGTATTAGAATTAGCTCATTTATAGAAGTTGTAAATAAGTTCTTGTCTTTTGCCATTAGGTATGCCAAGGAGATGTTTTCCATGTTTATGAAGTGAAATTTATTTTAAAACCTTTTAATAGAATGCAACTTTTGGGGCACGTGGGTGGCTCAGTGGGTTAAAGCCTCTGCCTTCAGCTCAGGTCATGATCTCAGGGTCCTGGGATGGAGCCCCACATCTGGCTCTCTGCTCAGCAGGGAGCCTGCTTCCCCCTCTCTCTCTCTGCCTCTCTGCCTACTTGTGATCTCTCTTTTCTCTCATATAAATAAATAAAATCTTTAAAAAAAAAAAAGAATGCAACTTTTAGATAAAGGGCTGGTATCTAAGATCTATAAAGAACTTTTCAAACTCAATACCCAGAAAACAAATAATCAAGTCAAAAAATCGGCAGAAGACATGAACAGACACTTCTCCAAAGAAGACATACAAATGGCTAACAGACACATGAAAAAATGTTCAACATCATTAGCCATCAAGAAAATTCAAATCAAAACCACACTGACATACCACCTTACACCAGTTAAAATGGCAAAAATTAACAAGGCAAGAAACAACAAATGTTGAAGAGGATGTGGAGAAAGAGGAACCCTCTTCCACTGTTGGTGGGAATGCACGTTGCCACAGCCACTTTGGAAAATAGAATGGAGGTTCCTCAAAAAGTTAAAAATAGAGCTACCCTATAACCCAGCAATTGCTCTACTGGGTATTTACCCCAAAGATACAGATGTAGTGAAAAGAAGAGGCACATGCACCCCAATGTTCACAGCAGCAATGTCCACAACAGCCAAACTGTGGAAGGAGCCAAGATGCCCTTCAACAGATGAATGGATAAAGAAGATGCGGTTCATATATACAAAGGAATATTACTCAGCCATCGGAAAGGATGAATACCCAGGATCAACATGGATGGAAATGGAGGGGATTCTGCTATGTGAAATAAGTCAAGCAGAGAAAGTCAATTATCATATGGTTTCATTCATATGTGGAACATAAGGGAAGGAATGGAAAACTTGAGTGTGGGAAATCAGGGGAGAGAGACAACCCAGAGAGACTATGGACTCCAGGAAACAATCTGTGGGTTTCAGAGGGGAGGGAGGTGGGGGGATAGCATAGCCCAATGATGGGTATTAAGGAGGGCACCTGTTATAACGAGCACTGGGTGTTATATGCAAATAATGAATCATGGAACACTACATCAAAAACTAATGATGTACTGTATGGTGACTAACATAACATAAAAAAAAATTCACCTTTCTAATTAGAAAGACTTTCATTGCAAGACTATAAAGAATTTCACTCATGTTTTTTCTAGTACTTTTGATTTCATTTTTACATTGAATCCTTTTGAACGTCGATCCTGATGTATGCTCTAAGATGCGGATCCAGATTTATTTTATTCCAAATGGCTACCAGTTGTCCCTAAACCCTTCGTTAAAAATCTAAATCAATTTTGACCCTACTTCCACATTTACCCTAAATGCCGAAGTGTGCTTGAGACTATTCCGGGAATTTCTGTCCTGTCCCATTGGCTTGCTACACCAAGTTACTGCCACACTCCTAAAACAGAGCTCTGCAACATGGACCAGGCTCTACTCACTACTCTCTCTTTTCTCTGCTGGCACTCCTGCATGCTGTTTTTCACTGAATTTCAGAATCAGCTTGTGTAGAACCCAAGAACAAGAGGCTGGCATTTTTATTTGAAATCTTGTTAAATGAATAATCTGACTTAGATAGATTACGCTTTCTTATTCAAGAACACATATGTCCTTACATGTCTTCAAGCCTACTTTTGTGAGCTTTGGGAATGTTTTATAAGTTTTCTTCCTATGGATTTTGCATATTTCTAAGCATCCTTACAGGATTATTTTCTGTTGACATTTTTTGTCTTCTCCTCCCTTCTACTTCACAACCAATTGCTGTTTTGTATATACAAAAGCTACAGATCACAGTACACTGATTTTCCATCTCCATCCCCTCCATCTAAGGGATAGGGCATCTGTACACTGGGATGACATGCAGTTGTTAAGAACAAAGAACGGTGTCTATGCAGTGATGCGGTGTGTGGATGGAATGGCTTAGTGTCTTGTGAGGAACTGTTCATGTCAGGGAAGAAGAGGTGGGGCACAGAGAACTTACTGCAGACGCTTTGGTATTTTAAAAAATTTTACGTATCTTTCTTTTATGTAATAACAAAAAATTCATGACTGTATCAGCAGAAACAGACTACATTATGATGCGACCACAAACCACCAGCAAATCTAGTGACGCACAGACATAGCTTTCTTACTCTAGCCCTGTGTCCAGCACAGGTTGTCAGGGGCTTCCACAGACCCTTGTCACTCAGGAACTTTTCAGGAGGCTTCAGCACTCTACAACATCACCAGCCCCACAAAAAGCTTTAGGAAGGATGGATGGAGAACCCAACCTGCTGTGAAATGCTTCTCCCTGGAAGAGTCACACACCACACCCTTCATACTGTAAGACCATACATCACCTCAAGTGGGCAAGGTCCGAGACTGGAAACTCGGTGAGCAGCAGAGATGTGCCCACAGGGTCAAAGAGCTGAGGTGGGTGCGCAGCACTTAGAAAATAGATAAAGTGAGACACTTCACAAATTCGCATTGGGAAAACCTGCTCTTTAAAGGAGCCCTAAGGGGACGCCTGGGTGGCTCAGTCAGCTAAGCATCTGCCTTCGGCTCAGGTCATGATCCCAGGGTACTGGGATCAAGTCCCATGTCAAGCTCTTTGCTCAACGGGGAGCCTGCTTGTCCCTCTGCCTGCTGCTCCCCCTGCTTGTGTGCTCCCTCTCTCTCTGATAAATAAATAAAATCTTTTTTAAAAATAAGTAAATAAATAAGAGCCCTAGGTAAATGTTTTTGATGAAGGACTACTTTTAGATGTAAATGATCTTGCCCCCACACACCCACACACACTTTCTTTAAGTAGTCCCCCACTGGGCCTGAATCCCATTGTGGGGCTCAAACTCAATACCCTGAGATCAAGAGCTGAGCTGAAATCAAGAGTTGGTCACTTAACTGACTGAGCCACCCAGGTGGCTTTTAATTTTTCTATCTGGGAACACTGAGCTTCCAGACTCTTTTACTAAAAGAGTGCACACTGATAATACAGAAATCACTACTTAAATTGACTACAGGTGGCCTGGACAGGTTCACCGCTCAATGCTTGTGGTCCTTCATGTTGATGATTCACAATCACTCATCAGAGAGCCAGAAGGGGCTGGCAAGGCGAGCTTCATACAATGCTTTCCTTGGTGGTCTGGTTTCCCCACAGCCTCTGCAGCAGGGAGCCAGACCCTGACAGCCACTCCAAAACTGACAAGATGGGAGGTGCTAAGGTACAGAGAAGGTCCCAAAGGAGGCCATCAACCCGAGGAAAGGCTCTGCGGCAGGCCTATGCCCACCCCTTAGCACTGTGCCGTGGCCACTAATGTGGTCCGAGAAGGAAAGCCACATCCTGGTTAAAGCCCTGGCTTCCTCCTGAGACACCAGCCCCGTATTTTCAACCTACACTATTTCCTTCTTCTAATAGCACATGTAGGAGAAACAGCCCCAACACAGGCAGGAGCAGAGTGGCTAGGGTGCAGGCCCTGGGGCCTGCCCAGCAACGCCTGCAATGGTGAGCTACAGACTACGTGTGACACAGTGTCCTCATCTGCGATAACGCACCCCACCTCATGAGATTAGTTGTGAACATTTCATAAGTTAACACATGCAAAGTGCTGAAAAGGATGGTCTCTGGTACTAAGTATAGAATGTTATTTTTCCTAACTCTTCCTATGCCTACTTTTATTGACTATTCCCTTTTCCTGACTTGACTTCTTTGGGACTGTTCTGCCTCGACAGTCTCCTTCACCTTCCTTTCACCCATCTTTAGCAAACACCAACTTGCCAAATGCTGTTTTTGAAACACAGGGGAGTTTGGGACACAAGAGATGTGGCCTAACCAGGAAGACTGTTGCTTTAAAAGCTCTGCAAACGCAGCCTTCCTGCTGAGGGGTCCCGGACCAAGACCTGGTGTGGTAGCCTCTGCTCCTATACACAGGCCTGCTGGGTTGACACAGACATTTAAGCACGGTGGACCCATACCGGCCTGCTGCACCTAAGTGGGGGCAGCCACGCACTGGATCTCAGGATCTCACAGTGACCAGCCCTCATAAGCACAGTCACAACCTGGAGTCAGCACCAAGCTCAAGTCACCTCTCAACCTACCCCTACTCGCCCTCCCTGTCTCCCCCCACAAAAAGACTGATTCCTAGATTTTTGTAGGTTGTGAACTAGCAAAATTTTCTGCAAAATGAGGACTGACACAGTGTTGCCAAGTTTTTAATTTTACCAAGGAAAGATTTCTAAAACTAGCTAATCTGATGAGAACATTTTAACACCAAAAAAGACACAAAGGACACTGTCTCAGAATTCAAACACTATATAAATTTACCTTTACGAGATACTTTCTACACTATCCTTATTTTATCATTTCCCTTCCACCCAGCAAAAATTTAGTTCAAAACTACCATGGATCCCAAGCCAGTATGGGGAATTCCTGCTCCTCAGGAATGGCACCGTGGGCTTCCTCCATCTTTCCTGCCTTCCTCTTCACACCTGTGGGCCTGTTTTCTGTCTGCTTTGGTACCCAAGAAGGACCTGGTTTCAGGACAAAACTGGTTCCAGAAACCCCCCAGATCCCATATCAGGGCTCTTATTCCTGTATTCTCTTTCATTTATGAAAGCAGTACTAGTTACAGACAAGAAGATAAACTTCTGGCCTCATTCCCTAAACGGGGCCAGTAAAATGACATGTAATGACATCTTTTTAGTATCTTATATGGGGTTTTGCTCTTCCTAGCCCAGGTCAGAACAGCACAAGTCCTGGATTTTTGATGGCTTT
This sequence comes from Nasua narica, assembly GCA_028533885.1. Lineage (NCBI taxonomy): Eukaryota > Metazoa > Chordata > Mammalia > Carnivora > Procyonidae > Nasua > Nasua narica. Next base: position 78,613,136 of record CM052811.1, on the reverse strand, counting down.
AAGAGCTAATGCACAAATGGTAGAAAGGTATACATTGACAAAAATCAAGATACTGCTTTTTTTTTTAATACATTGCTTTTCTATCTTATCAACAGAGTGAGCATAGAAATTTTAAAAAATTTTTCCTTATCACTAATAAAAATAAAACCGTCTCAAGGAAAATATGGTGTATATATTATATATTATTGGAATATATTTCAGCCTGGATGGAATATTGGAATATTATTCAGCCTTAAAAAGGAAGGAAATTGTGACATATGGCACAACATGGATGAACCTTAAGGACATTATACGAAGTGAAATAAGCAAGACACAAAAGGACAAATATTCTAGGATTCCACTTCCACGAGGAACGAGCAATCAGCAAGTTTAACAGTTGTCATCAGGGGCTGGAGATAGGAGTGGGGAGTCGGTGTTTAATGCATAGAGGTTCAGTTCTGGAAGATGAAAAGGTTCTAGAGACAGGGAGTAGTGATAGCTGCACACCTTGTGAATGTGCTTAATGGCATGGAATTGTGCACTTACAAAAGGTAATTGTTATGTATACTTTTCCACAATAAAAAATATTTCCAAAAGGCTGTCTCATTTGGGAAATTAGTATAGCTCCCTTTTCATTTAACTGTTCACTCAAGCATTCTGTTTGTCTAGCTCTAGATTCCTTACCAACTAGAACAAGAAACTACCTGCTTTCCAAACCTATTTTCACAGCAAAACAAACAAAAAACCCCAAAAAAACGTATCCGAGAAAGTTCTGAAACCTGTGGCAATGCAAAGCAAAAATACAAGGCCTGAACATCTATTAGCAATTTAGGTAATCTAGTATCTCAAAGAAACACACAAATACTGGGAATGCAAATTAACATGTAACATTAGTGTCTCCTGTGAACTTTTAAGTTAACAGAAAAAGAAGACAGAGTGATTAGAGAGAGAAAAATATTATGCCACTTTATACTTGTATAATGCTGATCTGATCTTGTTGCAATCTTAGTACAATTCAGTGAAGTAGGCAGGACAAATTAATACTCCCAGCATAGAGATGTGGAAAGTAAGCTCATAGCTATTAAATAACTTGCTCAAGGTAAGGCCTCAGCTGGAGAATGAGCTCAGGTCCTTGGCCTAGAAGTCTGGTCCACTTTTCCTATTCAACTAAATCCTCATTTGGAATGAATTAAATACTGCCAGATATCTAGAAAACTTTTAGAGTGAAAAATGGTAAAATTCAGTTCCCCTGGGTTTTCTCCTTAGGGTTTCAGATCACCCAACTATGCTCAGAATCCCAAAGGCTGGTAGCAGCCAAACCCAGAGAAGTTCTGGGTGGTGGCAAGTACACAAGTGAGAATGAAAGCTGGAGAAAAAAATTTTCTTTCAAAATGCTCACACAAAAGCTCTATAGCATTTGTTTTGTTTCTTAAACAACTTTGAGATACAATTGATATGAACTGCAAATATTTAAAGTGTGTAATTTTATCAGTTTTAACACATGTAAACACTTTTGAAACCATTACCCCAAAACTTCATCTTGCCCCTTTTAATTCTTCCCTCCTGCCCCTCTCTGATCCCTGCTCCCAACCCCAAACAGTCACAGATCTACTGTGTGCAACTACAGGATAATTTCATATAAATGGCTATCTTTTGACTGGCTTCTTTCACTCAGCATAATTACTCTGAGATTCATTTGTTTGTTCATCATTGCCTGTATCATTCTTAAAAAAAAAAAAAACAAAACTTTTATTTTTTAGAGTTTTAGGTTTACAGAAAAACTGAGCAGAAGGTTCAGAGATTTATCATAGACCTCTGTCCCACACACATGCAGAGCCTCCCCTACAATCAACAGCCAGCACCAGAGTGGCACATTTGTTATAACTGATGAAGCAATATTGACAAATCTTTACCACCCAGAACCCATTTACTTTAGGGTTCACTCTTGGTGTCGTACATTCTAAGAGTATGGACAAATATATAATGACATGTATCTACTGCAGTCATTTCACTGCCCTAAATATCCTCTGTGGTCCAAGTTCATTCGTTTTGATAGCTGAGTAATATTCCACTGTGGGGCTATGCAACTTTGCTTTTACACACATTTGCTGATGGGTATTGGATTGCTAGCAGTTTTCTTTGTTTATAGATTTTATTTTTAAGTAATCTCTCCACCCAACATGGGGCTCAAACTTACAACCCCAAGATCAAGAGTCACATGCTCCACCGACTGAGCCAGCCAAGCACCCTGGATCATTTCCGGTTTTTGCCTATTACAGATTAAACCTTTACTAACATTATTATTTTCATTTTTTATTCCTTTGATTTCTGTTTTGATCTTTATTATATTTTTTTTACTTTGGGTTTAATTCCTACTTTTTGTTTATTAGTTTTTTAATATGGAAACTGAAGTCATTGAAGACCTTTCTTCTTTCCTCGGGCATTTGGTGCTATAAATTCCCCAAGGATGATTTAGGAGCATACATGTGTCTTTATTTGCATTCAGTATGGACTACTTTCTAATTTCCTCTTGAATTTCTTCTATGATCTATGGCTTATTCAAAAGTGTGTTATTCACTTCTCAAATGTTTCAGGATTTTCCAGACATCTTGTTTTTACTGATTTCTAATTTAATTCCTAACGGTTCGAACACAGACTTTGCATGACTTAAATTCTTTTAAAGTTCTTGAGATTTGTTTTATGGCCTAGAATATGATCTATCTGGTTTGATATGCACTTGAAGAGAACAAGTATTAGCCTTTGTTGGACAGACTTTCAATCAAGTTCCGTTGGTGGACAATGTTGTTGAAGTCTATTACATCCTTGCTGAAATTCTGCCTCCTACTTCTTTTTTTTTTTTTTTTTTAATTTATTAGAGAGCAAGAGACTGAGAATGAGAGGGGAGAAGGTCAGAGGGAGAAGCAGACTTCCCGCAGAGCCGGGAGTCCAATATGGGACTCGATCCCGGGACTCCGGGATCATGACCTGAGCCGAAGGCAGTTGCTTAACCAACTGAGCCACCCAGGCGCCCGTGCCTCCTACTTCTATCAGTTATTGAAATATCTGGCTATAATCACAGATGTGTCTATTTTCCTCACAGTTCTATTTCTACTTTATGGATTTTTAAACTCTGTCAATTACACATACAAATGTTCAAAGTTGTTATGTCCTCTTGATTAATTGATCTGTCATTATGAAACAATTTGCTTTAACTCTCATATTCTGTGCTCTGAAATATACATTGATATTAATATAGCCACCCCTGCTACCTTTTCTCTTATGATTTTTTCATATAATTTTCTTATATATAAATTACTTTCTGTAGGAATACAATATATAATACACATAACATAGAAAATTGGTGTTAATCAACTGTTTATTAGTAAGGCTTCTGGTTAACAGTAGGCTATAAGGAGTTAAGTTTTTGGAGTCAAAAGTTATACATAGTTTTTTGACTGCATAGGCCTGGGTATCCCTAATCCCCCATGTTGTTCAAGGGGAAACTTGGTACATAAAATATATATGTAATATATAACATAGAAAGGTTTGCATAACATATATATTATCTCATGTGCTCTGAGAATGAACAAAAGAGTAAAGCCAGGATTCATTCCCCAAGCCTAATAGTTGGTTAAATTCTTCTTAGTTCACAAGTAGAAACCTGAAGAACAATCTTCAAAATCTTATTCGAACACAGTGAGTTTTGGGGGCAATTTCACTCAAAAGAATTGAAAAAGTTAAGGCTTTAATAAAATACACAAGAGCAATCCATAAATGTCTCTTTGTTCCCAGAGAAGAAAACAAAAAATCATGAGGATGTTGGCGGAATTGTCCTGCTGCAAAAAGGCCTTATTCTCCTGCCAGAAACAAAAATGCTTGATGCTACAGTATAGCTTGTTTTCAGGTGCTTTACACACAACTGCACTACCTACTGTTACAAAAAAACAAAAATTCAACTGCCTGGGTTTTAAAGATCTTATTGGCTCTCTTCAACAATGTCCTGAATCAGACAGCATCTAACCCAGATAGGAGCTTGGAGGAGCTGTACAGAATCAAAGGCAGAGAAGTGAGCAGGAACAAGGACATTATACTGGGCAAGAAAATGGGTTGGTTATTGCCTGTTCAATTTCCTTTAGGGGATGGCATGAGTCTGTCAGGCAGATTACCTCGCTAGTGCAGATCAGGCAATTCCTGAACGAGTGGTTTAAGATTCCATTTCTGGGAGAGCTGAAGCTGTTAGGTCTTGGTTTGGCAAAGTAGGGCTTAGCATAAGGCACTCCGTTTGAGGCCTGTTGTCTTATGTTTAACACTACCTTGCTTTATTTTTCTTTATATAATTTTGTACCTCCTCTGAAACATCACTGTATATTGAACACTACCTTTTTTGCTGCCTTTCTCCTTCATGACAATATAAGCTCTGTAAAGGCTAGGACCTATCTGGCTCTTGTGCAACATTTTGTCCACATCCTCTTGCACACAATAGGTCTCAACAAGTTGCACAAGAGCCAGATAGGTCATCTTAGATGAATGAAAGAACAAACATGCAAGCAATATTGTTGATATACGCCACACTTAACAGTAATCATCCAGGGAAATTCCACTTTCTCATTATCTTCTCTGTTTTAAATTTTTATCAAGAAATCTTTATTACTAAGAGACTCATAAACTCATGAAACAAACTGAGGGTGGCTGGGAGGTAGAGGGTAGGGATAAGGTGACTGGGTTATGGACATTGGAGAGAGTACGTGCTATAGTAAGTGCTGTGAAATGTGTAAGTCTGATGATTCATAGACATGTACCCCTGGGGCAAATAATACATTATATGTTAATTTAAAATTTTTAATAAATAAATAAATAATTTTTTTAAAAGAAAGCTTTATTACTTTTATAATCAGAAAAAAATTTAAATGAGAGAGGGACAGAGGGACAGAGAGGGTTCCTTGGAAGCTGCCTTTCACCATGGTGGCCACCATCCCTGCAGATCCTTGCCTTGGTGCCTGCAGAATCTCCCTCATGCTTTCTCTTGAGGCCTGAGGCTGTAATGGCAGGCTCCCAGTCAGCCTACACTGGTTTAACAGTTTCTTCCATCTAGAACCCTAAACCAAATATCAAATCCTTTCCATAGGTTCTGCCACAACATGCCTTGTTGAAGTGTGCTGTGTTCCCAAACTGTGAGAATTTATTTTCTTGTGTCTACAGAAACCTTGGTAAGCCAGGGAGGCACCGATAGGATGCACTATATCCTGTCAAAGAAGTGAGAGCCAAAAAGATGAGATTCTCTGAAGATAAATCAGCACCAAAAAAAAAAAAAAAGGCAGAACAACGAAAGACAAAAGTTAGACCAGACTAACCATCTCCAACCATGGCTCCATTTTGTCTTTACTATAGATATCATTAAAATATTTGAGTGTAAGAGCTGGTGGCAGCCACAAGTAAAAACTGACAAACAACAAACTCCCTTGAACATGTTTCCTGCCATCTTTATGTTCCCAGCACCTAGCATGGATCTGACCAAAAACGCAAGTATTATAACCATGTGCTGAATAAAACAACCCATAGGTACCTGCCACTGACATGGCCATTTTCAGGTAGTGGTGAAATGATCTTCCAGGACCAGGAATGGCATAAATCAAGGATGAAAGAAGAAAGTGTGGGAAGTCTCAGTTGTACAAGTAAAGAGTTAAAAGCCATATATATCTCTCAAAGACCTGAACTACTGCATCAAAATGACCTGTTCCAACCCTGAACGTTCCTCCCTTCCCATTATGAATAGTTCAGTCAATATATCTAAACCTTGCATGGAGATCCCACAAGTCTGTAAGAACTGAAAACAACTTGAACTTTCTTTTTTTTTTTTTTTAAGATTTTATTTATTTATTTGAGAGACAGAGAAAGTGAGAGAGAGCATGAGAGGAGAGAAGGTTAGAGGAAGAAGCAGACTCCCCGTGGAGCTGGGAGCCCGATGTGGGACTCGATCCCGGAACTCAAGGATCATGACCTGAGCCAAAGGCAGTTAGTTGCTCAACCAACTGAGCCATCCAGGCGCCCCCAACTTGAACTTTCTTTTCTTATCCTAAAGCTCAGGGCAACTTTTTTCAAGCTTCAAGAACAGATCCAAAAGTCTAGCATTCTGGAGATCTGCTTGTATTCCTTCAGTGACACTCCTTCTTTGCCTTCTTCTTTGCAAAAATAAGGGTCTTACTCTTCTGAAACACTCATCGATCCTCCCTTCTTTTTACCTTTTAGGACACTTCCATACCAGATGAAAAGAACACAGATATTAAGACAACTCAAGTCCACAAGCGCCATCTCAAGACAAATTGCATTTAGAAACAGTTCTTCATGTATTCATGAAACCTGAGAGGTAAGGATTCTACCTGGGTCCCACACAATCTCTATCTTGACCTCAGTTCACATTGCTCCTTTTCCTACCACCACCTCCAGCTGTAACTCCTTTATTGTGAGGATGTGTGCAGGAACCTTGTGGAGCCACTACCCTACCACTAAGGCCCCCCAAAACCAGGAAGCACTCAACTGTGCGGAAATATGTGTGGCTTCTCAGACACGAGCTCACAGCTGAAATGACTTCCCATGGGACCCATTTCTGAAACATTACATGTCAGAAAGAAAGAAAGAAGCGTCCCTGCTAGGTAGCATGATTATTATGAATGTTTAGCAAATATGGTGGAACAGGCTGTTTAGGTCAAGGACAAAGAACTAGGACTGTCTAGGTGGAGACACCTAGAAAGGGAAAGACCTACAAAGGGAAAGAAAGACCTGCAGCACCTCCGGCCCCCTCTCCCCTCAGTGAACAACTATGCTCTTATTTCACAGAGAAAGGAGAAGCATGCAGAAGACAACTTCTAACGGTTCCCCCACAAATCTAACCACCTCCCTGCAGCCTCGTGGCCCCCTTGGCCTGTCTTCATGTCTGGGGACCCTCCACTTAGCCTTGAGGTGTTGGGTCCCAGAGACACCATGTCACCAGCATCTACATGGCCAGGGTATGCCTAGTGGATCATCCCAGTGAGCACAGCAATGAGCTCTAACAACAGCACTGGTCAGAAGCCTCCTCCCACCCCAGGAATCCCTCTTATCTTTGTTCCCTTTTATGGTAAAACTCCTTCAAAAAGCTATCTGCAGGGGTGCCTGGGTGACTCATTCAGCATCTGCCTTTGGCTCAGGTCCTGATCCCAGTGTCCTGGGATGGAGTCCCACATCGGGCTCTCTGCTCAGCAGGGAGCCTACTTCTCCCTCTCCCCCTCCCCCTGCTTCCCCTGCTTGTGTCCCCTCTCTCACTGTCTCTCTGTGTCAAATAAATAAAAGCTTTAAAAAAAAAAAGCCATCTGCATTTCTTCTCTCCACCTCTCCCTTGAGCCACTCTGTCAGGTTCTTATCCCCACCATTCCATTAACCCACTGCTGTCAATCACTCATCTCCATGTCACCAAATCAAACAGCAGATCACACTTTCATATGCAACAGGCTTCTTCACCCAGCTGCCTTGACGCTTTCCTCCTAGCCCTCTTCCTAATCCATTTCCTTGCTTCCTCCAGGTCTCTTCTCCCAGCCCCTAACCACTGAGGACCAGGGGCCCAGCCCTCAGAGCCCCCTCATGACTCTAAGTATCTTCTGCAGGCTAACAGTCAGAAGTCGACCAAACTTCCCCGAACTCCAGCTCCTCCTAGCTACTGCATCTGCAAAAAGAGGCCTCAATATGCCCCCAAACCAAACTCATCACCCCTCAAAGCACTTGCTCTTCCCACAACTACCCCATCTCGATGCATGGCAGCTCCTTGCCTCTGGCTGCTCGACAAAAAACTGACTATCCTTGCTCTCTCACACTCATCTACCCCCAAATCTTATTGACATCTCCTTCAAAACAGATCTACAATGCAGCACCTCTCTCCTCCACAGCTACTGCCAGCCCAAGCCCCATCATCTCCTGCCTGGATGACTCCTAACTGGTCCTCCTGCTCCCTCTGGCCCTCCAGTTTGTCCTTGTCATAGCAGTCAGAGTGACATGGTAATGATATACATCACATCAAGGCATTCCTCCCCTCTAAAGAAGCCAGTGGCTTCCATTCAAATGTCCTCTCTCAGAAAGAGAGAGGACATTCCTACCACCTAAACCATGCACATATCACAGATGCTCCTTACTGGCCTACTTTTCTCCTCAGCACCCCAAGCATCTGACACAGCTCATACCCACTTGTTTGTTATTTGCCTCCCCTACCAGAATGTAAAGTCCATGAGATGTGACCTGCATCTAATAGTATTAGTAATTACCCTGGGGATGACCAAACTAGAAGGTGCTGATTGGGCACTCATTGTGCACCCAGCTCTTTTGTACATCTGAGCTTCACCTCGATCCTACAGGGAAGGTATTTCTGTCCCCATATCACAGAGGAAGAAACCAACTCAAAATGTTGAACAAGTCTCCCCAACCCACAGAACCTGAAAACACTTGCTTGGGGCTCCATCATCCATGTGAGTGATATCCTCTAAGATATCAAAAGATACTACAATGAGAGGATCATTGGCTAAATAATGGATCTGTTGGCTAAATGGACATCTCAGGCAAAGTTTCCTCCTACTGGTCTTCCCTGTGTCAGCATCCCCTATCTTACTGACCCTTCCCAACTGGCCTTCAGTTCAAGACAAATGACTTACCAACTCCCTGTGCCGAAAGAGCCCTCTGTCAGAGCATAAACCCACCTACACCCAAATTCTGCAGCATCACCTCTGGGAGAAGAGCACTGACTTAATCTGTCAGTTTTCAAGATCACATTATAGTAAAAATTTCTCCTGTAGACCTCAGTTTGTAAAGAAAAGTGTCCTAGTGAGAGGAAGAAAGGGATCATGAGTCTGGAAAGGCAGCCTGTCTCCACTGCTGTCAGCATAACCCTGACAAGATGACCCATCTTCTATGCCTCTTTCCAAGACTACCTCCATGATAATGTCTTCAGGAGCCTTTGATCTACTCAAAAATATCTCCCACATGTAAGCAATGTCTGCCCAGTTACCATACAAGACAGGCACTCCCTTAAGAAGGGAGAGTATGCACTGGCTAAAAAGGAACTAGAAAGGAAGCAGAGATATAGGGCACAAAGTCCCACCAAAGAGGGAGACATCAGAGAAGTGCCAGGTCTCCGGGTCCTGGGTCCAGGACCCAGGGCTGGAGTATGGCCTTGATGAGATAAATATCATTTGGAAAGAGATGGACTCAGCTGGGAGCCCCAGCCAAGGTGCCATAAACAAAGCCTGCCCCCTTGCTTGTCATAGTCCAGGCACAGAATGTACTCTCGGGGAGTGGAAGGAGAAGGGGGATGGAAAAAAGCACACATTAATGACAAAAGTTAGCTCAGAACACACTCTCACCTTCTCGGTGTATAAAGAAAGAACAAAGAGATACCATGCAAAGCAGCTTCTAAGGTGAGTTCAAGAAAAATGATGTTGAAGGAGAGGCTGCTTTAATGCTAAAGCCATTAGCGGCTGGATCAAGTCCCTTGCTTTGGGTCAAGGAGGAACCAAGGGTGATGCCTCAGTTCCTCTCTATTTACACGTGAGGATCACTGGCTATGAAACCTTCCTTGCAGCCCACCGATCTCAGTCAGAGGCAGATCCACTGATGAGCCAGGAGTGGAAGGATAAAGACTAGTTCACTGAAACACACAGACTCATACATCTCAGTACCACCTTCCTAGGGTGCAAATTAGACCACTTATGCCATTAAAGCTTAGTCCTTAATGGACTCCAGGGTCACTGAAAAAAGCAAAAACAAAATAACAGGAAAAGCCCACAGGCATAGTCTTAAGGCATAGTCCTTAAAGAACTCCAGGGTTACTGAAAAAAAACAAAAACAAAATAACAGGAAAAGGCCACAAATTTCGTGTTTGGCAAAAATACCAGATACTGTACAAAATTAATATCTAGTCCTTCCCCTCAGGGAGTGCAGGGTCAACACACCAGTTAGATAAACATTTACCTTTAAAAATGACCAGTCCAGAAATTATAAAAAACAAAACAAAAAATGTTTTATTCTATCTTACTCCACAAAGTTATTGTTTTTATCTGAATTAGTTGCCAGTGTTTACAAAGCTTGAGTTCACACACACCCACACAGACACACACACATATCCCCAGCTCCTCTTCTTGAGAAACTAGATGATCTGTCCCACCCTAGGGCCACATTCCTGCCATGGGTAGCAACAGGAGAGGTGCAGTAGCTGCACTGAAAGAGGTGCTTTCAGATGGAAGATGTTCTCTCTACTCCTCCAGAACCCTCAGCAGCATCTTGGTCTCCCAGAATTAATTAACAACAACAACAAAAATTTTATTTGGGGGAAAAAAAAGATTTTGTTCAAAGAAAAAATACTTCAGTGTATATCTGTGTATTAGATATACATTAGCCAGTCTATCAAATGAGAAAAAAAGGTAAAAAATGTAAGCACACAAAATTAGGAAACAGAACAGGGATAACAGCCCCAGATACAGAGGGAAAAGCTGGATAAAAAAGATGATTTTCTATGGACATATAAATCACCAAAACTAAGCCCAGAAAGATAGCAAATCTAAAAAAGCACCAGGCCTAGGTAGTTTTACAGGGGAATTCCACCAAATTTAAAGAAACAGACAATTTCAAGAGTATTTAAACTGGCTAACGCAGAGAAAGCTTTTAATAAAGCTAAGGAAAGCACTAAAACAACTTGATAGAGTACATTAAAAAACAAAATTACAAACTAGTTTCACAAATAACAATGTAAAATGACTAAGTAAAATATTAATAGAAACTGGCTACATATTAACAGAGTTTTCACTGATGATTCAATAATATGATGATTCAATAACAAAAAATCTGGTACTATAATTCATATTAACAGGTCAAGGAAGAACATCTATATGATACTTTCACAAATGTTAAAATGGCATTTCATAAAATTCAACAACCATTTTTGATTTAAAAAAAAAATAGCAACAACGCATGCCTTCGTAAAATAACTAGTGTGGCAAAAACACTAAAAGCATTCTCAGTAAAGTAAGGAATAAGACAAGGTACCTACTAGCTTTCCCAGTATTTAATCTTGTTTTGGAAATATAATGCAACTGAAAAAGAGAAACAAGAGACATAAAAAGTAGAAAACACAGAATGAAATTCTTATTTTTTGTAACTGATACGATATTATACTTGAAAATCCAAGAGAACCAACTGCAAACACTACTAGAAACAATATAATTACATAAGTTGCTGCTTGCAAAATTAATAAGTACAGGGGTGCCTGGGTGGCTCAGTCAGCTAAGCCTCTGCCTTCCACTCATGTCCTGATCCCAGGGTCCTTGGATCAAGCCCTGCATCGGGCTCCCTGCTCAGGGCGGGGGGAGTCTGTTTCTCTGTCTGCCTGCTGCTCCCCCTACTTGCGCTCCCTCTAATAAATAAACAAAATCTTTAAAAGAAATTAATAAGTACAATAATAGAAATATGTAATAAAAGAAAGGGTCCTATTTTCAACAACAAAAAAGACCAAGTAACTAGGAATAAACTTAAGAAATGTATAGGATTTTTATTTTTATTTATTTATTTTTAAAGATTTTATTTATTTGACAGAGACAGAGAGATCACAAGTAGGCAGAGAGGCAGGCAGAGAGAGGGGGAAGCAGGCTCCCTGCTGAGCAGAGAACCCGGGGCCTCGAACCCTGAGATCATGACCTGAGCCAAAGGCAGAGGCTTGAACCCACTGAGTCACCCAGGTATCCTAATGTACAGGATTTTTAAACAAACCTTTAAAGACATTTCTGAGACAACTGGAGAAATGTGTATGTAGATTGGATATTAGATTAAATTAGTAATAGGCAATAAATTATTAATTTTGATAAATATAAAAAAGTTTTGATAAATATAGCAAAGAGTTATATAAATTTCAAAAGTTCCTAGGGGCGCCTGGGTGGCTTAGTGGGTTAAGCCTCTGCCTTCAGCTCAGGTCATGATCTCAGGGTCCCAGAATGGAGCCCCGCATGGGACTCTCTGCTCAGCGGGGAGCCTGCTTCCTCCACTCTCTCTGCCTGCCTCTCTGCCTACCTGTGATCTCTCTTTCCCTATCAAATAAATAAATAAAATCTTTAAAAAAAAACTTCCTATTTGTTCCAGTTCCCAAGTTATACTCTTAAGTAGTTATAAATAAAATCATTTGTTAATTCCGAAGTAGTCATGAATAAAATCATTTGTTTTCAAATATTATAGTCCCCCATCCTACAAAGAAATGGAGAGGAGGGACAAATGATTCAAGATTGGCAACACATGGGAAACTATTTAAGAAGATGTGTTGGGTACATACATTATATTGTCTTCCCTACTTTTGTATATTTGAAAATGTGCACAATAGGACCCAAAGAAAGGCAGGTAATGAGAGACCCAAAGGTAAAAAATAGGCTTATAAAAACACACAAAAGTTGCCACCTAACAATTAGAAATGCAAATTAAAGCTACAAATAGGATGTCCTTTTCATCAAATAGAAAAAAGATAAAAATATTTGGTAACCTTCAGGATGGGGGGAAGGGAGGCAACTGACACTGCTGGGGAAAGTATCCATCAGTACATTGGAGGGCACTTTAGCCTCACCTTTAAAAATTTAAACACACACTCCTTGGCCCAGCAATTCCACTTCTTAGGAATTTACACCACAGATAACTAAATCAATAAGTCTTTTCTGCCACCTACCATGGCCATGCACTAGAGACAGAAAAGTGAAGGAAACATAGTCCCTGTACTCATGGGGCTTCCATTCTTGTAGAGGAGAAGATAGAGCAAGTACACAGACAATTGCAAAGTCAAGAGAGATAAGTGTGATGAAAAAAGCACACAGAATAAGGACAATGGGAGTGGCAAGAAGTCTATTTTGCATGGGTTGGTCTGGGAGGGCCTCTCTGAGGATGTGAGGACGTGACAGTTGAACAGAGACCTGGGTGAAGAAGAAAACAAAGCAGAAGAATGTCCAGGAGACCATTTCAAAAAACAGGGAAGGAAGCCACAGGGTAACATGCAAATTTGGCTCTCCTGCACTCTGCTTTTCTTGTTATTCCCTAACAGTCTTTCGTTCCTCCAAAGAATATGAGCACCTCTTGAATGTCTCTCTCTTTGTCCCAATACAAAAATGAAAATAAGCATATCCTTTTAATACAGTACATCTTTCCAGGAAGGTGCCAGACCAGCACTGTTTCCACAAACACTATTGTGCCTAACAATTTCATTTCTTCAAAGGAAAAATTCCCAAATTTATCTAGGTGTAATCACAAACTTATTAACAAAAGTACACTAAAGCTGTTCAGGAGTTTTTAATGCAGATAAACCTTTCCATAAAAAAAGAGAACAAATTAGTTTCACAAAAGATACTAACCAGCTACTAGATTACTTTGTAAAAAAAAAAAAAAAAAATACTATCAGTCCCTGCCCTTCTGGCAAGAATATGAATGACTGACTTAGAGGAGACTATATTTTAATGTCATAACCTTTTAAGCAATGAAGTTGAAATGCTGAAGTGTCCATTTGGATAAATATTTCTATTTTTATTTATATCTTTATTCATAAATTTTTATTTATCCAAATTTTTATTTTTAATATTTTAATTTATATTTTTATTTATCCAAATAATCATATTTTCAATTTCGTGATCTTTAAAGCAATGAAATTGATATTTTTAGAGACTATTTTGATAAATATTTGACACTGAAGTGGCCAGTGTCAATTAAGGGCATTCCTGTTGACCCCAAAAGAAATGACTCTGCAACAACACCTGAGAACATTACATACTAACTTGTTCAAAACGGTGAAACATCCAGACTTCACACTTGTCATGAATGATATGTTCTATGACCAGCCAGATTAATTACGAAGCTAGCATACAAGGAGAGATTTGTCCCTGTGAAATACACTATCTTAATTTTGTAATCAGTTTTACCTGGATGCATTCATCTCCTACTCAGAGGGAGAACGCAAAAAACTAAGACTTCCAGACTCTACGGAGATTCCTAAGGAGACAACTCAGTGCAGTCAAATTTCAAGCACCACTAGCCATCTGCACAACCAACGACAGGTTTCCCTCCAACAGCTGACGATGCGGTGTACCCCTGGCCACAGCACACCTTCCCCCAAAAGTCCAGTAGTTCCGAGCAAGAATGCCACTTCTGACAACTAGTTACCCGAAAAAAATTACCAAAGTGAGAAACCGGGAAAAGGTAAGCTTCCGCACAAGCCAGCCCAGCAAGAGCGGCGCTCGGTTTTGAGTTCTATGCAGATCCGAGACGAAGAATCCCAACGCTTTCAAGCTCGGGAGCCTGCCCTTCCGCGTCCCACCTCTTAAGTGCGGGGCGTCCAGGAGCCTCACAAGGGACGTCCCCCACGCCCTCCTCTACTCTCCCACGCCGGATCGTGATTGCCCGCCGCTCCTAGCCCTTGGGAGAGACGCTGGTCCAGCCCGTCGCGGACCGGGTCCCAATGGCTCACCTGCGAAGGATAAGGGCACGGGGCTGGGCTCCGCGGAGGGCCAGAAAAGGACACCAGGATAGGGAAGGGGACAGTTGGGGGCGCTCCCGCAGGCAGATACCTGGGATGCCCACGGGCCGCACATTCGAGCCAGGCGAAGGAAAAGGATGGAGGAGAATTGGAAGAGGACACCGGAGTATAGAGGGTAGATGTGGGGCGCTACTACAGGCGACAAACTTATGGAGGGGCGGGGGGCTTAAGGGCGGCTTGCGGGCCAAGTAGGGGACCCCTGCGCTGTGCCTCACCTGCCCAGCGCCCGCTTCATGCCCGCGTCCGCGGCGCAGCGCGGCTCTGCCGGCCCCTTGCCTGCCAGGCGCAGGTTCTGCTTCAGGCGGCAGTCGGCGTCCAGCGCCGCGGCGGCCGAGCCGGAGGAGGACGAGCCCGAGGCGGCGCAGCGCTCATGCTCCAAGGCGACGGGCTCGGTCCGCTTCCTCATCCCGCGGCCGACACGGCCAGCCGCCGACTGCGTCCGCTGACCTCGCCCGCCCGCCCGCGCTGCAGTCTCCGGTACTCACAAGAGCCGCTGCAGCCAGGAACCCGCACGCCCCCCCGAATTCCAGCCCCAGGCCGCGGCGCCCGGCTCTACGGACCGGCGCCTGAGACCAGGTCGGCCGCGCCGGCCAATCAGCGCCGGGATCCCGCTGGCCCCGCCCCCCCCGGCCTGCCCCCGTCCCGCCCCCTCGTTGGTTCCGCCGGGAGCGCGCCCAGCGTCCCCGGCGCCGACCTGCAGCCATTTTGGAGAAGGGCGGGCGAAGGCTTGCGGGGCGTCGTGGGCGGGTTAGGGCCAAGAGACCGGTGGTGCTGGCGAGGGGTCTGGGCTCCGTCGCCGCGAGGGGAGGGCCGCTTTTGCCTAGGTGCTCAGCGCCATGAGCAAACGCACCTGGTCCTGCCCCAGATTTGTGGTCCGAACTGGGGAGGACGCTGACCAAAAAGCACCCAATGAGCCAGAGCCTCAGAGGAAAGCTGGCTCCTTCCTCCCCCGCCCCAGACTGTGATTTTTCCCTAATGCGGGAAACCCAATGCGAATACTTAATCCCTCGGAAACGTTTCTATAATGGTTTATGCGAACAAAAAGCAGAAGGTAACAAGTCACCATTCTCATGATTGGTAACTATTTTCCCACAAGATTTTACTTTAAAAAATATGCTTTCAGGTACTCTTTTTTTCTTAACACAAACATAGATAATTTAATTTTTAAGTTTTGGGCTGAACGTATGAAAACTGAACTCATTAAACAATTTACTTCTTAAAACCTGTATTTGATTTTAGATTTTTGTAAAGCAGGAGACTCTTGATCTGGGGTTGTAGGTTCCAGCCCCAGGTTGGGAGTAGAGATTACTTAAGAATCTTGGGGGGAAAAAAAAGTGGAAAAAAATCTGTTTCAAAGAAAACTCGAGTTAAGAACTAATTCAACTCACAAAGAAAAGAGTAGTTTCACAAATTTAGTTTTACAGCTTTGGCATTCTTTAATATTTCTTACAAAGTAATTGTTGGTTGTAGCAACCAAGAAATGTGCTTATCACAAAGTGAACTTTTGTTCAATATTCAAAATTTCAACATTTCCATCAGTTGAAACTATTGGCAACTGATAATTTAAGATCAATTAGAAATCCCTTTAGAAATTCAGTAACTCCTTCTATTAGCTTTGTAATGATACTTTTTTTTTTTTAAGATTTTATTTATTTGAGAGAGCGAGCATGAGAGGGGAGAAGGTCAGAGGGAGTAGCAGACTCCCCATTGAGCTGGGAGCCCTATGTGGGACTCCATCCTGAGACTCCGGCATCATGACCTGAGCCGAAGGCAGTCGCTTAACCATCTGAGCCACCCAGGTGCCCTGTAATGATACTTCTAAATTGCTGAAGAATTTCATTAACTTTGTTATAAAAAATATCCAAACCATTCATATTTGTGTGGATATCACCAAATACTCTTTTAGAATTTAAATGGTGAATTTTAATTTTTTTAAGATTTTATTTATTTATTTGACAGAGAGAGAGAGATCAAAAGTAGGCGGAGAGAGAGGGGGAAGCAGGCTCCCTGCTGAGCAGATAGCCTGATGCAGGGCTCTATCCCAAGATCTGAGATCATGACCTGAGCCAAAGGCAGAGGCTTTAACCCACTGAGCCACCCAGGCGCCCCTAAGTGGTGAATTTTTAAAATTGTTATACTAGCACATACTGGGATTAGGAATCCAGAAACTGAAGTTTAAAAAAAATTTTTTTTTGACCCTATCACTCACAAAATCCTCTTTAATAGGAAAAAAAAAAAAAAAAAAAAGCAAGTAAGGGAGGGCGGTTGAGAAGAGAAATGTGAGGGTTATTGAGTCTGGCTGGCATTAGGCCTTGCCCATACAGTCTTCAACTCTTGGTCCTGTAGGGGCCAAGGGCCAGGCTGGTCCAAGGTGGGCCACTTTGGCTTGAAGATTATTTTGAGCTACTGGCAATCAAGACCCTATGGATTTCCTCCCTATGGAAGAAACTTTTTGCCCCTCCCTTGACTATATAGAAGAATCTAGATTGGGGATCTTTCCCAGAATAATAGTTATTACCAGAAATAAATCTTATCTAACTGACCCATCTATATGGCAAGGCAAGCATCTAATTACCAAACATCTTCTCTTCTTATTGTTCTGTGATTTGCATTCTTTCCCTTCAAAGTCCCAGATCCCAGGGCACCTGGGTGGGTTAAAGCCTCTGCCTTCGGCTCAGGTCATGATCTCAGGGTCCTGGGATCGAGCCCCGCATTGGGCTCTCTGCTCAGCAAGGAGCCTGCTTCCCCCTCTCTCTCTGCCTGCCTCTCTGCCTACTTGTGATCTCTCTCTCTTTCTGTCAAACAAATAAAATCTTAAAAAAAAAAAAAAAACGGAAAACAAAACAAAACAAAAAAAACAAAGTCCCAGACCCCTACCTGATTCTCCTTCGTTCAGGATAATATGAATATATATGTATGTATACACACACACACACACACACACACACACACACACACACCTTATTTTGCCTATCTTTGGAATTTCCATGTGTGGATTCCCTGTATGTAGGAAACTAAATTTGATTTTCTCCTGTTAATCTATTCCATATCAATTTGATTTTTAGTACAGCTAGAAGGACCTAGAGAGGAACAGGAAATTCTTGCTCCCTGATATTCCACATTGACTTTCTGTATGGTCTTTAAATACTATCCTACACTGGTGACACCACATTTATACCTCTAGTCCACACCCCTTCCTTGAACTTCAGGTTCCTCTACTAATGGTCTATTTATCCACTCTGATATCCTATAGGCATCTAAAATTATTATGTTCAAAGCTGAGCTCCCAACTCTTTTACCACCCCCAACTCCATGTGTAACTTTCCTCACCTCAGGAATTGCAACCTTATACTTACATTTCCTCAGGTCAAAACCCTGGGATCATCCTTGAATCCTCCCTTCTTATGTCTGTCTGTATTAGCATTCCTTTCAAAATCTATCCAGGTTGCAACCACTTCTCACTACCTCTTCCATCCACACTCTGGCCCAAGCTGCCATCCTCTCTCACTTGGATTATTTTATTAGTGTAAGTGGTCTCCTAACTCCACCTTTCCCAACTTTTGTCTACTTAACTCAGCTGTCAGAAAGTTCTTTTTAAAGATGTAGGTCCAGTCCTGTCACTTGTTTGCTCAAAATACATGTATGGCTTCCCATCTCACTGAAAATAAAGCAGAAAGCTTGTGAAAGGGCCTACAGGGTCATACCTGACATGTCCTCCAGCCCTCACTCCAGTCTCAGCCACCAAGGTCTCCCCCCCTTACTCTGCTTCAGTGTCACTGCCTCCTTGCTGATGCTGGGGTTCCAAGGAGAGGTGTGAATGGCATCTCCCTCCTTGAGGCCTTTGCACTTGCATTCCTGCTGCCCCTAATTCTCTGCCCATCCTATGTCCCCATCTCCACATGGCTTACACCCTCCCCACAGCAGGACTGCGCCTTCTCTGAACACTTAACAAAACCCTCAGGTCCTCTCATCATCACTCTGTTTACCTGCCTTGGCTTATTCTCCTTAGCATTTTTTACTAATATATTTATCATCAGTATATCTGTATCCTACATTGTAACATAGACTCTGAGAATAAGGACTTTGTTGACTACTTTATCTTCAGTATCTAGAACAATGCACAGGTTTGTGTGCACACTCCTTGTGTGTACAACAATGCACACTCCTTCCTTTGCTGAAGGAGTAATGAATCACCACAACCCCCCCGGAAGTGTGTACTGTTAAGGAAATGAATCTCAGGCCGAGGATCTGAAATTAAAAAGGTTTATGGCAAAGGAAGGTTGTGGATACTGGCAATTTTTGGAATACAGTCCTGTAGCACAGTCCACTATAGATCTGCATATTTAATAAAACTTAGCTAAGTTATCCCTGATGGTAGAGCTGAAAAGGAAATGTCACTCAACTTAAAGATTGAAAGGCTTTGTAGGCCATTCCCATGCTCATTCTTCAGATTACACACCTGTTGTATCTTCATTTGCAAAAGAGGAACATAGTTTCTGGGGTTAGCTAGAATGAATCCAATACTATTGCCTCTTTAAAAAATTTTGCTTTTTAAGGGGTGCCTGGGTGGTTCAGTGGGTTAAAGCCCCTGCCTTCAGCTCAGGTCATGATCTCGGGGTCCTGGGATTGAGCCCCACATGGGGCTCTCTGCTTGGCGGGAAGCCTGCTTCCCCCTCTCTCTGCCTGCCTCTCTGCCTACTTGTGATCCCTCTCTCTCTGTCAAATAAATAAATAAAATCTTAAAAAAATTTTTTTTTGCTTTTTAAAAGATAGTCAAATAAAACAAATTGTTTCTATAGCATTAATTTCCACCTTTGATTCTATATGGTTATAAAAATTTCCATAATCATGTAGATAAGATTATGACTGTGTGAGTTCGTGTTAATCTGGGTATTTTCCCCCTTTGTAGACTTCCTGATTAGAGCTATTTTCCAAATGTTTTTAAATGACTCCTTTGAAATCAAAGGTGATTTTGTGGGGTTCAAAGCTTAAATACAAAGTTGGTCACTTTAGAAGCTGAGTAACCTATTCAGTTGTTGGAGTGCCTGGCTGATTCAGTACATAGAACCTGCAACTCTTGATCTCAGGGTACTGAGTTCAAGCCCCATGTTGGCTATGGAGCCTACTTAAAAAAAATTATTTTGCTTTCTAATCAGTACCAAGAGTCTTAGAAGCAACTTTTAGGGTTAATCACGAGAATTTAATGATATGTACGTCACAATCCCTACCACAAAGGAGATACCCAATAAAAGTTGGTTTCCCTTTTGAGCAAACAAAAGCCCACCCTGCAAAACGAAAAAGAAATGCTGCGTCATAACACTAATGCACATCAATTTCTGAGCATTCCTTCTCAACCTCAACATAGAACCCCGTTGAACCTAAATGAAAATGAATCAAATTGAAAAAAAAAAGAAGTTGCGACATACAGATATATTGCGAGCTGCGCTTCAAAAGAGAGCATCGGCTTAGCCTACAAAGTGGAACCCAGGCCCGCTGACTCTCCCGCAGCCGCAGGGCTTTCCCTAGAGAAGGATGCGCGGGCGCATCCCTGCTCGGCTTTCACTCGCCTTATAGTGCGCCTGCGCAGCAGAGGCAACTGTCCCTTGGCCGCCGCCGTAGGCCACGAGGCTCAGGAGCGCTTTTCAATTGGCTGGGCATGTTTGGCGCCAAAGAGCGAAGCGGGGCCAGAGGCAAGTATCCGCAGCTGTGAGACTGGAAACCACAGGGCCACCAGAGCGGTGTACGTGAATCAGGCGACCGTTTGGCGTGAAAGCCGGCGGTTAACGAGGCCTCGGGACCCGGGCGCCTACGATATGTTCTGCGAAAAGGCCTTGGAGCTCGTCCGCGAGCTGCATCGCGCGCCAGAAGGACAGCTGCCAGCCTTCAATGTGAGGGGGGATGGGGTAAATCGGGCTGATCTGGCAGAAGGGGCGGGGCCTGGGAGCGCGGCAGGCGGGCCAGAGGAGGGTTGGCGACCCTGTGAGTCTAACCTGCGTCTCCTCCGAGCGTGGGCTTTCTCACCGTGTCAGCCCCAAAGTTGGGAACAGAAATTTTGGAACACAGAGAAACAAAATATAGCAGGAAAAAGAGCATTCGTGTTTATATCACTCAGCGATTTGGTGAATTTCCTGAGTATATTTCCTTCGGTGTTTTCCACGCAAAGCGTTATTGCTGGTTCCTTTGCTTGACTAAGCATTTCTCGGTTGCCCGGTAACAATCTAGTATTTGTTGAAAAACTCAGGCAGAAGCTATAGGCCTGTAGAGTCAGGCTGGGATTCGGACTCCGTTGTGTGAGCTTGGAGCAGTTACTCAGGCTTTCTGTGCTGTCCGTTTCTTCTGCAAAAATGGGAAAGAGCATAATAATAGCCCTCAATTCTTCCTGTAGTGAGGGCTCTAGGAGTGGTATGTTATGTGTCAGGTTCTCTGGACAGTGCCTGACACACAAGTAGCAGCGAAGTTAGTGTTTGCTATTAATTTTCTTTGTTACAACAAGACTCCAGCTCTGACTCCTAGGACAGGATGGTCTGGTTTGTTCCCTTATCTCTGGTTTCCTTACACCCTATTTTGGGGATTTTTATGAGCCTGGCCCCGTAGCCCCCTACCTGTCTCTCCCTACCTAGCCCCACCTATCCTTTACTCACTACTGCTTATTGTCATTATTCTTATTTTTCTGTTACTACCCTAAAAGGTGCTAAGCATGTGGCCTGTGTTATCTGTTGATCTCATAAGAACGCTATGAGATCTAAACCATTTCTTCCAGCCATGTATACAGAGGCTTGGGAAGATTAAGTATCTAGCCATGGCCAGTGAGAAGTGAAACTAGGATTTAAACCCTGGCAGTCTGGCTTCAGACCTGCACTCTAAATTCTATACCTGACTACTTTCCCTAGCATAGGCAGCCACTGTGTGGATGCCAGGGCATGTTCTGCTGGGGAGGGGCAAAAAAAGGAGTATTAGAATGCAATGTATTAGAATGCAACCAGAGAAGCATAAGGAGCATAAGGAGAAATGCTGGTATGAACTGGAGTAGAGGAGAGGGTGTTTGGGCCATGCCTGGAAGGATGAGGTCCCCACTCTGAGAAGGAAGATAGGCATTGCAGCCGAAGGATACAGCCTTGCAGAGACTAATGGTCACATGGGAAAGAGGGACTAAGGTGGGTTCTAGGCCAAGGAGAATTGGGTTCTAGGTGGGTTCTAGGCCAAGGAGAATTGGGTATTCACATATAAGGCATTTGGAAGCTGGAAAAGGATTTTAAACAGGAGTAATAGTGCAGTTTTTTATGTTTTGAGGGTGATGATGGCAGCACTATGTGAAACAGATTGGAGATAAGAAAGAACAGTGGCAGGGAGATGGTTATGGGTGGCTATGATTGCTCTCTGACAGATTTGTGAGAGCTGTGTATGGTCCAAACTGTATCTGGTTGCTGGGTCCAGAAATTAGTGTCTGGGTTTCAGAGATGTGGCAAACAGGACTTACATCTATTAGAACAGGGGTGGAGATGGGGTGGGTAATGAATGAGGGAGGAATCAGAGGATATTGGGGGTTTCTCTCTCAGGTACAACATCAGAAATCAGAAGGAAGAGTGTTTGGGAAAAGGTGAGTTTTGTTTTGAACATTAAAGAGCTGCTAATTGAATAGTTAGGTCATTTTGCAAATGAGACTGAGCCAAAAGAAATTATAAATCAAATTCAGGGACTTGTCTGAACTTACAGCATATTGGAGTAGAGCCTTGCCTTGAACACAGGTTTCCTAGATTCCTGTCCTAACCCTCTTCAAACATAAGAAAATATATAATTGTTGTTCTTTCAGGACAGTTACTTCATTTAAAAAGTTAGGAGACAATGGTGGGAAGTTCAGCAGAGATGCTGGAATGCCAATGGGGTGCAGGATCTAAAATATGACTCCATGCTGCATTCAGATAACCAGGCACTTTGGAGGTGATTTAACATATGAGGAGACAAGCCCAAAGAGACTGTCCAATGGGAGCTGCCCATGCCAGCCTTGCCATCAGTTCTGCAGACCTTTAGTCCATCCAGCAACCTGTTTCACTCAAATTTTAAGTTACCACTTTTGGGGGCCATCCAGGGAAGGATATAAAAGTTATAAAATCACTCCTTTTCCTAGGTCTAAGTGTGACAGGACACCTTTTTCAGCTTTTGCTACATGTGTACCTTCTGCTGACAAACCCACCTGCTAGCCAGGTAACTCAGCAGCCTGGAAGATTCAGCCTGAGGAGGTTGGCCACTTTTTGACACAGCCAAGCAGGCACAGGCCAATCCATCTGATTAATCTGAAGGCTGATAGGCCCATGACCCACAGGACTTTTCAAGAATCATTTCTCTCAGGAAGGTGATAGTCAGTAGGTCTAGAGCAGGGACTCTGCCTTGTTCATTCCAGGATCTCTCAAGGTTAGGTGCTATATTCAGCAAATTGAAATGATTGTCCATTTTTTATATGCAGAACTGGTAATAGTTTAAGTGAGTTTTTAGGAAAATTATCTTGCAATTTTTACTACAGATAAATCTAAATCTGAAAGCACGTATTTTTATTTGTTTGTTTATTTGTTTAAGATATGAGAGGACATGAGCAGAGGATAGGGACAGAGGGAAAGGGTGAGAGAGAAGCAGACTCCCCATTCAGGGAGCCCAACACAAGGCTCGATCCTAGGATCATGACCTGAGCCAAAGGCAGACACTTAACCAACTGAGCCACCCAGGGGCCCCAGCACATGTGTATTTTTTTTTTTTTAAGATTTTATTTATTTGAGAGAGAGAAAACACAAACAGGGAGGAGGGGCAGAGGGCAAGGGAGAAGCAGACTCCTTGCTGAGTGGGGAGCCCAATGTGGGATTCAGTCCTGGGACTCCAAGATCATGACCTGAGCTGAAGACAGATGCTTAACTGACTGAGCCACCCAGGTGCCCCACATGTGTGCATTTTTATAAAATTATTTCACACATGTCTTGTATATCTGCAGCTCTATTAATCATACAGAAGTTTCAGCTATTCTTTAAAATATTATTTGCTGATAAAAGAAATATTTAACTGAATTCTAATAAATCAGACTTTTCCATGATCTTTTTTTAACTATTTGAGGAAGACAGAAGTCATGCTTACCAGTGTCTATAAGTAAAGTGTTGGGACACACACACACACACACACACACACACACACACAAAGAAGTCATGGTTACGTTTTTTTATTGGGAATTATATATTTTCTTATGTTTTAAGAGGGTTAAATTCTTGATTTTGTAGTTATACCAATAGTCCCAAAATGTTTTTGCTAATGCGTATATTTCGGCCTTAAAAGTAGTTGGGTCACTTGTCTTTGGATTGCTGACAGACCTACTGTGTAATATTTATGAATTTTAGAATTTTAATATTTTTATTCTTCCAAAGGAAAATTTTTTAAAAGTTTGCCGCAAGGGGCGCCTGGGTGGCTCAGTGGGTTAAGCCTCTGCCTTTGGCTCAGGGCATGATCTCAAGGTCCTGGGATCCAGCCGCATATTGGGCTCTCTGCTCAGCAGGGAGCCTGCTTCCCCCTCTCTCTCTGCCTGCCTCTCTGCTTACTTGTGATCTCTCTGTCAAATAAATGAATAAAATCTTAAAAAAAAAAGTTTGCCCCAAGGTGGATAGTAGAGAAACTCCTTTGGTCCTTCTGTTGTTGCAAACCAAAAGTGTTCATTTTTTGTAGTAATCTTTTTTTTTTTAAGATTTTATTATTTATTTGAGAAAAAGAGTGCACAAGCAGGGGGAGGGGCAGGACGACAGGGAGAGGGAGAAGCGGACTACCCACTGAGTAAGGAGCCTGATACGGGACTTGATCCCAGGACCCTGGGATCATGACCTGAGCAGACCATTACTACTACCCTTGGAGTAAATTTTTAAGATCTGTTTTCATTAAAGTTATTTATTTGCTTATTTTTGTCATGCCTTATGAAGGCATGACATGCCTTCGTCATGCCTATAGCCTATAGGACTGAGATTTTTTGTGGTTGATTTTATTGAGATATAATTTATATACAACAAATTACAAATTTAGCAGATTTTTTTTTGTTTTTATAAATGTGTACATCCTTATAACCAGTGCCATAGTCAAGATTTCTGTCACCCCAAGGGTTCCCTTTTCCCCTTTGTAGCTACCTACTACCTGCAGCTGTGGGCAACCACTGATATACTTTCCGTGACTACAGATTATATTTCTTTTTTGCGGGGGAGGTGTCTGGATTCAGTGTGCTAGGAGTTGCAAACTTTTCCTGCAAAGAGCCAGCAGGGATCATATAGTATGTACTCCTTTGTATCTGACGTTTTTTGCTTAGTGCAGTGTATTTGAGAATTTTCTTAACCAGGTATGTTAATTGCATAAGTTGTCAGTAATTCATTCTTTTTTCTTGCTTTTTTTCTCTACTCTTTATTGTGGTAAAATGTATATAGCATAAAATCTGCCATTTTAGCCAATTTTAAGTGTACATTCAGTGCCATCAATTACATTCACATCGTTGTGCAACCATCACTCTTCTGTCTAAAACTTTTTCATCAACTGAAACAGAAACTCTATAACCATTAAGCAATAGCTCCCCATTTCACTCTTCCCCCAACCCCTAATAACCTCTAATCTACTTTTTATCTTCATGAATTAGCCTATTATTTTAGATATTTCAGGTAAGTGGAATCATACAATATTTATCATTTTGTGTCTGGCTTATTTCACTTAGGATAATGTTCCCAAAGTTCATCCATGTTCATGCATACAGTACTGCATTCCTTTTTATGCCCAAATAATATTCCATTAAATAGTTATACCATATTTCATTTATTATTTCACCAGTTGATGGATATTTGGTTGTTTTTACTTTGGGACTGCCATAAATAATGCTGCTCTGAACATTTATGTTTGTGTTTGAATGAACATATGTTTTCAAGTTTCTTGAGTATATACCTAAGAGTAGAATTGCTAGATAATATGGTAATTCTATGTTAAACTTTTTGAGGAACCATCAGACTGTTTTTCATAGGGCTGCACCATTTTATATTCCTACCTATGATGTATGAGTGTTCCAATTTCTTCTTATCCTCACCAACACTTGTTATAGCCATTCCCATAGGTATTGCTTTTTGGTAAAGATATCTAAATCAAAGATAAACACAGAGTAGATCAAACATTGCTACAGAGTTGGTGGAGGAGTTAATAGATGTGTATCAATATAATTTTATATATTCTAGGAGGATGGACTCAGGCAAGTTCTGGAGGAGATGAAAGCTTTATATGAACAAAACCAGTCTGATGTGTAAGTTTTGACGAGATTGATATTTTTTTAAAGAGTTTTTATTTATTTATTTGAGAGCACGAGCAGGGGGGAGGAGGAGAGGGAGAGAGCGAAAAAGATTTCCCACTGAGCAGCAGCCCGATATGGGGCTCAGTCCCAGGACCTTAAGATCATGACCCAAGCCAAAGGCAGACACCCAACCAACTGAGCCACCCATGCACCCCTGATGAGATTGATATTTTAAAACAACTTAAAAAATATGAATCTGAAATAAGATAATGTTCCATCAGTTTTTAGTTATGATTTTTTTAATTCTCTGTGAGCCTGATCATACTGTAGCTTTACACGACTGAGGGGATTTGTGTTGATCACCCTAAATCTTTGGGGATTCACTTGGTCTTAGCCAAAAGGCCGAGAAGTGATATTCTTTGGGGATTCAAATAGTGCATGGTACATAGCAGATGCTCAATAAATATTTACTTGAATGATATGACTTGCAGGGTATTAAAATGAATCTAAAAGAGATGAGACAGTAGCAAATAAAAATCTTAACAAAGTGAAACCTATAGTTTCCACTGCTCATTTTCACTAATAGCTGCCTTAGTGCCTTAAAGGGATAACAGGTGATTTGTACACTTAGCAGGAGCAGCAGTGATTTCCAGCAGCTTTAGCAGAGTTCACCTAGAACCAGTGCTACAGAAGGCTACAGCCTGGTGTGTGAGAGGGCTCTAGGTTTAGAGAACATTTAGAGCTGAGCATGGTGGTGGCACAGTGGAGAATTTGGGCTGTGTGACAAACTTCACAGGTTCTTATGATTTGGTGAATTGTAAGATACAAGGAGTACCAGCTTCAGGATCAGAGGTGAAGTATCCAAATTTCAAACGAGAGATGTCTGTGACCTGACATTTCATTTTTGGCCTTGTTAGGTACAGTGTTTTAATCAGTTACTTGGGCATAGAAATCAGTAACATGCTGGTAAGATCTGTGGAGCACATGAACAATGGGAGCATTTTCCACTTGTAGAGTTTAAGGAGAGACACAGAAAAATCTTCACAAGTGGAATGAGGGAAAGAACCATAGCAAGTTTATAGTAAGTGTTAGGCAGATATAAAGTCCTGAACTCCAGTTCCCAAGCACTTTGTTCATTCATTAATTTATGCAACAAATATGTACTAAATGATTACGTGCTGATAAGTGGCTCTGGTATTTCAGCTGTAAACAGCACAGTGAAGATGTCTGCCCCCATAGCCCTCACAGTCTAATGCAGAAGACAGGTAATAAATACAGATACCCCAAATGGGGATACATGCCATCAAGGAAAATAACAGAGTTCTGGGAGAGAGAATAATTAATTAAAGGTAGACCTAGGTTGAGGAATCAGGGAAGTTCTCTCCAAGGAAGAAATGTTTCAATTGAGATATAAAGGGGAAGCCGGTTTCAGTGAGGCAGTGATTGTGGGCAGAGAACGTCCTAGGTGGAGGGGGCAATATATGCAAAGGCCCTGAGTTGTGAAGGGGGGTGGGGCGCTTAGAACAGTGATAGTTAAAGAAGGCCAGTGTAGCTGAAGCTTAGCAAGCAGGCTAAGGGTGACACCAGATGAGCATTTTAAGCATGTGGATGGTGGCATGGTTGCATTTTAAAATATCACCCTAGCTACTGTGTGGACAGTAGACAAGGGGACCAAGAGGAGAGGGAGGCATGCTGGCCATACAGGTGACAGCAGAGGTGACCTGGACTAAGTAGAAAGTGAACAGATTAAAGACAGATTTAGGAGGTGGCCTAACAGGCCTTAGTCCAGTAAGGGAATGATTTTCCTATATTTGCTATATTTGTACCATTTGCAAATTTGTGATCCAAAATTCTGTGCCCCACCCTCCTAGTTTCTTTCTTGGTCGGGGGTAGGGAACAGTCACTATTATCAGTTTCTGTTAAAATTTTTTGTTAGAAGTCTATTCCGTTTTTTTTTTTTTAAGATTTTATTTATTTATTTGACAGAGAGATCACAAGTAGGCAGAGAGGCAGGCAGAGAGAGGGGAAAGCAGGCCCCCTGCTGAGCGGAAAGCCCCATGCGGGGCTCATTCCCAGGACCCTGAGATCATGACCCGAGCCGAAGGCAGAGGCTTTAACCCACTGAGCCACCGAGGCGCTCCAGAAGTCTATTCCTTTTTAATTACGTGTAAAAGTAAATTTTTTTAAGAAGTCCTAATGTATTTCATGAAATACATTGTTATGTACATAATGTATTTCATGAAATACATTATTACATGAAATATTAGCTTAGATGTATTTTATTTGTACTGTTTCTTTATAATCCAGAGCACATTGTAAACAATGTGGAGAATGAATCTGACTTTCAGAGAGTGACAGAAGTGTACAGAGAAGATCTAGAAGACATGATAGGATGGGAACATAGATTTTTGCCTTTATTTTCAGGGCCTGGAGCAAGCACTGAAGGAAGGAATCCTTTTCGTATCTATCCATTTCCTTTTAAAACTCCAAAGTAGATTTTTTACTCATTCTGTACATCTGTCTTTGATTTATTTTTTCCATCATTTTTATTATGGTAAAATGCAAATAACATAAAATTTGCCATCTCAACCATTTTAAGTATACAGTTCAGTAGTATTAAATATGCACATAATGTTACACAGCTGTCACCACCATCCATCTTCATAATCCTTTATCCTGTAATACTGAAACTCTGTGCCCATTAATTAATTATACATCTCTGGGTTTTTTTTAAGATTTTATTTATTTATTTGACAGAGAGAGATCACAAGTAGGCAGAGAGGCAGGCAGAGAGAGAGGGGAAGCAGGCTCCCTGCTGAGCAGAGAGCCTGATATGGGGCTTGATCCCAGGACCCTGAGATCATGACCTGAGCCTAAGGCAGAGGCTTTAACCCACTGAGCCACCCAGGCACCCCTGGGTGGTTTTAACATGTGATACTTGTCTAATATCTAAGGAGATGTACATTTTGTAGGGTAAAACCAAAATTTTTCCCTGTCTGTGTGAACAACACTGCAATATAGGACATGTACATAGTTGAAGATCAATAAATATTTGTGGGATAAGTGAAGGACGACTTCGACTCCATTTTAACTCACTTTATTGCAAAGATTTGGAAAAACCATCAAAAGAGTAGTCCCATTTAAAATAAAAACATGATATAAGGCCATAATCTTGTGAACAATGATGTTAGGTTTATCTCTTATTCCAGCATGGTAAGAGAATTTCAAAAAGTGAGTGAGCACAATGTGTGTCTTTTGAAAATAGTGGAGATTAATCAGTATGCAAAAATGCAAAATACCAAAATGGTTAAATGAAATGCTGATAGCATGATCTAAGGTAAATTAGTTTATTTTTGGCTTTCGGCTTTTTTATCTTTTAACATACCAATAAAAGCTCTGATGTGGAGATAAGTACTATTTGGTTAGATTAACCACTAATCTAAAACACACATGAAAGTCAGTTGTTAGTTGGCTTTGAAAATTTTCCTTATGCTGAAATATGTATATTCTTTTCTTCTTTAAATGTTCTTATCAGGAATGAAGTAAAGTCAGGTGGACAAAGTGACTTGATACCAACCATCAAGTTTCGACACTGTTCTTTGTTAAGAAATCGACGCTGTGCTGTAGCATACCTGTAAGCTTCTCAGTCTTTGCTTATGGTGGCAGGGAACAATGGAGGGCTTTATATGTAGTTTCCTAATTAACCATTTCACACTTGATCTTAGCCAAAAGGCCGAGAAGCGATAATTAACCATTTCAAATAGAGAACAGAAATTCTCAGATTTATTTTTCCTGCATAAGCATTCTGAATACTTCTCTTTTTTCCATTAAGTTTTTTTATTGTGAAAAATTGCAGTATTCATAAAACTAGGGAGAACATTATGTACCCCCAGGAGCCATCATATGGGTTTAACAGTTTTTAACATTTTCCCATATTTGTTTCATCTTACTTTATTTGTCTGTGTTAAACTAGTCTAGAACCCGATGGGCTTTTACCACTGAATACTCTTAAGAAATAAGGACCTTTTGGACCTTTTCTTCCATGACCATGGCACCATTCTCAAACCTAGAGAAACAAAGAACCCTTCACCGCACCCATCCCGTCCATACTTATGTTTCCCTGTCATCCCCAAGGTGTCTTTTTATAGTCATGTGGTCTCATACCTTTTTTCTATCCTAGGTATGACCGATTGCTTCGGATCAGAGCACTCAGGTGGGAGTACGGCAGCATCCTGCCCAATGCCTTACGATTTCACATGTCTGCTGAAGAAGTAAGCTAGTACTGTTGTTCACAGTACCAAATCTGGAAAATGCTGGTCTGGCATTGTTCTGTAATAGTATATATGGTATTTCTCTTTAACGTCCGTTTTTTAGCAGTTTTTGGTCTATATTTATTTAGTGTATACTATGATGAGAATGATAGGAGTAATTCAAAATGCTATGTGGAGGGGTGCCTGGGTGTCAGTGGGTTAAAGCCTCTGCTTTCGGCTCAGGTCATGATCTCAGAGTCCTGGGATCCAGCCCCGCATCGGGCTTTCTGCTCAGCGGGGAGCCTGCTTTCCCCTCTCTCTCTGCCTGCCTCTCTGCCTACTTGTGATCTCTCTCTCTCTGTCAAATAAATAAATAAAATCTTAAAAAAAATGCTATGTGGAAACCTCTCTGATTAACAAAATAAAGGGTCCCATTATGTTACTTATTTGTGATCCATCAGTAGGATTAAAGAACTGGGATTATTATTTAGGGATTTTCCATAAAGAGAGAGAGAGAGAGTTTGTGTGTGTGTGTGTGTGTGTGTGTGTACTTTACTAGTCAACATGAATATCTGTAACAAAACTCTTCATTTGTCCCATCACTAAGGCCCAGAGCTAGGCCAATATTTAAGGACACAGGACTAGAGTCAAGTAAACTTGGATTCAGATGTTGTTTCTGCCACTGTCTAATCTTTCTTAAGTGACTTGAGTTCTCTCTATGCCTAAATTTCCTCATTTACACAATGAGGATGGTAGTACTTACCCATTATAGACTTGCAGTGACTTCTCACTCTATCTAGAGTTAGACCAAACTTCACAGGCTAAGACTGCCCTTACTGCAGACACCAGCCACAGGTTTGGGGGTTCCCAGGGCTTCCCTCCCTTCTAACTAACTGGCTAAAAATTTGAGGGGTCCTGCTATCTCCTTAGGTTTGGAGCTTTGAATCTCTTGATGCCAGTTGAACTTCCAGAGAAGTGAGGGGAGCTAGAGATGGAGCTCAGTCACATGGATGGTGTTTTAAACAATGGTGCCTATGTGATAAAACTCCAGTAAAAATTCTGGACACCAAAGCTTGTGTGAGCCTCCCTGATTGAAGTACCTTGTGTGTATTGTTACATATCATTGTGCCAGGAGGGCAATGTGTCATGATTCCATAGGGAGAGGACACTAAAAGCTTCCTGTTTGCCTACTGTCAAGGAGCAAGAATATCCTGTCCCTATAAGGTCTTTTTAGCCAGATTAAGAATGAAATTGACATGAGACACATTTTTTTAAAGATTCTATTGATTGATTGATTGATTGATTGAGAGGGCATGCACTGGCATAAGCCAGAGGAAGGGCAGTGGGCGAGGGAGAGAATCTCAAGCAGACTTTGTGCTGAGCACAGAGCCCAACACGGGGCTCAATCTCACAACCCTGAGATCATGACCTGAGCCAAAGTCAAGAGTCAGACACTTAACTGACTGAGCCATTCAAATGTCCCAACATGAGACAGATAAACAGGAAAAAATCAACTTTCATACATACAGGGAAGCCACACAGACATGGAAATTCCAGAAATAGGCAAAATGAGGTGTATTGTCTTTTCTGTGGTTGTTAAGTAAACTCTGTGCCCAACGTGGGTTTGAACTCAAGACTCTTAGATCTAGAGAATCAAAAGTCATATGCTCTACCAGTGGAACCAGCAGGAACCCCAAGGGTTAGGGGTTTAGGACTTCAAAGGGAAAGAATATAATCCTCAGGAAGAATGAAAAAGAGCAAATGTTTGGTAAACAGATGTTTGCTGGACCTACAGAAACAGTGAGACAAAGAGAGGACTTTTATCAAACAGGCTTTGCTAGGTCCCTCCCTGTCTACCATACCTTGTTCATAGTATAATGTCTATATCTATGGTAAGAGCTCTCTTCCTGGAGCAGATCCTTTATCTAAATTTTTTTAAGGCAGTTGTAAAGGAGGCAAAGAGCTTTTCCTTTTTTTTTAAAAGGTTTTTATTTATTTATTATTTGACAGAGAGAGGGAACAAGCAGGGGGAGTTGAGAGAGAGAAGAAGGCTTCCCATTGAGCAGGGAGCCGGATGTGGGGCTAGATCCCAGGACCCCAGTACCACAACTGGAGCTGAAGGCAGACGCTTAATGACTAAGCAACTCAGGCTGGGTTTTAATTGCTTTTTAACTCAAAACAGTCTTTATGCCAATTTGGCCCATCTTGGGGTGACCTACCCTTGGCCCCTATAGTACCTTGCCAGACCTCACTGTGTGTCTTTTCCTTTGGCTGGTAGTGTTTCTTATCCCTTTCACTATGGTAAAATTGTGATTATAAATGTAGTGCTTTCCAGAGTTCTGTGAATCATGCAGGTGCATTATTAGACCTGAGGGCTCATGCAGGCCTGCACACACACTCTTTCTGATGAGGATTATGAAGGTGTTTTTCTGTGGAGTATTTTTTTTTTTTAAGATTTTATTTATTTATTTGAGAGACAGAGAAAGTGAGAGAGAGCATGAGAGGAGAGAATGTTATAGGAAGAAGCAGACTCCCCGTGGAGCTGGGAGCCCGATGTGGGACTCGATCTCGGAACTCAAGGATCATGACCTGAGCCGAAGGCAGTTGCTCAACCAACTGAGCCACCCAGGCGCCCTCTGTGGAGTCTTTTAGGAGCTGTGCTGTTTTACCTTTCATGAGGAGATCTACAGTACTGGCATTGTTTTCTCTGTATAATGTTACTTTTTGAATACGGATATTGAGATAATCCAATACCACTTAATTGAAAAAGTCCTTTCCCCATTGCTCTACGTGTGGTGCCACTTTTGTCATAAATTGTGTGTCATATATCTGAGGATTTGGGATAGGGGACTTTCTCTTCTGTTAATCTATTTGTACTCATACCAATTCTACATTGTTGTAATTATTGTAACTTTATTATAAGTCTTGGGTAAGTATTACCATCTTGTTCTTTTTCAAGTGTCTTAACTATTTTTGGCCCTTTGCATTTCCATGTAAATTTTAGACTCAATTTGTCAGGTTCCATTTTTTTTTAATTGAGATTTTGATGATTAAATTGAATCTATAGGTGAGTTGATATAATACTGAATCATGTATGTGGTAATCCCTCCATATATTTAGGTCTTCTTTAATATATCTCAACAATGAAAGAAATAACAGATTTACTGAGATGTAACTTCTATACCATAAAGTTTACCATAAAGTATAAAAGTATACTTATATAAAAAAAAAGAAAAAAAAGTGTACTTATATACTTTTAAAGTATACAATTTAGAATTTTTTTGTATATTCAGAGTTGCCTATCTATTACCACCATCTTATTCCAGAACATTTTCATCACTCCCAAAAGAAATTCTGTATCCATTATCAGTTACTCCACATTCTCTCCTGTCTTCCCAGCCCCTGGAGGTTACTAATGTGCTTTCTATATGGATTTATGTATTATGGATTTTTCATTTAAGTGGAATCATGAAGTAAGTATGTGGCCTTTTGTGCCTTTCACTTAGCATGTTTTTAAGGTTCATCCATGTACTAAAATGTATCATCCATGTACTAAATGCATCATTCTGATGTATGGCTGAATAATATTCTATCGTATGGTTATACATATTTTATCCACTCATCCGTTAATGGACACTTGAGTGTCTGCAGGGTTTTATAGTTTTTATAGTTTTATAGTTTTCAGAAAAACTGTCAATGCAGAGTTTGGAGAGACCGTAATTCTGAAATGGTGTTTTTTTCATGGTTCTGTATCCAGTCAAATGTTCCTTAGGTCTGTGATTAAGCATGCTAGAATATAAGTTCTGTGAGCATAGAGATCTTTGTTCACTTTGTTAAATGATCCATCCTAAATCCCCAGACCAATCCCTGGTTCATAGCAGGCAATCAGTAATACTTGTAGTTCAAATGAATGAATGGATGGTCAGTAGTGATCTATGTGCAGAAATGTGCTATTTATGAAAGGATGAGAATATAATTTCTACAAGTTTGTTTTCTTATAACTTTGTCAAATGACTTTCTGTTTACAGATGGAGTGGTTCAATCATTATAAAAAATCCCTTGCTACCTATATGAGGTCACTGGGAGGAGATGAAGGTTTAGACATCACACAGGATATGAAACCTCCGAAAAGCCTATATATCGAGGTAAGTATACCTTTTAAGATGGATTTTCTTGGTGTGCCTGGCTGGCTCTGTCGGTAGAGCATGAGGCTCTTAATCTTGGGGTTGTGAGTTTGAGCCCTATATTGGGTATAGAGATTAGTTCAAGATAAAATCTTTAAAAAGAAAAAAACTAAGATAAAATAGATTTTTCTTCAATGCATAGATTATGCTGATTTTTATATAAGAAGAGGGAGTATACGAATATATATTAACTTACATTAAAAAAGAAACATATATCAAACCAAAAATGTTACCTCTAGGGGGATGGTGGGAATAGGATAGAGTAGCTAAAATTTTCTGAATGTACAGATTTTAACAGTGTTAACTTTAGAACCATATACATATTTTACATGTTATTAAAAAAATTAAATCAAAATGAAGACCAACCCATAGATTTAGAAAGCGGAATGAAACATAGAAAGCAGAATGAACATATGAATCTATGTTTCAAGTTGGTAGATTAGTTGAGCAGGAATTATTTTAAATTACTTTAAAATACATAAATTGATTGTATATCCCTAGTGGATATGTTCTAAGGATGAAAAGAATTACAAAGAAATCTTAACCTGTTGTTAGTAATCATATTATGATTACTAATATTATTACTGTTATTTTTTTAAAGATTTTATTTCTTTATTTGATAGAGCGAGTACAAGTAGGCTGAGTGGCAGGCAGAGGGAAAGGAGAAGCAGGCTCCCTGCTGAACAGAGAGCCTGATGTGGAGCTTTGACCCAGGACCTGGAGATCATGACCTGAGCCAAAGGCATAGGCTTAACTGATTGAGCCACCCAGGCACCCCTATTACTGTTATTTTGAAACAGTTTATATATTGATAAATCAAGCAAAAAAGTAGTGGCAC
Source organism: Nasua narica (assembly GCA_028533885.1). Lineage (NCBI taxonomy): Eukaryota > Metazoa > Chordata > Mammalia > Carnivora > Procyonidae > Nasua > Nasua narica. The sequence goes on along the minus strand of CM052811.1, from coordinate 78,578,041 downwards.
CAGGAGCCAAGATTTTCAAAATAAGAGAAAAGAGATTCAAATGTTAAAATGAAAGTTAAGTGAAAATCCTATATTCCCAAACTGCAGTTGCAAATATCAGCATGGACTCATGTTGAGTCATCTCTCTTTATAAGAAAGTGTCTCTGGGGCGCCTGGGTGGCTCAGTTGGTTAAGCGACTACCTTCGGCTCAGGTCGTGATCCCGGAGTCCCGAGATCGAGTCCCACGTCGGGCTCCCAGCTCCATGGGGAGTCCGCTTCTCACTCTGACCTTCTCCCTTCTCATGCTCTTTCTCATTCTCTCTCTTTCCTAATAAATAAATAAATAAAAATCTTTAAAAAAAAGTGTCTCTGTCCACTGGACAGATGTAGAAACAACAAGCAACCCAGTGCCATAAGCATCCGAATTCTGGAGACTAAATGTCGTTTCCTACTAAAGGAAACCAGACTTAACTAGAGGGGGAAATAAAAGGCTGATTCCAGGTCCTAAATAAAATGCACAAGCTACAATTGGAATACTTTGTTTTCCTAGAAAGCAGAGTGTTTTAAGGACTACAGGGGTAAGTGCTAAAAAAGTGGGAGCTAATTTGAAGGAGCTCTGATTGGCCAAAGAAGGAATAAGCCAAGCATCAAAATGATTAACTGCAGTGAATTGCATCACATCAGTTATGTTAGAAGCATGAATGCATAATAATACCGAATAACAACAGCAATTTAAAAAATAAAATCTTTTTGGTCCCTCTTGGAGAATATGAGGGATGCAACTCATTTTGAAAAGTGGTGTATAAAAGTATGGGATTAAGAATCTGTCAGCCTTTACTGTATAAACTGTATCTCAGGGTAGCCAAATTGCTTACAAGGGAAATTTCTTCTTTATAGAAGAATTCCAGCTGGGCGCCTGGGTGGCTCAGTTGGTTGACCAACTGCCTTTGGCTCAGGTCATGATCCTTGAGTTCCGGGATCGAGTCCCACATCGGGCTTCCAGCTCCATGAGGAGTCTGCTTCTTCCTCTAACCTTCTCTTCTCTCATGCTCTCTCTCACTTTCTCTGTCTCTCAAATAAATAAATAAAATCTTTTTAAAAAAAAAGAAGAAGAATTCCAGCTAACAAATGTAGCAGGAATCAAAGAAATTAATGTCATTTTGTAGCTGTAACACATAAAGGCAAATAGCTTCTAGAACCAGTAGGTGCAAAGTTAATGGAGATGATGATGATGTTTATGGATGGGTACAGGTAACACCTAGACACACTGATCAATTTTAACATCCAGAAAGGAACAACCAGACATTTTATGCTTCATGAGGTCTCGCAAGAGGAAGTGTGTAACATCATTTTCCAGAAAATCAAAGCTGATCTGATCAAGCCTCTAGATGAAACTTCAGTTTATAGGAAATTCAGGGACTGAGGAACATGTTAAGTGACCCCACAGGGATCCACAACAAAATTAATTTGTGGGAAACTACCAAAGTACCCACTTTCTTTGTCAGTAGATTGCCAAGGGGAAGGGGGAAAAGGGAGAAAACTGTATAGATTAAAAGATGTGGAGACATGTCAGAAATGTGTCATGTGTAGCTCTTGTTGGATTCTGATGTAACATGGCAGCCTTAAAGAAAACAGTCATGAAACAGATGGGGGAATGTGGATACTAATTGGGAATTTCATGATAGTAAAAAATTATTAATAAGGTGTGATGACAGTATTGAGATTATGTTTCTTAAAAAAAAGTACATTTAAAACTAATATAACACCAACTGAAATCAAATAAAAAGAAAAAAAAAGAAAATCAATGAAACCAAAAGCTGATTCTTTGTGAACAAGAATAAAATTAATAAACCTCTAAAAAATCAAATAAGTAAATAGTCTTATTTTGTAGAAATAGACACCTAAGTATTTATGGATGAAATGCTACGTAGGATTTGCTTCAAAATAATCTAGAAATAGGTGAAGAAGCAAGATTGGCCACATGTTGATAATTGTTGAAGCCAGTTGATGGAGTTTCATTATTATTAGTCTTTTTACTTCTGAATGTTGGAGATTTTCCATAATATAAGTCGATTTAAAGAAGCAAAAAGGTGGGGGGGAGGAGATTTTTTTAAATGGTATTTCTTCTTTTTTTTTAACAAAGGCACTTTATTTTTATTTATTTTTTAAAGATTTTATTTATTTATTTGACATAGAGGAGAGCGATCACAAGTAGGTAGAGAGGCAAGCAGGGAGACAGAGGGAAGCAGGCTCCCTGCTGAGCAGAGAGCCCAATGTGGGGCTCAATCCCAGGACCCTGAGATCATGACCTGAGCCGAAGGCAGATACTTAACCCACTGAGCCACCCAGGCGCCCCTAAATGGTATTTCTTGAACTAAGTAAAATACCTTTGGAAGTCATGTTATGATTTCAGAAGAATCATAGGGCATGAAATTACCTAGGAAAAGTAGAAGACCGAAACTTGCTGGTGGGGCTGGCTTCACTCATACCAATGCGAGACCTCAGGAGCACAAACTCCTGTCCTGAGTTCTCTTGGGAGAGAAAAACAGAACTGCAGTCTGTTGGTGATCTTCTTGGCAGTTACAGAAGTGGTTATTAAATGGCTGCCTATACCTCCTACCTTCTAACCAAGAACCTCTCTTGATTCTTATATGTGAGCCTGCATCTGTTCTTTCATGGTATACTTCCATATATTCCTGGGAAACAATCTGAATACTGAAGAAGATTGGAAGAATCCCTTTAAAACAGAAATTTTGGAGACTTATCTATGTTCTATTCTCAGATACTGATATTTCATGGAAGAATCTGTAAGAGGCAAGTTGGAGTTGATAAAACATTCTCTTTTCTTTGTAGATACATATTTTGATTTTTCAGGATCTGCAGAGGGAACACAATACGTGATGTTGTCTTCCCTCACCAGCTCCCTGGGTTTCTTTGCTGTTGGCATGGATATACACATACGTGTGGAGATCCTGCCATTCTCCTTTCTCCCCATCCCAACAGGACAAATTGGCTCCTCAGTAAGGAGTCCTATGCCCAGGTACACAGAGAAGAAATAGAGAGACAGAAAGCCTAGTATTTGTACTGAGTGGGTATTTTTATAACCCCTATTTACTTTATGTCACTATATATTAAAAATAATGTAGATAAAACAAAAGGCTTTTTTTTTTTTTTTCCAGGTGCGATGTCTAAAAGACTATGGAGAATTTGAAGTTGATGATGGTACTTCAGTCCTATTAAAAAAAAATAGCCAGGTATTTCTTGTTTTGAGATACTTTAAATCTTATGAGTGTTGAACAATACAAATGTTAGAATCAGTAGCAAAGTAAATGTTGCCTTGTGATGCGCATTTGCAACATAATCATTATGCTTAGTTTTAATCACTCTGTTTTGTCTGTTTTCTAAATATAAAGACTTGCATATATCAAGAAAAGGTTAACTTACTAGGTTATTGCTTATATTTAACACTAAGCATGTTCCTAGGAAATTATCACAATGGGCCTTTTTCTAGGTAAGTGGGCTTATTCTCATTAAGGGCCTATTAAATGGTTGGATTTAACTGCTTTCTTTGAATTTATTAAAAAGGTGCTAAGCACTCATTTTCAGCTTGTAGGTCACCTTTCAAATCCCAGTTCTTTGGCAAAGAAATAGTGATATTGATCAAAAATTTCTAAGTCTTTAACATAGAAACATAATAGTTTAATAGAGAAAGATTGAAATTGTTAAGCTGTAATTTAAGTTAATTTTTTTCTTACAAAGAATCTCAATGTATTTATTTTCTTAGAAGTCTTCAAGTTCATAATAGATGAGTTCACATTAGCTAGATTTATTTTTATCCTATTTCAATTGTTTATAGTCACATTAGCATGGGAGGAAAAATGACCTAATAAAAGCTTTCTTTCCTCGCCATTTTGTTTTCAACCATTTAGTATCTAGTGACCTTGAGTCATTGATGTCTTTGTTTATTCCCTGTTTACTAGTACCCTTGGAGTTTAAATTGTTTCCTCAAAAAAGGGTGTAACATTTTAAAGAGAGATTTATCAAGGGACCCTAATCTTTGATTGTTAAAGCAAAAATTTCCCTCTCAAGTATCCTCTTGGAAGTAGGTAGAATGAATAGAAAGCATGTGATGAAGAAGTGCTCTCATCAAAATCTTTATTTCTGGAGGACCCAGCAGGAAGCTGTGGTTCACAAGAACAAAACTATCCTAGAGCAAGATAGGAGAAAACTTCATCTCCGTCGTCCTGTGTTTGAATTTCTTTCTCAAGCTCTTTAACTGATCTCTCCACTAGAGTGCCCAGGTGGGGCTGGGGCAAGTGGAAATCAGCTGAGCCCACCCACCCCTCCTGCTCCAGTGCTAGACAGTTGTTACTCTCTGTGGACCATGCAGAAGCCTTCCCCTTGAGATGCTTTTAACTTGTCTCTTAGTATTGCCCTACACTCAATTATAAAAATAGAGGATGCTTTTATATGTTTTTTACTTATTATATATTTATCTACTTCTAAAATATCTGACCACATCTAAAACCAATGTTCTATAGAATTTGGTGTAGGTCATCCACATAATATGAAACATTTTTTTGCCATAGGCATGTTTGTATATGTTCAGAAATCAGAAACTCTTCCCCTTTTGTAGTAGGAATCAGAATAACTTAAAAGAAACAACTAAATATTTTTTCCCTTTTTTTACATTTCACATTCTTAAGGCATTTAAAAAATTCATTTAACAAGATAGACAGCAAGGTGTCTTCCTGACTGATCAGGAGGGATTTACTTGGTCTTGGGTCCCATGATAGGCCTGTGAGCTGGTGAGGAAGGCCCTTTAGGCCCGTGGAAACACAGCACGCTTCTCTGAACTAGTGTGATAATCCCTCGTGCTGCAGATTATTTGCTCTGTACTTCCCAATGTAGGGTTTTTGGTTTTTAACCAAGAATGTCTGTCTTTTCTTTGAGACTTCTTTGGTTATCTGTGAGATTGGAAAGTTTTCCTGCCTTCCTGCCTGAACCTCCCCACACTAGACTTCAGTAAACGCTCCCATTTTAAGCCCCTGTGTTTTGAAGAAATCAGACAGGGAGACTCCTTTTGGCCTCAGAACGAGAGTGGTTTCATCTCGGGAGGATGAGGAGGATGAGCCTTAGCTGGGTACTGGTGTCTTCACATACTGTGCAGATTATAGATACTTTTAATCCTTGAAAAATACAGGAGGAATGAGGCTTCTATTGTTACAAGAAGAATAAATGTTCAGACTCAGTACTAGAGAAGCTTAATCGAGAAGATGCTCCTTTCCGTGGTCTTCGCAACAAGCTGTTGTTCCACTTGTGGTCCACTGCTGCAGAATCCCACCCTGGGGTTTTCTGTGCATAAATCACAAAATGCAGACACAGCAAAATTCCTGCTGGAATGCAGAAGTCTTCAGTTAAGTTTAACTGAAGCAAACTATGAATTTATTTATAAAAATCAAGAGTTCAGTACAGTTTTAAGTGGCTAAAATTTCAGTTGACTAAAATAGCAAATGTACTTACATTTAGCTACTTAGCTGCTTGGAAAATATGTAATCAGTTGCTGCTTTTTAATGATGCAAAATATAATTTTAAATTATTTTCCAATTGTTTCTCTTCCTCCCCCCACCCCATTCCCCTCAGCACTTTTTACCCCGGTGGAAGTGTGAGCAGCTGGTTAGACAGGGCGTTCTGGAGCACGTGCTGTCCTGACCTTGTGTTGAGGCGCCACCAGGCTTCCCTGTGGTGCGAGGGGCAACCACACCACGGAAAGTGCTACACATCCCTCTCCAGCCTCACCTCTTTGGTGTTAAAGATTCTTTACAGAGCTTCTTTAAGATAACCAGGAGTATCTGACTAAGGAGTAGGTTTGTTTGTCTTTTGTAAAGGATTCATCCTCCTCTTTGTAATAAACTGTAAGCTGTATCTATAATTACAACATTCCTACAGTTACTACAGTGTGGTTTTTTGGCAGTTTTTTTTTTAAATGAAATTAAACATTTATTAACATTTGATTTTCTTTTTCCTCCCTGGTAATGACTTTATTTTTCCAGTGAACATTTCCAGCCCACAGTATAGCAAACTCTTAAAGTACAAATCCAAGCAAGGTAATACCTTTCCTAAGTTACAAAACTTTGGCAAATTAGTACGGTACTCTTTAATATGATAAAATCCTTTTTTTATTGTTGTTGGGGTCATGTGTTACTTTAGTGATAATTTTCACTCAAAAATGTCATTTAAGTACCAAAACAAAACACCGTGGTTTGTAATGGTGCTTTATAGCAGAATAAGTTATTTTATACAAATTAATATGCCTTTTAAAACTATGTAATTTCACCTTTTATTTGTTTATTTATTTAGAGAGCAAGGAGGGCAGGGGAGGGGCAGAGGAAGAGAGACTCTTAAGCAGGCTCCGCACTGGGTGTGCATATGGGGCTCGAACTCTCAACCCCAAGATCCTGACCTGAACCGAAATCAAGAGTTAGACACTTAACCGATTGAGGCAGGCAGGTGCCCCTGTAATTTCTCCTTTTAAAGAGCATTCCCTCAGGGGTTCCTGGCTGGCTCAGTCATGTAAGTTGTTGGTTGTGAATTGGAGCCCCACATTGGGAGTAGAGATTAAATTGAAATAAAACTTAAAAAATAAAGAGCATTTCCTTGGGCACCTAGATGGCTCAGTTGGTTGGGTGACTGCCTTTGACTCAGGTTATGATCCTGGAGTCCCGGGATTGAGTCCCATATCGGGCTTCCCCTGCTCTGCAGGGAGCCTGCTTCTCCCTTCCCCTCTGCATCTCCCCCTGCTTGTGCGCTCTCTCTCTCTCTCTCAAATCAATCAATCAATCTTAAAAAAAAAAAGAGCATTTCCTCATACAAGTTTGTGAAGTTTACTATAGCAGGGTAATTGTATGTATTCAGGTGGCTCTGCTTTATAAGAATTCCAATGCATGACCAGTTTTAAAATTCTTCCTTAAAGGAAATTATTATGCCAATATGATTTACAAGTACTTTTCAAAAATTATGAAATTTTTGCATAAATACTGGAATCCTCAAAATTATGTGGTCATTTCAACCAATAGTATTTTCAGATGGTCCCTTTTATTTAGAAACTCTGCACCTCTTTGGTTTGATGAAGTCATATAGCTTTTCTTCAGCTTATTTTAAAAAAAACTGCCTAAAACATAGTTTTTTAAAAGGATTTATTTATTTCAGAGAGAGAGCCAACAAGCGTGTGTATGGGGGGCGGGGAGAGGTAGAGAGATAATCCCAAGCAGACTCCTTGCTGAGTGGGAACCCTAAGGGGAGCTCAGTCCTACAACCCTGAGATCATGACCTGAGCCAAAATCAAGAGTCAGACACTTAATTGACTGAGCTGCCCAGGCATCCTGATTTTTTAAATAACAAATACATTGCCAGCTTGCAGAGACCTGGGGGAGTGGGTGTCGATTACCAGCTTTCCTTGTCATTTGCTGATATTTCACAAATGCTGTTGTGCTGTTGCTATCAGTGTCCCTATACTCCCTCTTGCTGGAGCTGCCAATTTTTCAATCACAGTTTTTTTATTTTTTGTTTGTTTGTTTGTGTTTTAGAGGAGGGAGAGGGGCAGAGGGAGAGAAAATCTCAAATAAGCTCCACGCCCAGTGCAGAGCCCAGCCTGGGGGTGGATCTCATGACCCTGAGATCATGACCTAAATTGAAATCAATAGCCAGACACCTAACTGACTGAGCCACCCAGGTGCCCCTCAGCATATAATTTTTGTATTAACCATTCCATTGCTTCTCAGCCCAATATTAGCTGTCAAAGATACTGTACTTGCCATTAGTCCTTCAAGGTAGCTGCTTAGATGGACTCCTTTCACAATAACTATGTCTTCTTGAGTCACAGGTTTTTTCTATGTCCTGAGGATGTGGTGTATATGTGAGTTTCAACTACTGAAACTGTATTTGTAAATAAAATATTAGTAGATTCAAGTTCCATTGTTTTCTCTGTAGGATCAACTACAGAATGTTCTTGCACCTGTGTTTTAGCTCTTGCTGCACCAATAAGAGATTTCACAATGAAAGGCAGTCCTGTGCTGAGAAGTGTATGGCTATGCAACTTTCCAGAAGGATATATAAGTCTATCCAATAAATCAGTTTCAACCATGTTTGGGTTCATAGGGTTTGGGTATTTCTGCATTGCAGCTGTTTTTAACAGTTTCCCATGGGTGGTCAAAGATGCTCTCTGAAGTCCAGATCTTCATGGTGCCAGCAGCCTGCCTGATGTCTAGGCAGTGCTGGGGGAGAAGGAGACCAAAAAGTCACACTTAACCACCCCATCCCCAGCTGCCCCTCTGCCATTTGAATTTCTTTTAAATAATCTCTTGCTGCATAGGGAGAAGGTAGGTCTCTGCATCTTGTGTTGTTTCTGGTGGTGTGTGTTGTACAAGCCCAGATGCTGGGTTTCTGGGATATGTGTTTCCAAATCACATGGGCAGGTGAAGACGATGGTCTAACCAAATTTTCAGTATGTGTTATGTTTAATGACAGTAATTTATCTGGCTGTTTGGGAAGGCAGAAAGTAAGAATACTAGATTTTGCCCAACAGCAATTGATCTGGCTCTTGCCTGCCTGTGAGCTTGTGGGGTAGGAACCAGTATCGCCACTTGGGAGAGGGGAATAAAAACGGGCTGGGCCAGGAATTTTGTGCAGTTTTCCCCCTAGATTCACACTGACTGAAAAGACACATGAGGCTAGTCAGCCACCTGGAAGGCACCCTCTATTGTCTGATAAACTCTGAATGGCGCAGGCTGGAGAGGCAGAGTGCTCTTGCTTGGTGGACATTGGCCTTTCCCCACCAGTCCCTTCCACAGCTGCTACAGTAAGCTGAAAGAGGCATCCAAACTTAAAAGTCCAGATAAGCTCACAACCTGGCACATACTAAATATGCAGTTTTATTTTTAGATAGGGGAGATATTTCTGGCCAAAATTATATTCAAGAAACCAAGTTCTAGAAAAGCTTTACTTGGGATGTGGATTTGCATGTTTTCATACCTACTTTGGTCCCTTGGCTGTCCTTTACAGATTATTTTCATTACTGGAAAAAATTTCTCAGTAGTTCTTGTAGCCAGATCAGATCTTCAACTAAATCTCTGCAGATAAACAATAAGAACAATTTCCCTAGTGAATGTGACGAATGATATTGAAATTTTAACTGTGGGTCTGTAGTCACCTCCCTCGTTCTACTCCCAGAGCATATGGAAACACACAGCCAGGTGAGGCCTGTGGTCCACGTGAGTCCCTGTGAGGAGGAATGGCTGTGAAGGACATTGCTGTGTTGCTAGCCCACCAGCTTTCCAAAACTTACATTATATGATATACTTTTGTATTTAATTTCCCAAATAAAATAAATATATTCCTTATTTGAAATGAATGTATGCTACTTGGAAATTTGAAATTTTGGATGTTGTATTGATTTATATTGACTGCTTATTTAGAATTATGATTAAAATTTTAAACGTTTTTTCTTATGATGGTAATATATATGCAGTTAGAAAAAAAACAACAATGTAGGAAATGAAAGTAAGTGCCCTCTTCCCACCAACTAGTGTGCTTACTGCTGACTGATCACACACAAAGTCCAATCCCATTTCTTTCCTTTTTTTTTTTTTTTAAGATTTTATTTATTTATCTGACAGAGAGAGATCACAAGTAGGCAGAGAGGCAGGCATATAGAGAGATGGGGAAGCAGGCTTCCTGCTGAGCAGAGAGCCCGATGCGGGGCTCGATCCCAGGACCCTGAGATCATGACCTGAGCCAAAGGCAGAGGCTTTAACCCACTGAGCCACCCAGGTGCCCCAATCCCATTTCTTTCTAAGTGGGAAAGTTTCCCAGTTATTTTCTAGATTTTGTTCCTAATGTGAATGCAGTCTTTTTTCTATTATATTTACTAACTAGCTTTGGCTGATACATGTAAATCATGATGACTTGGCCACATTCTAATATTTATATAACCTTTATATATTTATATAATATGTATATAAATTTTTATTTATATATTAATGTAATACACAATTTATTTATATAATACATAATTTATTTATATAAAATTTATATAATATTTATCTAATATTTATACAACCTGTTTTATTTTGATTTTTGTTGACCATGTGAACACACACAGAAAAGGTGGGTGTCTGCAAGCCAAGAGGACAGGTCCTCAAAAAAGCAAGAACAATTTGCTGAGTTAGTTCCAGCCTTTAGGATTGCAAGAAAATAAATTTCTGTTCCAGCCACCCAGTCTGTGATTTTGTTATGGCAGCCCTAGCAAACTAATACAGAGTGTTAAATACTTTTTCTTAAAAATCTCGTTCCCTGGGGGCGCCTGGATGGCTCAGTGGGTTAAAGCTGCTGCCTTCGGCTCAGGTCATGATCTCAGGGTCCTAGAATCAAGTCCAGCATTGGGCTCTCTGCTCAGTGGGGAGCCTGCTTTCCCCTCTCTCTCTGCCTGCCTCTCCGCCTGCTTGTAATCTATCTGTGTCAAATTAAAAAAAAAAAAAAAATCTCGTTCCCTGTTGATGGACACTGATTTCTATCTAGCCTTTTGCTACTACAGATAAAGCTAATATGAGTAAGCTGGTACCTATTTTATACATACACAGCTTTATCTATAGGATAATTATTTTTATTGCTCTTGCAAAATATATAGGAATTATAATAATTTGCATTACTATCAGAAATGAATGACAGTAACTATGCCCTTCCTCACTCCATCTTTGCTAATAATGTGTTGTTTCCAGTTTTTGACTATGACAAAAAATATGCTAGGAAAATTTGCATACAAGTCTTTAATGGACATATATTTTCTTTTGGGTAAACGACTAGAAGTTAAATATATGTTTAACCATTTTTAAATTTTTAAAAATTTATTTGAGAGAGAGAGAGCACAAGGAGGGGCAAGGGGCAGAGTTAGAGGGAGAAGCAGACTCCCCACAGGGAGCCCGATATGGGACTTGATCCCAGGACCATGGGATCACGACCTCAGCCAAAGGCAGGTGCTTAACCAACTGAGCCACCCAGGCATCCCTATATATTATTAACTTTTTAAGAAGCTGCTGAAGTGTCTTCCAAGGTGGTTGTGCATTTTGTGTTCACACCAGCCATATATGAGTTGTTCTTCCACATCCTAGCTAACATTTGGTATTGATTAGTCTTTTTAATTTTAGCCATTCTACTAGCGTGTCATGTGTAACACCATCTTGTTGAGGTTTTAATTTGTATTTCTCTAATGACTAATGATGTTGACTATCTTTACATGTGATTATTTGGAATCTATCTTCAGTGAATCTTCCAAAAATGTGTCCTTTAAAAAAAAAATCTGTTGTTTTCTTAGAGTTTTGAGAGTTCTTTATATATTCTGGGTACAAGTCCTTTATGAAATGTATGCTTTGCAATTATCTCCCAGTTTCTAGCTTGTCTTTTCATTTTCTTAACAGTATATTTTGAGAACAAACATTTTAGTTTTGATAAAAATCTGATGTATTCATTTGTTCTTCTATGCTTTTGGTGTCATATCTAAAAAATCTTGTCCCAGCTCAAGGTCACAAAGATTTTTTTTTCCCTTCATCTATAAGTGTTATAGTTTTAGGCTTATCTCTAGGTCTAGGATCCATTTTGAGTTAACTTTCATATATGGTACAAGGTATAGACCCAAGGTTACTTTGGGCTGGGGAAAGTGGAAGGATTTGGCTGTCCTCCTCTAGCACTGCTTGTTGAAAAGGCTATCCTTTCTCCATTGTAAACAACAACAAAAACCTTATATGTCTATGCATGGGCTTATTTCTGGATTCAGTTCTGTTCTAATCATCTATTTTTCTATCCTGATACCAATACCCATGCTATTTTTATGTAGTGTATATAACTTTTATAATAATTCCTCAAATAGTGCTAATGGTTCAAATTTCTTCTTTTTCATATTTGTCTTAGCTATGTGAAGTCTGTTGCTTTTCATATGAAATTTAGGATCAGCCTGTCAATTTCTACCAAAATCAAACCTAGTATTTTAATTGAGACTGCACTGGATCTGTGTATCAATCTGGGGAGAATCGACATCTTAACAGTATTGAAGATATCCTGGCCCATAAACAAGGTTTATCTTCCCATTTATTTTTGTCTTCCATATCTCTCAGCAGTATTTTATAGTTTGCAGTGTACAGATCTATGAAATCTTCTGTTAGCATTTCATAGCTTTGGTGCTGTTGTAAGTAGTATTTTCTCATTTCAAATTCTAATTATTTGTTCTAGTAAATAGAGATAATAACTGATACTGAATTTATATCCTACGGCCTTGCTAAACTCGCTTAAGAGTTCTAATAGCTTTTTAAAAAATTTCATCAAGTTTTCTATATCTAGGGATGCCTGGGTGGCTCAGTCAGTTAACTGTCTGCATTCAGCTCAGGTCATGATCCTAGGGGTCCTGGAATCGGGCCCTGCACTGGGGCCCTCCCCGCCAAGCAGGGAGCCTGCTTCTTCCTCTCTCTGCCCCTCTTCCCGCTTGTGCTCACTCGCTTGCTCTCTCATTAATAGAATATTTTTAAAAAAGTTTTGGGGGCACCTGTGTGGCTCAATTAAGCATCTGCCCTGGGCTCAGGTCCTGATCTCAGAATCCTGGGATTGAGCCTCACCCAAGGGCTCTCTGCTCAGTGGGGAGTCTGCTTCTTCTCCCTCGGTGTTCTCTTTCCCTCTCCTGCTCTCTCTCAAATAAATAAATAAAATCTTAAAAAAAAAAAAGTTTTCTACATCTGTGGTCATGTTTTTGGTGAATAAAGAGTTTTACTTCTTCCTTTCTAACCTGGATGCCTTGTCTTTCTTTTTCTTGCCTGATTGCACTGGTTAGAACCTCCAGGACAGTACTGGATAAAAATGGTCTGGTCCAAATCTTGTGTCTGATCTTAGGAGGAAAGCATTCCATCTTTTATATTAATTATAACTTTAGCTGAGTTTTTTTGTAGATGCCCATCATCAGGTTAAGGAAACCCCTTTCTACTCCTAGTTTCCTGTGAGTTCCTATCAGGAACGGATTGGATTTTGTCATATCCCCTTTATTCATCTATTGAGATGATCATACATTTTTTGGTCTTAATTTGTAATGTGGTGAATTTCAATGGCTGATTGATTTTCCAATGTTAAACCAACTGTGCATTCCTTGCATAAACCCCAATTGGTCATGATGCACTAATAACTTTTTGTTGGATTTGATTTGCTAAAATATTGTTGATAATTTTTGCATCTGTGTTCAATGAGGGATATTGGTTTGTAGTGTTCTTATTATGTTGAAAGGCCATGTAACCCTGTCATAGAATGAGGAAATACTAGCTTTTCAATTTTGGGGGAAGAATTTGTATAGACTTTGTGTTAGTTCCTTCTTAAATGTTCAGTAGGATTCATGTTTAAAATATCTGGGCCTGGAGTTTCTTTGTGGGAAGGTTCAATTTCTTTTATAGATATAGAGCTATTTATTTCTCCAGGATGACCCTTGATATTTTTTGTCCTCTGCATTTTCTCTTATATTGTTGAAGTTACTGGCATAATGTTGTTCATAATATTGCTTTATGCTTTTTGTAGATTCTGCAGTGATGTCACCTCTCTTGATTACTGATATTGGTAATTTTTTTTTCTCCGTTATCCTGATCATTCTGGCTAGAGGTTTGTCAATATTATCAAAGAATTGACCTTTGGTTTCATTGGCTTTGTTTTTTTCCCCTGTTTTCTATTGTAGGAGTTAATAAACTTTTTCTGTGTTTTAGACTTTGTGGGCCATATAGTTTCTGATGCTGAGCACAAAAGCAGACATAGACAGTACAGAAGGGAATGGGTGTGGCTGTGCCAATCAAGCTATTTACAAAAACAGGCCCCAGGGTTATGCTTAACTCCTAGCACGGGGTTTCCTATTCTATTCCTTGACTTCTACTGTGATCTTCATGTTTTCCTTTCTTCTGCTTACTTTGGGTTTCATTGACTTCTACTGGGATCTTCATTTTTTCCTTTCGTCTGTTTACTTTGGGTTTCATTTGCTCTTTTTCTGGTTATTTAAGGTGGAAGCTCAGGTTATTGATTTGAGACTTTTTTTCTAATATAGGAATTTAGTGCTATGAATCTTCCCCTAAGTAATGCTTTAGCTCACCCCACAAATTTGGTGTATTTGTTTCATTTTCATTCAAAATATTTTCCAGTTTTTCCTCTGATTTCTTATTCGGTGCATGGATTATTTAACAGTGTATTATTGTGCCCCAATATTTGGGGATTTCCCAGATAATCATTCTGGTCTTGATTCTTAATTTAATTCCTTTTTGGTCAAAGGATATATTTTGTATGACTTAAATCCTTTTGATTTTTTTGTGGCCTTTTTCAAAGTCCAGAGTATGGTCTATCTTGGTAAATGTTCCGGTGCACTTCAGCTGTTGTTGGGTTCTATAAATGTCAGTTGTTTGATGGTATTGTTCAGGACTACTAGATCCAATCTCTTTGTTACTCTAGTCTCCAGCCAGAAGCCCACAGTGAAGAAGTGTGCCTTTTGATGAGTTTTGACAAACCTATACAGCCATGTAACCTAAACTTTATTGAGACTGCTTCAATAACCAGTAGAATTTGCTCCAATTCACTGCTCTTCTCTTTTCAGTTTTCTCTATTATTCGCTTATCTAGCTGTATGTGTAAACTTTAGAATTGTCCAACTCTGGGACAAGGGGTCAAGTGGGGCAGGGAACACCCACTTGTGTTTTTATTGAGGCTCTATTACTTTAATCAGTTAATTGAGAAGAACCAACTTTATGTTGTTGAATCTTCCTATCCAAGAACTGATTTTTCCATCTATTCCAGTCTTTTTTTTTTTTTTTTAGTAGGTTCCATGCCCAACATGGAGCTTGAACTCACAACCCCTAGATCAAAAGTCATATACTTTACTGACTGAGCCAGCCAGGCACCCCTATTCCAATCTTTTGTGTCTTCCCATAGGGCTTTAAGGTTCTTCTTATGCACATATAGTAAATGTACAGACAGAAGGGGACGGAGTGTAGAAGCTTCAGGGTGGTGGTGGCCGCCTCGAGGACGGGGAAGGAGGTTGAGAGCGACAGAACAGGGTCTACACCTCTATCTATAATGTAACAGAAGGATTTTAATACATCTAATTGACAGGCATAGGAGTGTTTCTTATAAATCTATTTTTCTACTTGTTTGAAACACTTAACAAAAAAAGTTAAACTTAGGGGCACTTGGGTGGCTCAGTTGGTTAAGCATGGTCCCAGGGTCCTGGGATTGAGCCCTGCGTTGGGCTCCCTGCTAAGTGAGGAGCCTGTTTCTCTCTCTCCCTCTGTTGCTCCCCCTGCTTGTGCTCTCTCTCTGTCACATAAATAAAATCTTAAAAAAAAGTTAAACCTAAAAGTTAGAACAATTTTAATATAAAAGAATTTTTGTAAATACAGTGACTCTTCATAGTACAGTAGTTTATTCTCATAAACCAAATGACCATAACTTATATATAGTTTGGATATAAAACTATAGTTTTTTTTTTCTTTACATAAAATACAATTTCCAGTGTGGTGACATTTCATTGAGGAAAAGATTGTATTCGCAGTAAATACTATCATCCCCGAGTCCACAGACATAAAATAAGCACTCCCCAAATATCTTCCTGTGGTGGAGCAGGGTTGACAGTCAGTGAGTAGTTTTTCTAGAATGTCTGAATAGACCCAGATTGAGAATGCTAATGATCTAAACCCAAAGCAGTAAGAGTGAAAGGGTGAAACTGTCCAGAGCACTTATTTTTCATTTTACTCTCTGCAGCCAAGGTCAAAAGTACAACACTAAAATTGATTTTACTGTTTTCTTTTAGTCTTTCTTCGCTGAAAGCCACCATAGTCTGTTTCACCCACTGATAGCAAAACTGGGAATTTTACCTATAGAAATTACCCAGGACCACTAATAAAAATGTAGTCTTTTCCAGCGTGTCTATTTTCTGAGCTTCTGGCACAACAGAGATTTTTAAATGTGTGTGAGGTGAACAATGAAAGAATCAGAAACCTGCTATGCCCGGTGCACAGCCAATGAACCATAGAAAATTATGGCACCATGGTGGTTTAATTTTAAAAGATGTTCTTTTGAAATGAATTTCTGGAAAACAAGCAGCCTTCACACAGAGAGGGAAGCTGAAGCGATCTTACTGATCAGTCTGTTGAGAGCTCTAACTTTTTCTTCCAAGATGTAGTTTTTCTTCTGAGCACCTTGTAGCTTCTCTTCAGTGACCTGAAGTGCTTTTGTGAGGTGAGCATTTTCCACATAGAGCTCCTTGAGCAGCAAATCAGACTTTGTGTTCTTTTCAAACTAGAGAGGAAAGAGAACCATACTTTCCTGTGACTCTCATGCAGAAATGCTGCATCACAGCTAGGCCCTCCCCCGCTTCCAGATGTTTAGACCACAGATTGAGGGCTCTTATGCATCTGAGACAAACATTGGGTGGAATGACAATTTTTGTTACCCTGGAGTGAAAGAGGAAATTGAGAATCTGATGAATTATGTGGTAGAGAAAATTGAAGTCAACCTTGTGAGAGTAGATTTTACCATGAAATGAAGATGTAAGAAGACCACAATCAAAAACCTCAAAAAGGACAATCCAGCATAACGCAAAACATGTCATTCTGGTTCATCTCAGTGTGCTCTGCAGACCCACCATGTCACTCAGGACGTACCCCGGCACTGTGTCCACCCTCGAAGCCCTGGGTGCATGGGCTGGTCACCACACACCACAGCCATAGCAACAGGGATCCAAGGCCACTCTAGTTACAAAGGCACGGGGGCCTAGCCTTGGGCTTCGAAAGTCAAAACTGCATTCATTCATCAACAAGTAGAGCCATTGCCTTGCAATGGCCCTGCTCTTAAGAGCACATACTCTGAGGGAAGCAGACAGACCAGAAACAAATACGTGGTGCAAAGGCATGACAAGTGCTAAGAGCAAACTGTGCATAACTGAACCCATGTCTGCCTGCCCAATATGCAGCAAATATAATCAGAGCATGGAGTGCATGGCAAGGAAAGGAGAGAGAGCCAAATGAGGAGGAGATGGAGACAGGAGGGCAAGATTCAAATCTGTTTCCCCCAAGGAGAAGAGTCAGAGATGTTTACAGGCAAAAAAAAAAAAAAAAAAAAGTATGGGTGAAGTTACTGCTGTACTTAGCAATCCTATTAACTCTCTGGTTACTGGTTTTACTGGGAGGGGACAGACAGCTAAGTTGGAGTTCCCACTTTTGTTGGGGTGAACAGGGAAGGCTTCTCTGTTGATGTGAGCAGAGATCCGAATAAGGCAGGGGAAGGAGCACTGAGTCTGTCCGGGTGTGAACATTCCAGGCAAAGGGAGGGGCAGGTGCAAAGGCCCAGAGGTGGGCCAGGCTAGGGGAGTGGTAAGAATGGCCAGAGGCCTGTGGCTGGGGGGCACAGGAGTGGGAGGCCCACTGAGAGGAGGTTAGAGCTGCCACACTGGGCAGGCACTGAGGGGAGGGGACTAGATCCTACAGGGCCTTGGAGGCCCCTATAGGAACTCTGCCTTGTACTCTGAGGGCTGTGGGAGGCCTGGAGGGGAGAGGGGCCAGCACCTCATCCCACTGGGAAAGTACTGCTGCCACTCCTGCACTGAGAACAGAGCACAGGAGGACACAAGGACACTGCAGGGCTCAGAGGATGAAGGTGGGAGTGGGGGCAGTGGGGTGAGAAGAGGCTGGGTTCTGTATCCCTTCCAAAGGCTGAGCTGACAGGCTCACTGGGGACACAGTGGGGGCCTCCATCACAACCCCTAGACTTGGGATCTGAGCCAGTGGCGTGGGGGAACACAAGGGAGGGCAGGTGAGAGTGTGTGGACAATCCTTTACAGGTACCTCTGTAAAGAGGAGCAGAGGCAGGGCCAGGGCTCCCTAAACTGGGTTTAGGGGGCAGTGAGGGCCACTGAGAAGGGAGGGGCTGCATGCAGCGGCACACGCACAGACACAGGCGGCTGGTTCACCTGGCCAGAGCACAAGCTAGTTCTGGGCAGGGGTTGGCGGGGGGCAGGATGGCACAGGGCTGCAAACGGGACCTCACAGGGGTGCAGGAGCCACAAGATTTCACCAGGACTGAGGATTTGCCAGACCAGAGGAAGCAGATTGAGGGTGTCTGCAAGAGAATGTCTGTCAGGTGAGGGGTGGGGTCACTGAGAGTCTGTGACACTTGGCCAGGGACACAGCTAGGGAGTCAGTGGATGGCAGGGAGGAAGCTGCAAAGCCAGGAAGGTGGTTGAGGTGGTGAGTGTGACTCCCCATGGGACTTTCTACCTCCCAGGGAACAAAAGGCACAAATGTTTCATCCCATTTGGGCTTTGTTCAGGAGCCCTCTAAACATACTTGATTACTGTAATAAAAATATTTCTACAGATTCTCACAATTTCTTCCAGCTCTGAATAGAACTCTTCTAAGAACAGCTGGTGTTTGGCTTTTCTCTGTGTCTCCTGCCTGTTTCTAGCACCCTCCATGCTGGCTGCTTGGCTGCCAGTTCTTAAAAGTGGACCTTGCTGGCTAAACTGGACTGTCAGTTTTCATTGACCACAATAGCTCTGGCCTTCTTTTGGTCTTTGCTCCTTATAGAAGCCCAAATTTTTCCTTTCTCCCTCAGAGTGATTTATTTAAAAATATATAGATCACATCATACTCTTGCTTAAAATCTTCTGTTGGCTTCTAACTGCAACTAAAATAAAAGCAAACTCCTGACCATGAGGGAGTCCTACCTACCCATCAGCTACAACAACCTCCCTGGCGCCCTGCTGACATGCTACGCTTGGGCCTATCTAAGGACATGTGCCTGTACTGCAACTGCCTGGATGCCCTCCTCGTTGGGCTTCTGGCATGTCCCCCAGCACACATGGAGACATGTGGGTGCCTTTTTATGGCTGTCCCATTGACTGGAGGTGCTACAGGCATTC
The DNA here is from genome assembly GCA_028533885.1 of Nasua narica. NCBI lineage: Eukaryota > Metazoa > Chordata > Mammalia > Carnivora > Procyonidae > Nasua > Nasua narica. Next base: position 78,559,089 of record CM052811.1, on the reverse strand, counting down.
AGCCCTACACTGCATAGGAAAGTCCCGCCCAATGAGCACTTATGCCCTCCAAAAAGCCAACCTGGCCTCAGCCTGGGGGGCACAGTCAGACTCTCCATGCTGTCATTGGGTGTCTCCTCCCACCATGTCTGAAAAGAGCAGTCCCCAACCATCCTCACCACTTCCCATCCACCACCATCTCTTCTTCTTCAGAGGGAACATTTCTCACAACCTGACATCATTTCTCCTGTTACATCCCTGTCTCCACCTGCAGGATGTAAGGCCCATGAGAGGCCATCTCAGGGTCTTCTCAGAACAATGAATGCTGGGATACATGACAGGTGCTTGGTAAATATCTGCCCAATGACTGAACAAACGAACAAATGAATGAATATCCGTTCTGAGATTGTGTGAACACCCCTCAAATGTACCTTAAAACAATTCCCAAAAGAAAATAAACACACTGTGCAGGGCAAGATGGCGGAGAAGTAAGAGATCCTGCAGCAACCGGTCCCCAAAAGTGAGCTGGAAATCTACCAGAACACGCTGAACACCCATGAAATCACCCTGAGAAGAAAGATTTCTCACTCCGGGATCTCTCCGAGAGCAGAA
>CM052811.1:78482384-78557998 GCA_028533885.1 Nasua narica | reverse complement strand
GGTGGGGATGTAAGTTGGTGCAGCCACTTTGGAAAACAGTATGGAGATTCCTCAGGAAATTAAATATATAGCTACCCTACGACCCTGCAATTGCACTACTTGGTGTTTACCCCAAAGAAGCAGATGCAGTACAAAGAAGGGCCACATGTACCCCAATGTTCATAGCCGCAATGGCCACAATAGCCAAACTGTGGAAAGAACCAAAATGCCCTTCAACAGATGAATGCATAAGGAAGATGTGGTACATCTATACAATGGAATATTATGCCTCCATCAGAAAGGATGAATATCAATCTTTTGTATCAACATGGACAGGACTAGAAGAGATTATGCGGAGTGAAATAAGTCAAGCAGAGAGAGGCAATTATCTTATGGTCTCACTTACGTGTGGAGTATAAAGAAAATCATGGAGGGCATCGTGAGAAGGAAGGGAAGGGCGAATGGGGGGAAATCGGAGGAGGTGTTGAACCAGGAGAGACTGTGGACTCTGAGCAAGAAACTGAGGGTTTTGGAGGGAAGGGGGTAGGGGGGTGGGTAAGCCTGGTGGTGGGTATCGAGAGGGGTACGTACTGCATGGAGCACTGGGTGTGGTGCATGAACAATTAATCTTGTAACACTGAAAAATTAAAATAAACAAATTTGGGGAGAAAAAAAAAGAAAATAAACACACTGTGCAAATATAATTTAGGGTATATACTTAAGAAATTCAGTTTTTCTATTGATTGCTTTTGACTGTTCATCTTCCGAAAAAATCTGTATATTCAGATTCTTAAAGGTTAGGTGGAGCCCCAGGTTCTGCGTTTCCGAATGAACATGGGGTTCTCTTTGTGTTCTATGAGGACAATCTCACCCTGGAACAGAGGGAACAAGTTCAGAAAGTACTTGTTGCAATGACAGATGCCCATCACTGACCTGCTCTTTCAGCTCTGCCACTTTTTCTTGTAGGAGCATTTCTACATTCTTCAGAACCATTCCCACCTTTTCTACCTGGTCTTCTGTGTCTTTAAGCTCTTTTTCATGTTCTTCCTGCCATAAAAGGTTACAGACCAACAGTTTACATTTCAAAAAGAATCATACTGGGCTTAGTTACTTTAGAATGGAAATTAGCTAAAATCTACAAATCTGGGAGTGGCTGGAGATAACCTTTCATCTGCACAGAGAAACAAAGAATGTTCTGCTACAAGCCAAGAGCTGACATCACTCTTGGTAGTTCACAGAGAATTAGTGGGCTACTTTCCTGAGAATTTAAATGAGAATTTAATCATAAATGACTCCAAAGTGTGTTTCCTCAAATGTATTACTGAGTATTTCTAAAGGACTTCTGATTAAATTTCTTTGTTTTGTCAATATTCTATCATGGCCAAGCTTATATCCTGCTTAACATTTTTGCATAAAGCTGGAAGATTATTCTTTGATAGAATTTATGCTTCACAAACATTGAGTCTTCCCCACCTTTTGAGTCTTGCTCTTATTTCTCATGGAGTCCCCCCTCACCCTGACCTCAGGCTTCTACCTCCATACCCTCCCACCCAAAGTTTGCTCATGAACATTTCAGGACAGAGTTTTCTCAGCCTTTTAAACACTGACATAGAGTGCACAGGCTAGACTACTCATGCATGTCAGAAGTGCTAACCTGAGGATGCCATGCACTAACGCTCTGAGGTGGGGACCCACTGGCATTCCGTTGTTTACAGATGAGGAAACTGAAGCAGAAAGAGGGTAAGTAGCTGGTCAAGCTCACTACTCAACTGGGAGGTGGTGAAGCCTGGATCCCAACCTCTGCAGCCAGTGTCCTGCTCCCCTTTAAGGCAGTGGCTCTGTTTCTATCTAGGTCTCTAGATGCCTAGTGCAGTGCCTGGTACACAGCCAGGGTCCCCAGGTATGTGTCACTCCTCACTGGCTTTCTGTCCCACCACTGTCCTCCTGCTTCCCTCTCATCCTCCTTAAACATGTCAAGTACACACCCACCTCAGGGCCTTGGCACACGTGGCTCCTCCTACCTCTCAACCACTCTCCTCCAGTAAGTGGAAGCCTTGCTCCCTCAACTCCATCAGGTCTTGGCTCATACAGTAACACACTGGGGAGACCTTCTCTAGCCCCATTTAAAACTGCAAAGTGTCCCACTCCGTAGCACTCATCAGTTCACCACCATCTGACATGCTATCCTCATGACTTGTGTTCTCATTTGTCTCCACCCTCCCCCCCCACCACTAGAATGCAGGCTCCAAGAGGGCACAGGCTTTTGCTGTGTGTGTTCATTTCTGTACCTCCGGCACCAAGATCCACGTGCATCCAGTAAATAACTTCTACAGTCTTTGTGTGCCTGTGGATAGTTTTTTTCATTCTACAAAATGGTTTAAAATTCTTTTTAAATAAGATGCATCATTTGGAAACTGGATGAGTTCATGTAAAAATCCAGTTTCTGGCTTTCCTTTGAAACCAAGAGAACTCCCCCAGGGCTCCACGGGTGGGACTGTTGCCCTCAGATTCACGGGCCCACATTTCTGGCCCCGTGCACAGCTCGAGTATGTGGTCATGTGGCCTACCACAGACACACGCAGCCCCCATGCTGGAGAGAGCTTCCGGGTCAGCAGGCTCATCGCTCCCTGACTGGGTGGCTGCCACCCCTCCTAGTCCATCTCTAGCAGACGACAGAGTACCACATTGCTCAGAGTAAAAATCAGGATCCTGTGGCTGCCGTACAACCAGACCTCTAGGAGCTAGGATGGCAGTTTTTGGCCGAGTGACCAGTGATCCCACCTCACCACCGCCATCACCATCAGCAGGGCCTTGGGGCCCTTGTCCCCACTCACCCACTGTGTTTCCAGCCGTCTCCCCTTCTCCTCCTGGAGAAGACACTCCTCGCGGAGCTGCTGAGCCACCTGCTGTTCCTCTTCTAGCAGCTGCTGCAGCTCAGCCACACGGTCCCGAGGCACCAGCCACCGCATCTGCTCCTGCAGCTGATGAACCTCCTCGGAGTGCCGGGACTGGGCCAGCCTCAGCCCCTGGTTGGCTCTGTGCAGCTGCCCCAGGAGAAGGCCAAGACAGGGCTGGTCTGACTGCTGAGCACTACAGGGCCATTACCAGACACACAAGACACCGAGCTTATGGAGAGCCTAAAACTGGAAGGGCACACAAGGCATCTGCCTTCCTTGGTCCCTGCATCCGCAGCTAAATGCAGGGTTCATGAAGAACCCACTCGTTTGAATTCTGACAGCCAAACTCCGGTTTGGCCCAAGCTTCTACACCAAGACAGTCTGGAAGACTCAGGTCTGTATCCTCAAAGTGGCAATGCTGAGCTTCCCACTGCACCCAAGGGAGAATCGAGCTATATTCTGTCTGGTTTAGCCCTCAGCAGACTTCAGAGAGTCCATGTAACTACTGCAACCCATGGAAAGCTCACACTCCTGAGACAGCCGAGGCCAGGGCCGCAGAAGGCAACGGAGCACCCGATAAAGGCCGAAGGGACCCTGCCAACAAGTGCAGAACCACCCCAGCACCCAGCTTCCCAACCACAGAGGGTGGCAAGATTTCACTGGAGTTGTGCAGGGCCATTATTATTGCACTGTGCGTAATGTGGCAAATCCTTTTACTAAACACCATTTAAATCACTCTGATTCTGGAGGCTTCACCTAGAATACCCACCTAGAATTCCTTGGCACCCTAACTGGCCATGTCAGCTCTCACACACTGGTGAGGCCCCACAGATGGGAGAGGGAAGTGGCTCTGTCAAGGGTCACACTTAGAGCAAGTCTGAGGTGGGGTCAGAGAGATGGGGAGGGTGCCAGCTATGGTGACTCAAGGGCAAGAGTAAGGCTGCAGGCTTCAGGCCACTGAGTCCCCCTGTGTTTCTGAGGAGTCATCTCGGGGGTCCGTATCATCACCGTTATGTGTGGCAGTTCTTAGGACAGGGGTCATCCTGGAGAAACCCCCCCACTACACAGTTTCCAGAACAGCTACTTTGGGAGAGTGCAATATAATGATTTAAAGATCAGATTACCAAAATACATTTCTCAGAGATACCTTGTTTTCATCCACAGATCCTGAAAATGCTTCAGGGGCACAGAGTTGAAATAGGTGTCTTGTTAGTAATGAAGGTGATTTTTGGCCCACACCCAACGGCGGTGGGCTGGCTGCCAGGAGGGCCAACCACAGGATTAAGGGTTGGAATTTTTATTCCTTGCCACCCCATCTCCCTGGAGGGAAGAGGGGCTGGAGGTTGAAATGGCCAATGGCCAATGAATGACTTGGTCAATCACAACTGTGTAATGAAGCCTCCAGAAAAACCCAAGAGGACGGCCATCTGGTCCCTTTCTGAAGATCTTCCATACTTGGGGAAATCAGAATACTTCCATGTGCCACCAGGCAGGGCTCAAGCTCCATGAGGACAGATGTTTGGGACCTTGCCCTACATACCTCTTCCTCTGGCTGCCGATTTGTTTCCTTTACCATATCCTTCAATGAACTGGTGAGTGTTAAATGTCTCCCTGAGTTCTGTGAGCCACACTAGCAAATTAGTGAAACCTCAGGAGGAGGTGGTTGAAATTTCCAATCTGTAGCTGGTCAGGAGCACAGGTCAAGAGCCTGGGCCTGGGGCCGTCCTCTGAGGAGAGGCTGTGGGGGCGGTGTTGTAGGACTAAATCCTTCGCCTGTGGGGTCTGATGCTGTCTCCGGGCAGAGAGTGTCATAACAGAATCGAATTCTCAGATGCCCTGATGGTGTCTGAGAATTGCGTGTTGTGTCTGGGGAGCCCCCTACGCAGTGGTGGAAATGGGTCCGGGAACACTGAGAGAGAGGGACAGAGGGGGAGAACCAGTTTGAAAACACACCCCTACAAATGGAGCCTGTTCCCGACTTTCATGCTCCAGACAGCGATCTGGCTGGAAGCCGAGCCCCAGACCAGGCCCTGCTGACAGAGTGCCCATCATTCCCAAAGGTGCTCCTGCTCTCCAACAGCACTCCCCAACACCGATGCCACTCTTTCTTAAAACACTCTGTCCCCATGCCCCTCGCTGTCACCCACTACAGCCACTCTGGACCCCACTCCGGACCCCAGTGCTGGGGACAAGCTCCTGCAGGAAGGCCCAGAGTGAGGTCTCTGTCTGTGGCCCTAGCCTGTGGCTCCCTGTGCCAGGCAAGCAGCCCGTAACACTCGCCACCCTACCCCTGCTGACTGCCTCCTGAGCCCCTCATCTCCCTCTTGGTGGAAGTGAGACTCTAGCTGGAACTGGGACCAGCTCTGGAGGCCGCAACTCCACTAACACCTAACAAGGAGAAGATGTCTCCAGAGAGCACTAGGGCAGCCCACAGCCAGGAAATGAGGGTCGTTGTGTTCTGGGAGCTGGGCGTGGCAGTGAGCTGCCTCAGCCATCAGCTCTGCCCCCGCCCCTTCCGAGCTTGTAGGCTGCTCTTCCCACCCCTTGAGGGATGGGAGGTCTGCCCTCTTTGTCTTGAGAGGTGAGGTTTGTGTGGTTGACCATGGAGAGGTGGGCTCTGTGCCCTCCCCGAGTCCAAGCTGGACCAACAGAATGTGGGGGGACTAATGTTCTGGAATGCCATGGCACAGTCCTAAGGAGCCTGGCAGCTCCATCTGCTCCTCTGAGGGTCCCTGGTCACCTCTCCTATCGAGCTTCACTGCTGCTGCACTCAGAGAACCCCAGGACCCTGAGATGCTGGGTGTACTGGGTCCCCAGGCACCAGCCAACCCCCACACCAGCTCTGCGAGCCAAGGGCTCACAAACAGGTGATCCAGCTGTGCCTTCAGATGACACTCGCCCCAACCCCACTGGACTGCATGGCCCCCCCAACACATGAAGTGAGAACAGCCCAGGTGCACCAGTGAGCCCACAGACCATGAAGGAGAATGGTAAACAGTGCCACAAGCTGCCAGGTTTGGGGGTAGCTTGATATTCTGCGAGTCAGAACCAAGCGAAGGTGGGGATTCCCAGGAACATGTGGTGCGTGCAGCATTCTGCTCCCCCACCCCACTCTGAACTGCACAAAGTCTCTCAGCTAGGCCCTCTAATGCCCTCCCTTGAGCTGCTCCCCTGCTTATACCTATCCAAGCCGCTCTCTCTCCCTCTGGGCCCTCCTCCTCAGAACCACCCACAAGAGTGCCAGTACCAACCCTGGCTCCCGCCCGCGTGGTTCGGCACCCACCCTTACCACAGCCTGTCTCGAGGCTCCTTAAGTACCCTACAGGCTCCCCTTACTTCCCTCATGGGAACTTCCAACAACGCAGTTTTGGGGACCTCTTCTAGATCACAAAGAAGGGGAAACCAGCTTATATCACAGAAGGACTGCCTAAGTAAGGTGTCTTCCTCCTGTGACAATGGCTGACTCCTAGCCCCCAAGGGCTCAAACTGCTCAAAGCGATTTCTCAAGGTTCCTTTCAGACTTAAAAGAAAGACAGAGAGGGGATCCTCTAAATGCCCAGAAGCACCTCTGGGGCAGTGCTCGCTTACAATGGGAAGGCTGAGAGCCCATGAACCCCCAAAAGCACATCATAAGTCCTGGGTATGTGATGGGGGGGCCCACAACCAAGTCCAGCTATAGGGCCAGGGGCCAGCTGGGGAGCCGTAAAGAGGCTCAGTGAGGGAGGTACACAGGTGCTACACTGAAGGGAGGATGGTCCTGGGCCTCAGGCCAGTGGTTTAGAGACCCTTCCCATACCGTGCTGGGGAGGCTTCTCCCATGGCCTCTCTTTCCCTCCTGCAGCCCCCAGCCCTCTAAGCGCACCCCGCATCTAAGTCCACACTGTGTCCTCAGGGTACCTGCCGCAGTCACACATCCGTCATTCTCTCTCCTGCTCCCCCAGGAAGAACCAGCTCCCCCCCTCTTGTGTCCCTGCACCTCACACCGTCAGGCACCCCAAGGTCCTTGCTTGGCTTGTCCTGCTCTCATTTACTTGTCCAAGACTGGAAGCTCTCCACCTCCCTATCTCTGCACCTTGAGAACCTGGCATGCTGGACAAACACTGCAGCAGGAGGGGAGGCGGGAGGCGGGAGCTCGACACTGACACGCGTGTGCAATTTCACACCTTCTGTGCACACAAAAACCTGTGTGAGTGTCAGACAGGGGCACCAAGCTTGCTAACCAGCAGGACTGCTCCGCCCTTTGTCCTTGGATCTGATGCCAACCCCCCTACCTCAGAAGCTACCTGTCACTCGCCTTCGCTCTTCTGATTTGCAGATGGCACACCCAAGAGCACAGCCTGCCGGCTGCCTTCCCTTGTGCATAGATGGCTGTGCCCACAGATTGCTCAACCGAGCCTGGACGAGGCCCAACCTCGGTCCTGGGACTGTAAGCGCCAACCAGCTGTGTTACCTCGGGCCAGCCTAATGACCTCTCTGGGCCAGACCAGTCCCAGCTAGGCTCTGACAGTGCTAAACCATGTTGACTTTCTTCTGGCTGAGACCCAGCCTCTGGCCACCATGCACACTCACCTGGTCTTGACTCTCTTCAAGGGTTTCTCTCAGCTGTGACTGTGACAGTCTCAGGCTCTGACATTCCTGACTCATGTGTTTGAGTTCAAGTTCAAGTTTTTGGATGTGTTCACCCTGTTTTAAAAAAATCAATTTCACAAATATAAGAAATATCTCAGCATTGATACATGTTTGATGTAGAAACTTTAGAAATGTATAGAAAAACAAAGATTACAAAATTTAAATCACCCATCATCCCAAAAGCCTGAGGACCACACCTGACACTGCAGTGATCTCAGCCCTTCCTCCAAACATGCACTTCTAGCCATAAGACTAGTAGAGCATTGTATGCTATGCTTTCCTCATTGTATCTTGAGCACTTCCCCATGTTATGAAATATTATTTGAAACATGATTTTTAATGGTTGCACCAGAATTTACTGACTCATTCAGTATTATTGATGATTCGAGCTGATTCCAACTGTTTTGCTATTAGAAATTCCACAGCAATGAAAATACTTCCAGCTAAGTCTTTCCATGATGATCATATAAAATTCCCATAAAGTCAGAGCATACCGACATTCTTGATGTATGTTTTGCCCATATGTCCTCCTGAGAGGTCTACTGGTTTACTCTTCTAGCATCAGAATTTAATTCCTTTCTGCTTTTTCTAGATATTGAAGATTTGCAAAAGCTGCTGAAGTCAACAAATTTTCCAGGGCTCATACTTATTAATTCTTTCTCTTTACCTGAGGGGTGAGTCTACCTCCAGGCATTTTAAGGCTGTTCCTGATGTTTAGAATATTCACCTGCAGCTCCTCCCGCTGCCCCACCTCCTCCAGTCTCTGTGTTAACAGCTGAATGGTGATGCAGTTCTTCTCATTCTGGGCCTGGGGGGTAGAGGCCTCCTCTCCCAGCTGAAGGACCTTGTGATTGAGCTGGAATGCTTCATCCTTGCATTTCTGACTCTGGAGCAAAATGGGCTAAAATGCAGAGGACAAAGTTATTCTTGTCTTAAACCAGCAGGTCAATTCAGATCACTCCAGTGGCTCCCGACCAGGAACAACTTTGTTCCCTGAGGAACATCTGGCCATGTCTGGAGACACTGCTAGTTATCACAGCTGGGGAGGGGCTGGCTACTGCATCTCGTGGGGGAGGTGCTCAGCACCCTCTAGCACAGGGCTGTTCTGGCCCCAGATAGCCACAGTGCCACAGAGGAGAAAGCCTGCTCTAGGCTCAGAGGCACACCTGGATCATCAGAGGTGGTTATATCATGAACACACTAACCACTGCTCTCAAGACCCTTCATATTTTTCTCATTTCTTTCACAGTTATTTCCAATTATTATTTTAAGCAATTTGACAAAAACACCCAATTGAAGTATATGAAGCTCCTCCAGAGTCTCCTCTGATCTTTGTTGTTAAAGGCATAAACACAGCTTTCACGAGGGTGCGAGGGTGATTAAATTGTATATTCTGCTTTTTCTCAGGATCCGCTGGCCAACAGCCGGTGGACACGCAACAGATGCCCACTGGGGGACAAGGGAGGGTGCAGGGAGTGAACACAGCAGCTACAACACTGCCCCTACCACCGCTCGCCATGGCAATGCCTGTTACTCTCAACTATTTGTTGTATCTTCATAGAAACCGCATGGCTGCTGATCTGCTTTTCCCACAGCAGTCAGTTCTCGAGGCCATCAAGGCCAAGCGCCAGCAGCCCCGGGTGTGGGCCGAGCGGTGTCCCTGGAACCGCTTTCCAGCGCTGCCGGCAATGCACGCGCACCACTTCCCCCATGGCTGTGCCAGCAACCCTGTTATTATTATGTGTTTGAGGATCTGAGGAGCAGATGAGGGAACACTGCAGTTGTCGCATCTTGGATCATTGGTGACCACTGCTCCCTCTCTTCTCTGTACAGAGACTGTCGCCTTGTCCTGTCCTTAAAATCTCAGAACTGAGGGTAAAGAGGTGTTTTCACCACATCATAAGCTCACGGCCATTTTGTCTGGTATGGAATTCCCTTGTGTTTATTACATTTCATCATGGAAAATTAAATGTGTTTTTCAGTATTGATACACATTCATCTTGTTCTGAGGATAGCCTTGATTTTATTATCAGCCAGAAATGGAATCTGGCTTCAGTTAATTTTGTTTACCTTTAATATTTAGTCTTTGTTTGGAAATAATTTCAAAGTTCTACAACAGGGGCAGGGCTATGACAGAGAACATCTGTGCGCCCTTCAGCCAGGCTCCCTGGCTGGCAGCATCCCCGGTATGCTTTGTGGTGGATGTGCTCTGCAAGTACATGCACGCTTGTGTGTAACCACACACACACACACACGCCCTGCATTATGTGTTTCTTACGGAGGTGAGTGTGTTCTCACATGGCTGTCACGCAGGTCTGGCTTCAGAACACGAATCATACCACCCACCTCCCAGTTTTGTCAATTGGTCCAGTGATGCCCCTTCCTCCCCTCAGGCAGTGCCTTTATTGGGCAGGCTATTTTAGCTTCCTTGAATTTGGGAAAGTGCTGTGGTCTTTGTCTTGTATGACACTGAAAATTGTGACAGATGTAGTCCCTCCCCACCCCGCCTCTTGAACTCTTCCTCACTTGGGGTCTGCCGGATGCTCCCCGCCACCAGGCTCAGGGGTGTGCCCCGCAGGGTGTCCTATTGGGAGTGCAGGGCACCCTCTGTTTCTCCGTGTCTGTGTCCATCACCTCATTTCTAACTTGCACTCTCTGGGTTTTATTGCAGAAGACAAAACAAGATGCTAGAAGTCATCTCCTGGTCACATTTTAAAACAAATGGATGTCTGTGCTACACGGGCTTACTGTGAATACGATCATGTCTTTAGGCCTAGTTTCCAATTTATAGGAAGTATAAGGAACAGAGGAGCGGACTGAACAACACTATTGGATCCAGAATGTGGGATGACCTACAAGACACCTGCCAGGTCTCTTCAAAGAGACAGCCTTGTGGGGGTGAAACAGGTGTTTCAGGTTAAAGAGACTAAATACATCGAAGCAGTAAGGCCATATTTTCCAAAGAGGGCCTCAACGGCATCTCCCCCCGACATCCCCTTCTGTAGGGTGACCTGGACACTCCCCACCCAGAGGCGCCTGTGTCCCTCCCTGTGCCTTGTGCAGTCTGGGCGAGAGCGATATGGAGTGATTTCTGAGGTCAGAAGCCTTGTGCCTGCCGTGTGGTCCTCGTGCCCCCTTGTGACACTCCCTCTAGGAGCCGAGCCCCACAGGTAGAAGCCCGCACGTGATTCCAGCCCCGGCCTCTGGGTCACCCCAGCTGTCCAGCCTTCCCAGCCCCCATGATGTGGAGCAGAGGCAGACCATCTGTCCTGCACCCCGTCTGAAGCCTGACCTACAGGTTCTGTGAGCGCGATCAAGCGGCTGTTCTCTGCCACCAGAATGGCATTGATGGTTCAATGTGTCACCCTCAACTGTATCCTAGTTCCAAAAAATTTACCATAGAAGACATTTTTGAATAATCAGAGAAATGTAAATATGGTTGGAATATTGGATAGTGTTCGATAATTACGATAATTTCTTTTGCCTTAGAAGCAGAGTCTCACTCTCTTACTTTCAAATGGCTTGAAAACACACACACACACACAAACACACACCATACAGAGAGATATGAAGACTGGTATAAACAAGTAACTAAAGTACTTACGGTATTGTTAACAACTGTCAAATTAAGGTTGTAGTATGGGGCCAATCAGTATATATTATGTCAACTGTTCTGTGTGTTTAAAGCTTTTTATACTAAAAGCTGAGGGAAAGAAAACAAATGGATACCTACAATCCATTTACAAGCGTGTCCTAGAAATAAGCTCAAAAGGGGTGGGAGCCCCAGGAAAGCCCCAGATGGGTTGTTTCACAGGAAGTTGGTCTGCAGGCAAATGCAGCTGAACTTTTCAACTTAAATCAAACCAGGAATTACCCTCCTGATGGAGAAGGCCTAAGCAAGGCCACCATGCTCTCACCGTGGACACAAACACCCAGAGCTGGGAGCCCAGATAAGCCACCCGTTCACCAGTGGTCTGAGGCAGTCCCCACAGCAGAACCACTCAGTGGCCATGTGCAGGCAGAGGTAGCACTGGGAGAGAAGAGCCTTGGGACCGACCTTAGGCAGGTTTGAGAAGCCCCACATGGCAACTCCCCTTCACCCCCACCAGGAGAACTAACGAGTGAGTTCAGCAAGGTGGCGGGACTGGCACATGAAAACCCATTGTATTTCTATGTCCTAACAGTGAACATACAGAAACCCAAATTAAAAACATAATACTAGTTCTGGTATCTCGTCTGACGTGTGAAGAGCTCCATTTCTCCAATAAGAAAAAGGTATAAACTGAAATCAACAACTTCTCTTTAAAACCTTAGAGAATTGTGGTCACAGGGCAAACCAACGCCCTGAAAACTGGAGAGGCAGGCTAAGGGTTCACAGCTTACCAGGAGCAGACGTTGGAACCTGAAACAGGAAGGGAAGTCGGCACTGTAAGGACGAACGCTGGAGGCTGCGCCTGGCTGGCTTGAGAGTTAAAAAGTCATGGTCTCAGGGGAACCCCCAACTTTCCTGAGACGTACCAGATTCTCGCCTGGTAAAATCCCCTCAGGCTTCTAGCAAGTGGGGGTAAAGTAATTGCTATGGACTGAACTGTGTCCCCTCCAAATTCCTACGTTGAAGCCCTCAAACCTCCAATGTGACTGTCTTTGGAGATAAGGCTTTCAGGAGGTAATTAAGGTGAAATGAGCTTATATGGGTAGGGTCTTAATCTGACAGGACTATGACCTTTTAAGAAGTAGAGCACTGTCTCTCTCCCTCTGTGTGACCCTGGGGAGGAAGGGCCGTGTGAGGACACACTGAGAAGGCAGCTGTCTGCAGGCCAGGAAAAGGGCTCTCACCAGGAGCCAAGGCAGCTAGTATTTCATTCTGGACTCTGGCCTCCAGAACTATAAGACAATAAATTTCCATGAAGTCCCTCGGCCTACTGCACTTTGTTACAGCAGCTAAAGCCATTCTGAAGGACACTCAGAGGATTCTGTTCCCCTCCTGCCCTGAAGAGAAATTACTATACCAGAGGTTAACCAACCCCAGCCCCTCCAGCCTTTCTGTCTTAGCACACATCACCAATCAGAGTGGCCAATATAAGAATGACACCACCAACTGCTGGCAAAGATGTGAGGAAACTGGATCAAGCATAGATCGCTGGTGGGAATGTAAACTGTTACAGCCACTCTGGATAACAGTCAGGCAGTTTCTTACAAAACTAAACATGTAACTACCATACAACTCAGTATTTGCACTCTTGGGTATTTATCCTGGTGAAATGAAAACTTGTATTCGTTAAAAAAAAAAAAAAAAACTGCATAGGAATATTCAGAGCAGCTTTATTTGTGATAGGCCAGAACTGGAATCAGTCCAGCTGTCCTTTAAAAGGTGAGTGTTAAAATAAACTGTGGGACATCATCACATAGAACAATATTCAGTAATAAAAAGAAATTAACTACCATTCGTGCAATACTTAGATGGATCTCCAGGCAAGTATAATGTGTGAGAAGGCTCAGTCCCAAAGGGTACATTCTGTATGGTTTTTTTAAAAAAGATTTTATTTATTTATTTGACAGAGAGAGAGTTCACAAGTAGGCAGAGAGGCAGACAGACACAGAGGAGGAAGCAGGCTCCCTGCTGAGCAGAGAGCCCAATGTGGGGCTCGATCCCAGGACCCCGAGACCATGACCTGAGCCGAAGGCAGAGGCCCCAACCCACTGAACCACCCAGGCACCTCGTATGATTTTTAACATTTTTTTAATATAACATTTTGAAATGACAGTTTTAGAAATGAAGGACAGAGGAGTAGATGTCTGGGGTCAGGGACCAGGATGGGTAGGCAAGAAGGGTCTAAGTGTGGCTGTAGAAGAACAGCATGAAGGATGCTTAAGGAGTTGGAACTGTTCCACCTCTCTCTCTTTTTAAGATTTTATTTATTTGAGAAAGATTGAGAGAACATGGGCAGGGAAAAGGCAAAGGGAGAGGGAGAGGGAGAGGGAGAAGCAGGCTCCCCGCTGAGCAGGGAGCCCGATGGGGGTCTCCATTCTAGGACCCTGGGATCATGACCTGAGCCAAAGGCAGATGATTAACCCAACCCAGGTACCCCAGAACTGTTCGGTATCTTGACCATGGTGGTGGATGCATGAACCCACACAGCGATGAAATTGTATAGAACTCAATACACATATACCACAAACACAGACACACACACACACACACAGACACACACACACACATACACACATACCTATGCACACACACCACACACATACCTATACACACACATGCACACACATGGACATATATACACACATACACATACAGACCTACACACAGACACATACACACACAAACCCCCCCCACACATATATACGCATACACACACAAATGAGTACATAAGTAAAACTGGGGGAATCTAAGACCCATGGGTTGTATCTATGTTAAAATATTGGCTATGATATTTGTTATGGGCTGATTTCTGACGACCCAAAAGTCATATGTTGAAGTTCAAACTCCCAATACCTCAGAATGTGACTGCATTTAGAGATAGTCTTTAAATAGGTGATTAACACTAAATGAGGTCCTACAAGTGGGCTCTAATCTAACATGATCGTGTCCTATTAAGAGATTAGAACACAGATGTGCAAGAGGGAAGGCCACGTGAGGACACAGGAAGAAGATGGCCATCTATAAGAGAGGCTTCATGAATTTAACCTGGAGACCCTTGACCTTGGACCTCTAACCTTGAGAATTGTAAGGAAATAAATTCTTGTGTAAGCCACTCAGTCTGTGGCATTTTGTATGGCAGCTCTAGTGAACTAATACTATACTATGGTTTTATGAAGTGTTACCACAGGGGGACCCAAAACCTTTGGGAAGCAGCAAAAGTAGTCCTAAAAGGGAAGTTTATAGTAAGACAGGCTTACCTCAAGAAGCACGACAAATCTCAAATACACAACCTAACCTCATATCTAAAGGAGCTAGAAAAAGAAGAAACAAAACCCAAAACCAGTAGAAGGAAGGAAATAATAAAGATAAGAGCAAAAATAAATGATATAGAAACTAAACAAACAAAAAAAAAACCCCAGTAGAACAGATCAACAAAACCAGCAGCTGATTCTTTGAAAAATTAATAAAACTGGTAAATTCCTGGCTAGACTTATTAAAAAGAAAAGAGAAAGGATGCAAATAAATCACAAATGAGAGAAGAGAAATAACAATTAACACCACAGAAATACAATTATGAGAGTGTACTATGAAAACCTATGCCAACAAATGGGACAGCTCAGAAAAAAATGGATAAGTTCCTAGAAACATATAAACTACCAAAACTGAAACAAGAAGAAACAGAAAATTTGAACAGATTGATAATGGCAAATAAATTGAATCAGTAATCAAAAATCTCCCACCAAACAAAAGTCCAGGA
The DNA here is from genome assembly GCA_028533885.1 of Nasua narica. Lineage (NCBI taxonomy): Eukaryota > Metazoa > Chordata > Mammalia > Carnivora > Procyonidae > Nasua > Nasua narica. Next base: position 78,543,084 of record CM052811.1, on the reverse strand, counting down.
CCAGATGGATTCATAGGCAGATTCTACTAAACATATAAATTAGAGTTGATACCCATTCTTCTCAAACTATTCCAAAAATTAAAAAAGGAAGGAAAACTTCCAAATTCATTCTATGAAGCCCGTATTACCCTGATACCAAAACCAGATAAAGACACTACCAAAAAAGAGAATTGTAGGCCGATTTTCTGAGGAACACAGATGCAAAAATCCTCAACAAAATACTAGCAAACTGAATCCAACAATAGAAAAAAATCATTCATCACAATCAAATGGGATTTATTCCTGGGTTTCAAGGGTTGTTCAAAATTTGCAAATCAATCAACATAATACATCACATTAATAAAAGAAAGGAAAAGAACCACATGATTATTTCAATAGATGCAGAAAAAGCATTTGACAAAGTACAACATCGATTCATGATTAAAAACCCTCAACAAAGTAGGTTTAGAGGAAAGATGATAAAGGCCATAGATAAAAAAGCCACATCTAGCATCATTCTCAATGAGGGAAAAGCTCTCAGTTTTTCTCAGGTCAGGAACAAGACAGGGATGTCCACTCTCGCCACTTTTATTCAACACAGTACTGGAAGTCCTGGCCATAGTAATCAGACAAGAAGAAATAAAAAAACATCTAAATAGTCCCCCCTATTGTAGATGACATAATACGATATATAGAAAACCCAAAAGACTCCACCAAAAAGCTGCTAGAACTGATAAATGAATTCAAGAAAGTTGCAAGATACAAAATCAACATACAGAAATTTGTTGCATTTATATATATATATCAATTATGAAGGAGCAGAAAGAGACCTTAAGGAATCAATCCTATTTATGATTATACCAGAAACAGTAAGATACCTAGGAATAAACCTAACCAACATAGTGAAAGACCTGTACTCTGAAAACTATAAAATGCTGATGAAAAAAATTGAAGATAACACAAAAGAATGGAAAGACATTCCATGTTCATGAATCAGAATAACAAATATTGTCAAAATGACCATATTACCCAAAATAGTTTACACATTTAATGCCATTCCCATCAAAATACCAACAGCATTTTTCACAAAACTAGAATAAGCAATCCTTAAATTTGGATGGAACCACAAAGACCTTGACTAGTCAAAGCAACCTTAAAAAAGAAAAGGTGAAAACATCACAATTCAAGATTCCAAACTATATTACAAGCCTGGAGTAATCAAAACAGCGTAGTACTGGCACAAAAATAGACTCATAGATCAATGGAACAGAATAGAAAACCCAGAAATAAACCCATAACTATATGGTCAATTAATCTTCAACAAAGCAGGAAAGAATATTCAATGAGGAAAAAGTCTCTTTAGCATAGTATTGGGAAAACTGCACAGCTACATCCAAAAGAACAAAACTAGACCACTTTCTTTCACTACACACAAAATTATACTCAAAATGGATGAAAGACCTAACTGTGAGACCTGAAACCATAAAAATTCTAGAAGACAGCATAAGCAGTAGTGTCTCTGACACTGGCCATAGCAACTTCTTTCTATATGGGTCTTCTGAGGCAAGGGAAACAGAATAAAAAATAAACTACTGGGACTACATCACAATAAAAAGCTTTTGCACAGAGAAGGAAACAATCAACAAAACTAAAAAGCAGCCTACAGAATGGGAGAAAATATTTGCAAATCACGTATCTGATAAAAGGTTAGTATCCAAAATATATAGAAAACTTATAAAATTCAATGCTCAAAAAACCAACTAATCCAATTTAAAAATGGGCAGACCACACGAATAGACATTTTTCTAAAGAAGACATCAGGAGGACCAACAAACACATGGAAAGTTCACTCATCATCAGGGAAATACAAATCAAAACTACAAGATATCACCTCATGTCTGTCAGAATGGCTAAAATCAACAACACAAGAAACAAAAGGTGTTGGTGAAGATGGGGAGAAAGGGAAACCCTCATGCACTGTCAGTGGGAATGCAAGCAGTGGGGCCACCGTTGAAAACAGTATGGCAGTTTCTCAAAAAGTTAAAAATGGAACTACCCTATAATCCAGTAGTCATACTACTAGGTATTTACTCACAGAATACAAAAATACTAACAGAAAGGCATACATATAACCGCAATGTTTATAGCAGCATTATCTACAATAGCTACATTATGGAAATAGCTCAAGTATACATCGCCTGATGAATGGATAAAGAAGATGTAAGATACACACATACACACACACCACACACACACAATGAAATATTACTTGGTTATAAAAAAAGAATGAAATCTTGCCATCAGCAATGACATGAATGGAGCTACAGTGCATAATACTAAGCGAAAGAGAGAAAGACAAATACCATATGATTTCACTCATATGTGGAATTTCAGAAACAAAACAAATGAGCATAGGGAAAAAAAGATAGAGAGAGGAAAACCTAGAAGCTGACTCTCAACCACTGAGAACAAATTGATGGCTACCAGAGGGGAGGTGGGTGGGAGGATGGATAAAAGAGGTGATGGGAATTAAGGAGTGCACTCGTCATGATGAGCACTGGGCGACATATGAAGTGTTGAATTACTGTATGTGTACCTGAAACTAGTATTATACTACATGGTAAGTGAAATTTCAATAAAAATTAAAAAAAAATATTACCATTGGAGGGAACTGGTCAAAGCGAAGGATTTCTCTATATTTCTTACAACTACATCAGTAACAATATCAATTAAAAAAAGAATTAAAAAACCCAAGAATGATACATCCCAGCTTGTGTGCTTCCTCTTTAATAACTCACCCAGAAGGGCACCTGGGTGGCTCAGTCAGTTAAGACTCTGCCTTTGGCTTAGGTCATGATCCTGGGGTCCTGAGAGCGAGTCCTGTGTCAGGCTACCTGCTCAGCAGAGTCTGCTTCTCCCTCTGCCCTTCCTCCCTGCTCGTGCGCATACTCTTTCTCTCTCTCAATCTCTATCTCAAACAAACAAATAAATAAATGTTCACCCAAAAGCCAGTAGTTGAGACCAAGTACGAAAGGCATATGTGTAAGGCGCAAAGAGAGGACCAGTGTGGGGTTAGTGCTGAAACAGACTGGGAAGGGCGTTTATGTGTGGGTTAAGGGGAGATTAATCAATAGTAAGTAGATCTTCAAAAATAGAAAGCAGGCTTCTCACTGCTGGAGATAGGAGTTACAAATATGGAAAGAGATCATCCCTATGATGTTAGGTGGGAATTGCATATATAGGGTTTGAACTCGTGATTTTCAGTAGAAAGATATATATAAATAAGTACTCATGAAACCATATGCATGTGAGTGTGTATGTATGTAAGAACATACACACTCCTTAGTTCTAGCCATTAATTGTGCCTGGAAGTAGCAACACCCCAAGAGTAGTGGGCACTCCTGGTGCCCAGGTCTTGGTCTCCAAACACCATTCTACAGTAATGGTAACCAGCGGCTCCTTGTGGGAAGTAGCTGATTACAGGCTGAGGTGGGGGAAGTATTAGATGAACCTAGAATATCTGGGGGTACCAGAAAGTAAGGAAGTGCTCAAAAAATAATCAGGATCTGTCTGGAGGACCCAGAAACCACTGTGAGGGACTCTCATTGGCCAACTCTGGGACAATCTGAACACAAAAATAAATACTGATGGTAATGTTTTATAACACATTGTATTAAACAGGAACCTAGGTCAGTAATATGATGATAGAATGAATAAATAAGCCAACAGAAAAGAAAGCTCTTCCTTATATTAGAATACCAATAAGATTAGTTACCAAGAGATTAGTTACCAACTGGCCGCCATCACAGCAAGAAACAAAGGATGCTAAAATAAGGGGATGAGAATTTGATGGGGAACAGGGTATTTACATAACATCAAAGCATCTATTTGATGCTTAATTAAGCTTACTGTGGAGAAGCCCAACCAACACCACCTGAACAGGAATCAAAGCTACCTCACTAGGAGAGGGACAAATCATGCTGAAGAAGCATAATCTAAAGGGAACATCATACAAACCAAACTGCTTGTTTCTACAAAAGAACTGCTTGTAATCTCCAAAAATGCCCTGGTCCTAAAAACCAAGGACTGACCAAGGGAGCCCCGTGATTCTAAAGGTGAGGGGACAGCTGGCAAAGCTCAGGGAGGTGGGTCTTGGGCGGCACTTCTGCACCCATGTTAACGTCCTGATATTGGGGCGATGGGCTGGCAACTTACTCTCAGACATTTCAGAAAAAAGTTCTGTCCTTCCTTTTTGTTAAGTCTGAAATTACTTCGAAATAATGAGAAAAGGAGAGTGATGTTAGTGTCATGCGAGTGTCAACACCTGACCTGTTTGTTGAGTTCTTCCCCTTCAGAGCAGCTCTTTTCTTGGTCTCTCTTTAAAACCTCAATTTCCTTCCTATTGAAGAAGCAAAAGGTACAGTGTCACTGAGCAGCCAGGTTCTTTTGTCCTTGTCATCACCCCTGGAACAGAAGGCGCCCAGGGATTGAAGCCACAGAACAGACTTTCACACCTGCTTTCACACCGAGCCACCACTCTGCCACTGTTCTCCACCACTGCCGCTGCCCACCCAGTTGGGACCCCAACCCTGGGAACCAGAGGGACACTGCCAGTACCGCAGGAACACAGTAAGAACCTCCATGGCATTTCTCGGTCATACAAAGTAACATCTCTTTAGCAAAACGTGACCGTTCACACCCAGAGGCATAAACAGGACTAAAACAGAATTGTATCTGCTTGTGTCTCTTGTAAATGTAAAACTTCCTGGAAGCAAATGAGGGAAACAATGGTTTCTTTCTTTTTTTTTTTTAAAGATATTGTTTATTTGAGATAGAGGATGAGGACTAGCAGGGGGAGGGGCAGAGGGAGAGGGGGAAGCAGACTCCCTGCTGAGCAGAGAGCCCAACTCAACTCGTTGGCTTGATCCTCGGCTCCTGGGACCATGACCTGAGATGAAGGCAGATGCTTAACCAACTAAGCCACCCAGGCATCCAGGGAAACAATGGTTTCTAGAGGGGAAAAAACTTTCAGATTTCAGAATTGCTATAATCTAATAGCAATCACTTGTGGACCACCTCCTCTGGATGCTGTATTTTAATAATCTTTAACTTCTATTTGGGGAAAAAAAAGGTCAAACTGTCCTTGGATCAGACTATGGTAGTGAAAGCAGAAAGCCACTCCCCTTCCACACACAGGCAGGTACAACAGGCTGAGCCACCCAGGCGCCCGAACACTTCTCACTTTCCCCAGCAACACCTTCCAAGCTCTTTGTACAAAGGGCAACGTGTGTTGCAGACTGGAGTCCAGGCAGAACCATGGAGTCAGGGCCCTTACCTCTGAGCATCATTTGTCCTTTCTGCAGCTTCAAGCTCTTGCTGAATCCTTCCCAGCTCATTTTTCAACAATGCATTTTCTTCAGAAAGCCTATCCAACTCGATTCTGCATGAAAAATTGAGAACAAGTGTTAAGCGTGGGGACTCCAGGAGCTGGCCGCCATTTGTAGTTCACATGAGTATGGTCTTGCAGGTGGAAGTCATGGTGAACCCTGCATCATCCCCGGATCCCTGGATGGCACACTGTTCCTTTTCCTTTATGCACTGCTGACCTGCTATGGTTTGCATCTCCCAAGCAACAAGCTACAGAAAACAAAGCTTTCAGCTTTAGCTTCTAAAACAGTCACGCAATTAACAACTCATTAATGTATTCAGCACCTCAGTTCTGTTTACCTCATGTTACAGTTGACCTGTTAGTACATCTTACAACCACTAACTAAAATGAGTGTGCTCGTGGTTGGTATCAATGCACAATACTGGCTGTAGGTCCTCAGGTTGCTGCAAGGATATGCATCCCCCACTAGAGAACTCTAGCATGGAGCTAAGGAACACGAGGAATCAGAAGACCAAACCACATTTTCCTCTTTAGTGAGAGCTACCTGCATCATATACTCTGAGGTCAGCACCAGGGAGGAGAAAACTGGGGAAGGTGCAAGGTGGATCCCTCAATGGGAAAAAGCAAGCATGAGTAGTTACTACATGAACCAAGTCTGCCTGGAGCCACCTTTGCTTTCTAATAACTTAAAGATCTCCTCTTGGGTAACACCACTGACATACGACAGATAAGCAATTTACCAGTAAAGATCATAAATGAGGCAGCCTAAAACCCATATTTGCTGCCCGAGAAATTTATTCTTTTTTTTTTTTTAGATTTTATTTATTTGAGAGAGAGAGCGTGCACAAGCAAGGGGTAGGGGAGAGGGAGAAGCAGACTCTCCACTGAGCACAGGGCCAACACGGGGCTTGATCCCAGGACCCTGAGATCATGACCTGAGCTGAAGGCAGACACTTAACCAACTGAGCCACTCAGGCACCCCCAACCCCCCACAGTCAGAAATTTATTCTTAATAGATGCTGATCTGACATTTGTTCCCCCCCATGGGTCCCTATCTGGCATTAGCTTCTAATTCTTTCAATCTAAAAATACTCAAAGCCACGCGGTCTTGCTATGTTTATTTAATGTAATATGCTTATAATATCGAGTGTAAGTGTCTCCTTCATACACATAAATATAACTTTATTTTATCACATGAGGAACTAAAGAGAAACATAGAGAAAAGGAAGTCTTTGGAATTTTTAAAGCAGCAAATGAGTGAAACAAATGAGGTCTGTGTTTAGAAACTGCCAATCTGGTTTCAGGTTGGGAAAGCAAATTGAATCATAGCAGCTGTGTGTGTTGGGGTGGGGGGGTTTCCACTTCTAGCTTCCTGGACCTCAGATAAGCTGACGGCTGTCCCATCCCATCCCCCCTCACCACACCAAGCAACCAGAGTTACGTGATGCTGATCATACAAAGGGATTATTGTCCTCACAGAAGGTAATGGAAACCTCCAAGCACCCCTAATAAAATGAAAATCTCGAAGCTGAAACCCCAGCTGTGAGCATTGAGCCACTCAAAGATAGGGTTACCATGAGGCCAATGCCTATGTCAACATGCACTGCCATCTGCAGCATGGAAAAACCACACTGTGGACGCCTACATTAAGCCAGTGCCCTAGAGGAAGTTAAAGTGGTCCCAGATTAGCAGGCTCCCAATTCTCGGCAAAAGCAATATCCACCCTTTCTTCAGAAAGCATCCTCTACTACAGTTCCGGAGATTCCCAGAGATTAACATCACGTAAACACGAGGTCACAATCAAAGATCACCACAACATACATGTTAGAAAACCACCTCTGAGGGATAGCAGAAGCAAAACAGCAGATTAGATCCCATAGGAACCTTAGATATTGGAATTGTCAGACACAAACTAAGGATAAAATTGTAAAATGTTTACATAATAAAAATGGAAATAAAAAAATTAAAAGGTAACAAGAAACTATCAAAAATGATCAGACCACACAGGACAAAAATGGGCTTTTGGAAATAGAAAAAAAAAAAAGCCAATGTCAAAATAAAACTTCACTGAATAAGTTAAACGGGAGATTTAGACAAAGCTGAAGGAAGAATTACTGACCTGGAACACAGAGACAGGAAAAAAAGTACCCAGAATGCAACACGAGAGAAAAGAAGATAAAAGACATGGAAGAGAAAAAATGGAGGACAAGTGAAAAGATCTCACAGCAAACATCTAATCGTAGAGTGAGAGAAGAAGCAATGTTTTAAAAATAATGGCTGAGAATTTTTCATTAGACATAAATTCAATGGGTACAATGTTTTTCTAAGCAGGATGAGTAGAAAAAAACCCCATACCTATGCCCTAATACCTGACAATTCCATTCTGACGTATACCCCAATGTAAATGCTCCAAAAGACAAGGATAAGAACTTTCTTAGCAGTACTGTTTGTGATGACCAAAACTAAACACTATTCACATGCCCATCCACAAGTGAAAGACTAAACTGTGGTACATTTACACAACAGAACAGTCCACAGCAACGAACCATATGAATGAACTGCAGCTATAGCTCCTGGATCATCTTGGTGGGGACAATGTAATCACAGCATCCGGAAATTTGGAAGAAGGAGGGATGGAGCATCGGTGTCAGAGTGATGTAACATCAGATGGACCTGACCAGTCATCACTGGCTTTAATGATGGAAGGAGAACAGAAACAAAGAATGCAAGCATCCCACAGAGGGCGTGGGATGCGAGAACGGTGATTCTCTTCAGAGCCACCATTAAGGAAGGCAATCCTGCCAACATCCTAATCTTAGTCTGGTCATAGCCATTTCAGACTTCTAAGCTCCAAAACCATAAAATCATAAATTGTATTGTTTCAAGCCACTAACTTAGTAATAGTGGTAATTAGTTACAGCAGCAGTAGGAAGCTAATGCACATACAGAGCAACAACTAGACAGAGTAGACTACTCAATGTCAACAGTGGAATCTTTCCTTTTTTAAAGATTTATTTGAGAGGTCGCCTGGGTGGCTCAGTTGGTTGGGCAACTGCCTTCGGCTCAGGTCATGGTCCCGGAGTTCCAGGATCGGGTCCCGCATTGGGCTCCCGGCTCCACAGGGAGCCTGCTTCTCCCTCTGACCTTCTCCCTCTCATGCTCTCTCTCTCTCTCTCAAATGAATAAACAAAATCTTTTTAAAAAAAGGATTTATTTGAGAGAGAGACCATGCTTGTGAGAGGAGAGAAGGGCAAAGGGAGAGAGAGAATCCTCAGCCAGACACAGTGTTCTAACTCAGGACCCTGAGATCATGATCTGAGCCAAAACCAAGAGTCACTTAACTGACTGAGCCACCCAGGCACCCCAACAGTGGAATCTTGAAAATACTGAATATGTTCAAAAGGCAGAGAACAGCCCTTTAATCTATATTTTTATTCCTAGAAACAGTTTCTGAAACAGTTTCAAAAATGAAGAAAATTTTAAGACATTTTCAGATAAACAAAAACTGAGGGAATTTATTCCAAAGAGAGCTTTGCTAAAGGAACTTCTGAAGGCTACACATCAGAAAGAAAGAAAATGTTCCTATAAAGAAGGCATGAGATACAGAAGGAATCTAATCAAGGGGAAAATCAGACATCCAAATTGAGGGTCATTCTGCAAAACACCTGGTCTTGATTCTTCAAAAAACGTCAATGTCCAAATTCTTGGAATACATAATCTACCAAAACTGATTCATGAAGAAATAAAAAATCTGATTAGACCTGTGACTAGTAAAGAGATTGAATGAGTTAATCAAACAGCTCCTAACAAAGAAAAGCCCAGGAGCACATATGGCTTCCCTGGTGAATTCTACCCAAACATTTACTTTATTTTTATTTTTTTTTAAATATTTATTTATTTTACACACACAGGGAGAGAGGGAGGGGGGGAGAGAGAGAGAGAGAGAGTGATTGTGCACACCCGCACACCTGCAAGCATGGGGAGGGGACAAGAGAGGGAGAGAGAGTCTTAAGCAGACACCTCACTGAGCATGGACCCAATGTGGGGCTCGATCCCATGACCCTGGGCCGAAACCAAGAGTTGGCTCAACCGAAGCCACCCAACCAAACATTTAAAGAAGAAAATGCTAATCTTTCTCAAACTCTTACAGGAAAACTACAGACCAATACTGATGCTAAAATCCTCACAAAATACTAACAATGATTATCATTTAAGAGATACAGAGTTTCTGCGTGGAATGATGAGAAAGTTTTGGAAGTAGAAAGTGGTGATGGTCACACATAGTGCAGGTTTAATGCCACTAAATTATGTGGTTAAAATGGTCGATTTTACATTACGTGTACTTTGCCATGATTAAAAAAAAGTCAATATCCACTGACAGAAAAACTAATTTAAAAAGACTGATACACTCTTAAAGAATATCAAAGAGAAATGATAACTAAATACACACCATGACCCTTGATTAGATCTGGGATAGGTGGACAATCTACAAAGAACATACTGAAACAATTGGCAAAATCTGGAAATGGAGTGCAAATTAAAAATAGTGCATTTCAATTAAATTTCCTACGTGTGCTAACAATACTGTGGATATGCAGGACAACATCCTTGTTCTTACAAAATAACATGTTAAAATATTTAGCAGTAAAATGTCATAATGTCTGTAATTATCTCCAATGATTCAGAAAGAATTTAAAAAGGGTGTGTGTGGAACTGTGTATAGGGCAAAACAGCAATAGGAGAGGTGACCATGGATGAATTCAGCCATGTGGGCTTTCAGACCACTTCTGTTCTCTAAGCTACTGGCAGAGATTCTGTCACAGTCCAAATCTGGTCATGTCACTCTCTGTACTTTTCTTTCTCCTTGATAAAGGCTCAAATCTTCACCAAGGCCTTTAAGATCCTGCAGGTCTGAGCTCTGCCCAGCCAAGGGACCTACGGCTGGTGTGGGTTTGGAAGGCAGCTGTGCTCATCACTATCCCACCAACACCACCAACACTGGCTCTGGTGTGGGTTGAGAAGGTGGTCCCATGTGTTTCCACAAGGCCAATACACTGGGAGCTGTAGCCAGGGGTCCACTGGCTGGTGCTATGGATAGATCTGCCCTCACAAAGCAGGGGGTGGGGGCCCAGCTTGGGGGTGCAGAATGCCAGTGGGCTCAGGATGCCTGCATGTTGCTGAGCACAGTAGACTCCTTCAGGCTGCAGGTCTTGTGTGAACTGGCGTCTCGAGGGCTGTGGAGATAGGTGTTCCTCTCTCCTTGCAGAATTCCTCCCCTAAAGACACAGCTCCTTGGTTTCCCCTTCCTCTGGGGAGCTCCTTCCTCAACTCTTACCTCACTTCACAGGACACCACAGGTTCCTCAGTGTAACTGAATGCTGCCCTCCGCACTTCTTGGTCACTGGCATTTCTGGGGAGTCCTCTGACTGCTCTGTGGCTCACTTCCAACCTCTCTGCGAAAATCCCATCCTCCTATAACCCATCAACTTGGTCTCTACTCCTGCCAGTTGACTTCCTGCACCTCTGATGTTATCACTCTGGTCCCCAGCAACTGTCACTTCTTGCTTGGACAGCTGCAGTAGCTACCTCCCCCTGTCCTCCACCGACCTCCTTCTCCTTTGGGGTGGGTACCCCAAAACCCCTGCAATCTGCTCTTCTTTCCCTGGCTAAACGAGAACATATTTCCACACTGCCCGGCTCAGGACCCCAGGAGCCTGCCTCGCAAAAGCCCTCCCCATGTCCACAAGAGCCGGCTCCCATCCACACTCCCTCCTGCACAGCCATCTCCTTGGTCCCCAAAGCCCTCTACCCTGGGAAAAGCCTGCTTCTGCCCCAGGTCCTCCTCTGCCTTCCCAGAGCTGAATACCTCACCTCCCAGAAAACCAGCAGCTTGAATTTGGGATGGTCATCTCCACGTATTTCCTTAGTCTTTCACCATTTGTGCACATGTTCCTGGAAAATGTACACAGTCTCGGCAGCACGGCCTTTAAGTTTCCTCACATTTAAAACACAGCCACATGTTTCTCCCTGACACGGAGACACATAGGAAGCATGGTGCTTCCCCCTCAGCCTGAAAGCTGTAAAGCTGTCATGAACCCTGCTGCGATCCGTGGCTGTGCCTCCACATAGAAGGTGCCCCATCAAAACCGTCAAGGAGTGAAGACCCTCCTGACACTACAACTGTGACTTTAGTTGTGGGGTCAATAGGTTCAAGGTGTTGGGCTGCTTCTGCATGTGTGCCTGGGGCCCACCACAGACTTGTGCCCAGAAGAGCGGGCCACGGTGTGTCCACAGGGCCCAAGACCAGCCTCTGGGTGTCAAGGACTTGCTCTGGAGCACCCAGGATAGTAAGTGCATGTTCTACATTCATTTCGTGCTCCATGCCCTCTGGGGAACGGCACCCTCTGCACTCCACGGGTGACGAAATTGAGAAGGCAGGCCACCACCGACAAGGTGCTCTGTGGTTTAGAGACACCCACGTTAAGAGGCAGGGACATCAAGTAATGGCATCTCTGGGAGGTGAGGAGGCCTTGTACCTGGGAGGTTTCTAGCTCTGCTAATGTTTTGTCTCAAGCTGGGTGATGGCTTGACGTTTCTTCCTTTTGGTTTCATGTCAATCCCACCTAATTTTTTTTCTCCCCATGGTCACCCAGATAGCAGGAGCTGATGCCTGAGCTGGACTGTGGGTCTCACCACACACCTGTGATCACGTGCCAGCACAGACGCGGGTCTGCTGGGAGCTGGCATCACCTACTTGACAAGTGACACAATACCTCACAGAGCCTCCATCTCCACAGGAAGTGGGCCCCACACAGGTGCACTGTGCAGGGGTCACAGGACCAAATGACACGGCATGCAGGGCACAGACCATATCACACCACTGTGCCTGGCGTGTCAGGACCCATAACATCTCCCAGGGCAGTCTTTCATCTCCGGAGGAGCCAGAAAAACCTCTAAGGCCACGTGCTGCAGCATCTGGAGAAGCCTAGTCTCTAGAACTCCGGGCTTCTGAGAAAGAGCACGTGCCAGCCTCAGTCCCCTGGGGAACTCTTGAAAGGAAGGCCTGGACGCACTCTCTAAACTTGGCCAACAGACTAACATCTCCAGGCCACCTCCTCAGCTGGACACTTCCTCTGAAGGCATCAACTGCAGCAGCATCCTGAAGCCCCCTGGGCACTCATGCCCCAGCCCCAGCCTCCCAGGAGGTGCCTGAGCTGGACAGTCCCATCTGCGGCTCCACTCACAAAACTCAGGAGCTTGCAGTTCAAGGTCAATGCCTGGCACATATGCTGGGGGGCAAAGTAGTGGGTCCTGCTCAGTCAGCCGGAAGAGGGCTCAGGCGACCCAGAACTGAATCGGGGCTCCAGGTAGTCTTTCTTTGTCCTTGTGAGACCAGTAAGAGCTTCCTAAGGATAACAGCAAGGGAAACTAAGACCAGCAGAGCTGCCCAGAAAGGCCCAGCTCTGCCCTCACCCACTCACTGGGTACATGGTGACCTGTGGGATGCCCGGGGTCAGGGCCAGGCTTATGACCCCTGCACAGGCACAAGGGTTACATAATCCCCGTGAGCAGCTGTGACAAGGCCCATGCAGTGGAGTGGGAAGTGAGAGGTTAGAGTGTGTAGCCTGACATTCTATGAATGGGTAGAAACCAAACCTGTTGTTCTCTCTCAAATCTGCTTCTTTCTCAAGAGCCCGGGCAACATCTTCCAGCTACAGAAGTTTGGTTTTTATGTCGTCCTTCTCTCTCTTCAGGGCGGTGTTGGCCTTTTCCCCCCACAGGGCCTCAAGCTGCTCCTGCCTGGCCAGAGGTGGGGTTGGGAGAGCGAGGTGTCCCTGCTGTGCTGTAGCCCCTGCTCCAGGGTACTCTCCCCATGGTGGCCCTGCTCCCCCACAGCCTGCCCTTGGCTCCCTGTGGGGGCCAGACCCCACTCTGGTGCCCATCTCCCTCCAGAATGGCCAGCCACCTCTCAGTCTCTCCTCCGCCCACTGTTGGGGGCTGAGCTGGTGAGGCATCTCCTTCTGTTTCCCAGAGCAGCTCTGGGCTTCAGTCTGGCTCAGACCAGCTGAGCTGCCAGAAGGAGACAGTAGCTCCTCCAGAACCGCTCTCCTGTCCACCCCATGTGGGTGCACCTGGGCCCCACTTCTGCTCTCGGGGGGAGCAGAAGCCACCTCTTCAGCAACGAGCACACACTAACCATCCTCTCTGAAGCCAAGGCTCTCCAAGGGCCCTCTGTGATCCAGGGCAGGGGCCAGGGCTAGGCTCTGCCCAGCATCCACAAGGCACAGGAGCCAGCCTGGCACATCCTTGCCCCTGGTTTGCCCACGGCCATGCCCATTACCAGGTTCCAGCCAGGCCAGGGCCTGCCCCCTCCTGCCTGCACAGAGGGGTGTGGGGCCACCTGTCCCCTCCTGCTCACGACCTGCCACTGCTGGCCCATCCCTCAAGCAGGCCCACAGCATGTCTGTTTCCCATACAAGCCTTCCCACTTGCTTCCTGCAGGCAAGCTCCAAGCCTCTCCTGCTCCAGGGCAGAGGACTTGCAAAACTCCGCCTGTTCCCTGCCTACCAGCTCCTACAGCTTCAGCGGCTGACTCCCTCAGTGCAGGTGCGTCTCCTTCCTCCTGCCTTCCCTCCGCTCCTTCTCCTGGTCATGCTGTTCTGTCACCTCGTGGACTTGCAGCAGGGGGCTTGGTAGCACCTCTTCCTTCTCCTGCCGAGGCTGCAGTGCTAAGGGCTTACCGTGGGCAGCCTGCTGGGCTTTCATCTTTGAGAGCTCATAGTTCCGCACAACTTCAGCCTCTTTCCTACAGAAACAGAGCATGTCACAGGTGCTCTGGGCACAACTCCAGGCCGAGTCCTACCCCCGGGTCGGAAAGGCCTCTTCACAGGCTCCTCTTGTCCTGACCGTGGACCTCCTCTGCCTGGCTTGCTCTGTCCCCTCACCCCCCATGCATCCCAGTGCCCCATCCATGCCCTGGGACCCTCCGTGGAGGGCCTATAAGAGGATCTGCCCTCAGTGGGGTTGGGTGCTACATACAGAAGCTGACACGAAACCATTCATATATATGACTACTCGAGTGTGTGTAAGTTGATTATAACTAAACAGGATAAAAACTCGGTACCTGAGTCATGCAGGCCACATGTCCAGGGCTCAGTAGCCACATGTGGCTTGGTGGCTCCCATCAGGGACAGAAAAGACACAGGATGTGTCATCCATCACAGGAAGTACTAAGGACAGTACTGGTCTAAAACTTTAGTGAGATGTGTGACTCTCGCCTACAGTTAAAGCTACCCTCGACAATTCAGTTTAAGTTGCTGGGCACCAGGCCTTCACAGCCTGGGAGAATGGAGTCCCAGCCAAGGTGAGAGCACTAAAGACATGTTCTCTGTTCCTGGCTGGCGCCGGCCCAAGAACAAGACATGTGGCCAGGCCGGGGAGGGACTGTGAGCAGCAAGCAGGTCCTCCAGATGGATGGCACAGGCTGGTGCGTGGCTCCAAGGTCCCAAGTGGGATGTAGAGGAACTTGGGTCAAGTCCCTTAACACACAGCTCTGGGGTTTAAGAGAAAATAAATTAAAGCTCAGAGGAAGCACATGACTTAAAAATGACCTTTATCATCGTGTAGGAGAGTGACAGTTCCCATCAGACCCAAGGGCCTGGGGCCCCTCCACTGGTGTCATCTGGAGTGCAGGGAGGAAGGAGCACCCACAAACTTTGGGGGCAGTCTGGTTCTTTCACAGCACATCTGATGTACTCGGGCTACCCCCAATCAGTGAGCCAAAGGGGAGAGCACACCCCGCCCAGCTTAGAGGGCATGGTCTCTACATAAAGGCTGTCAACATCCTGCAAGCAGGCGGTGACTGAGGCCACATGCACTCAGCTCCAACACTGAACCCCACCGAGCCCTATACAGCCCCTCCATGCGGAGCACAGTGTGGTGGGCCCCTCCACTGTGAGCCATCCGTTCAGCCCTCGGTCAACATATGCTGGGCGTGGTCATCCCCTCCCAAGCTGGGTGGGTCCTAGACACCCCTCAGGACAAGGAGCGGCTGACTGACCAGCACCGTGGCTAAAATAACTAGTTACTCACTCTCCCAAGTCAGACCCACTCAAAAAGCAATGGACACATGGGTAATTCTCCTGTAACTATGACAGTGTTGGACACAAAACCCCATATACTCTAGTTTTCCAAATAAACCTTTCCTCTCCTTTTCTCATAACTTTTGGCCTTTCCAAGAACCTTACCAACCCAAATTACTTGTCTTTCCCATTGTTTTAGGGGTTTTAGACCTTTCATCCATTTGCTCATGTGCTATAATACCATGTCCTAGAAAATTAGAATGAGATACAAAATGAAGAACATACTGCCCTTTGCAAGTGTGAGGCAAAATTCTACAAGGAATTTTAACTCCTAGGCTCTAGGTAACACATATTTTTAATACAAAGGGACAATCCTTACCTGATGACCTGTTCTTTCTTTTTCTTTTCTTTTATTTATTTATTATTTAGAGAGGGGGAGAAGGGAGTGCGTGTGAGTGCAGAGAGGGGAAAAGAAAGAGGAAGAAAGAGAATCTCAAGCAGATGGCACCAAGCATGGAGTCTGACAAGGGGCTCAATCCTGCCTGCCTGAGATCATGACCTGAGCTGAAACCAAGAGTCTAACACTTAACTCACTGAGCCACCCAGGCACCCCTGACCTGTTCTTTCAATGCTCACCTACCTGCACTGAGAAAAAGCACCCCATTAGAAGGCACTACGATTCTGAGCAGGTTGCCTCATGCAATTTCAAGTCTGGGTTCTTGGCAAGAATCATTAGATGTAAGATCCTGAAAGGATGCAGCGCCTGACCTGACTCTCTGTAGCTCGTTCTGATGCCTCTGGTGTTGGTCCTGCTCCAGTGGGTCCTGCCCTTGGGCCAGCCGCCCAGCTGGGCCAGACAGCGCCTGCATGCAGCACCGCCCCAAGCCTGCCGTCTCGGGCGGAGGGCTGTGGGCCAGCTGCTGGAGCTGGTCCTGCAGGCCTCGGATGAGCTCCTGAGACTTCCCGAGCAGCACCTCCAGGTCAGCCCTCCGGCACTCCAGCACACGGACCTCAAGCCTGAAGGCCTGCTGCATCTCCTCCCTCTCCTTCATGAAGTCCCTTCTCATCACCTCCATTTCCCTTTCGTAGGAATTGACCTGAAAAGAGAAATGGGAGCAGTGCTGATCAGGAATCCCGAAAATGACTTACGGGACAACACAACACAGACATACCAGACTTCTAGGCACGACACCCAAAGAATGGTGGTCCAGACCCAAAGAAATACATAGGCCCATGAAAGGAAAGAACAGCACTAAGGACAGTGGAGCCTCTCCCAGGGCACAGTGTGGCCTCGGGCTTCCGTTGTCTCCCATAACCTTCACAAGGGCCCGAAGAGACAAGTCCAGCAAGTGGGGAACAGAGGCTGGGATCACGTTGGGCCAGGCACCTGGCCTGGCCACCCGGAGGGCAGATGGTGGGACAACTGAGAGAGCTAGGGAGCCTTCCTGAGACCAGTGCGTGGCTCTGAACATCCTTCAGCCCCCAGGGCACGGCTACTGCAGGAATTTCTGGCTAATGCATCCAGGGAGCCCAGAGGGACAAGAATAGGACAGGCAATAGGACAAACCACCTTCCTGCTTCTCTTACACCTGCTAACAAATCGTGCACATGTCGCTTAACAAAACCCCACTACCGATCTGCTAACGGAGCAGAGGACAAGTTGTCTAAGAAGATAGACTCAGCCAGGGTCCTGGCCACAAGGCCACACAAAGGGCAAGCCCAGGGTCGCATCAGCTTAGAACACAGACGGGAACTGTGATTCCCTGATGGCAGAGTGGGCAGGGAGGTATGGCCTCAGTGTGACCCCTGTGACACTCAGGTATATATAACCCTGTCCCCTCCTTTTACTGGTCATTCCTCTTCTCCTGCCTCCTTCCCAAGAAGGTGTGAGGCAGAATGTTTATTTTATTTACATCTCCCCACAATCTCCTGTCCCCCTGAGCGGGCTTCCTAAGGGGTATAGGATCTAGGGTACACCTGTGCACATGGAAACAGGCATACACAAGTGAAGCTTTCCAGTGTGCAGCACAAGTCTCCTCTATGTCCCTGTGGCCACCCTCACTCCCCCTGACCTTGGTCTCCAGCTGGATCTTGAGGTCTTGGCAGTGTTCTTTCACCTGCTCCATCATTAACTCCATTTCTAAACTCACTGGAATGGAATCACCAACAAATGAGATGATGCCTGCAAACAAGGAGACATTCCCATTTCCGTCCTGCTGAGGATGCCATGGGCCATTCCCAGCTCTCCGATCCGACATTTGGCTGGCACTGAGTATTCAGTTCAGTCTTCTTCCATGCCCCCGACCATGCACAACCCTTCATGGCCCCCCCTTTGTTTTTAAAGATTTTATTTATTTACTTGACAGAGAGAGAGATTACAAGTAGGCAGAGAGGCAGGGAGAGAGGGAAGCAGGCTCCCTGCTGAGCAGAGAGCCCGACGAGGGGCTCGATCCCGTGACCCTGAGACCATTACCTAAGGCTAAGGCAGAAGCTTTAACCCACTGAGCCACCCAGGCGCCCCAAAGGCCCTTTGTTCAAGAATGTGGTGCTGGCAGAGAGAGCCAACCCTCATGGGTTTCCACAAGCAATATACTATGCTGAGTTCTCAAGGAAGCAGCTCTTTAGAAATTAGCATTCCAAGTCTTTGCCAGAACACATGTGACTCAGTGATGACACAGAGGCTGGGGCTGCCTTCTGGTGCCACACTCCAAGGTTTTCTGGACAAAGGCCACCCAAGGTACGGGTCCCTAGCTCTGCTGCTCCCTAGGATCTGGTTGGTAGCTCTGAACTAGCATCCCATGCTCTGTGCATCCCACACTCCTCCAGGGACAAAGGTAGGTGGCAATCATCCCCCCTCCCCTGTGGCCAGGCTGCCCACCTGGCCATGTATAACACTAATCTGGGGATGTGGCGCTGTCCAGCATGCTGGCTATACCCAACACCTCCTAGCTGAAGGCAGTTAGGACTGCAGGTCTTGGAAGTCATCAGACTCCACTAAAGAAGATGCTGCGAGGGGGTCCCGTTAAGGGGACCTGGACCCAGCTTAAGAGGGAGCTGGACCCAGAGCACAGAAAGCCCCACTTGGTTCCCAGGTGGCTCTCTTACGTACAAACTTTAGTCTACTTTTTAAAAGATTTTACTTATTTTATTTGGCGGGGGGAGACACCATGTGCAGGAGGAGGGGTAGAGGAAGAGGGAAAGAATCTAAAGCAGACTCTGTGCTAAGTGCAGAGCCCAATGCAGGGCTTGATCTCATGACCCTGAGATCATGACCTGAGCCAAATTCAAGTTTTAGCCAACTGAGCCACCCAGGTGCCCCCTTTTTCCTATAAACAGCTTTCAAACAAAATGGGAGCTCTGAATGCTCTCAGGGCTACAGATGAGAACAAGACGCTCTCTGAGGGGCTGCCTCTGCCGTGGCACATAGTCAGTGGGGGCAGCCAGATGGCTGGTGGTGGGGCAGTCCTGGTGGTCCCCACAGGCGCCCCACCAGCAGCGGTGTGAATGGAACCACACACAGCATGAGAATTTGCATAGTGCCCACCCCATGCAACCGCCTGGAAAAGTGGCAATCAGCCTCCAGAAGGACCATGGAAACCTGAAGGACAGTTGTGGCATCTGAACCCCGCCCCCTAATTCTGGTCTCTAGAAGGAGCCAGTAACACTTAAACACCAGGCACTGGGCCTCTTGGTGTTTGGAGCTTGTCCCAAACCTCACAGGCTGAAGAGTTAAGGAGCATGAAGATCTGGTCTTTGTCAAGTAACTCCTTCGGCATCAGCGCTGTGCACAGGCGGGTGGAGCCAGCCCTTTCAGGGTGCCATAGCTGCACCCCACCTCGACCCTTTCCATACCTTTTGGGGAGTTAATGTCAGCCCTTTCTGCTGCAGTCCACACGAGGCCTCTGTGACTATCAGGAGTCCCTAACACATTTTACACATTTACTTTCCCTCTTTGAGAGCTGTCACACACCCAAGACCAGACGTCATACTCTGAGAGGGGCTGGGAGACCGCCACCCTGCTTGCTCCCAGCCTCCCCTCTACTCCCTTCCCTAGGTGACTATGTCTGACTCATGCTGAACGCTTACCCCAGGGCATCTCTCTGGATCCTCCCCACTACCGAAAAGGCCCACTAGGACATGCCTGTCCTGAGGTCACTACCAGGTCATCCTAACCATCATTCTACCCAAATTGTAAAACCCTTACCTTCCTCCACCTCCCTTGGCCTGGAGCTCTGGGTACTGTCCCTGGCCTTGGGTTATGTGTGGCAGTCCAAAGGGCACAGGATCCTTCGGAAGCCTGACAGGCTGGGCAGCTGGCCCCCCACTCCGGAAGAGTCCCCCTGGACCAGGGGAAAGCTCGTGCAGTGGGGGGGGAAGATAAACACCCACTGCCACCAGCCTCTGCTCTTGCGCAGCAGGCGCACACAATCCATCACTTCCCAGGACTGGGATCCTACCTGCTGGCCCATGTCTGGGGAGCAGCCGTTCCTCTGGCGGCACGTGGGGCCGGCCATGCCAGCTCGGGGGCAGCCGTGCCTGCAGACCTTCCAGTGCAGCCTGCAGCTCGTCGTTGCGGTCCTGCAGGTCCTGGGGGGCAGAGCCAGACACCCCTGCAGCCGGTGTGGCTGCCTGAGGAGTGCTGAGGACCAGAGCCGTGTGGAGCCCGCCCGCCGACGGAGCAGCCCGGTGCCAGGCCCTGACTGCCGGCACACAACACCCGAGCAGCACGCCTGCTTCCCAAGCACAGGTGAGCCAAACGAAAGCAGGGGCCACTTCTCGACCTTCTAGGACTCTGCACCACTTTTGAGCACTCAATATACAGGAGGGGCTCAGAAAAAAAAGAGTGGAGTGGAAACTGAGGAGAAATGTAGAAAATACAGAGAACCATCAACAGCTGAAACTCCAGGATGTCGTGACATGGGTGTGAGATAGCAGTGTCCCGAGATTTGTCTGGGATTCTTTCCTCTGCTGCTGCTGAATCTGCAAAGGGTTCTTTCTACAGCTACTGAGCCAAGAGGATACCAGGTGCTTCAGACCAAGGACCACAGAACAAAGATGATCATACCAAACAGATTTGGGTAAGCATCCACACTGGGGGATGTTGGGGGGTTGGGAGGGGTCGTGAAAGCTTCAGAGGAAGGGTCTCATTTGCAACCAGTGTAATTCTGCCCACATGTGAAAGAAACATCTCAACAAACACACCTGGTCACCTGATTTTCAAACGGCAGAAAGGGTAGAGTTTACAGCCACTTCCTCAGATGGTCCCACAGCTTAGCACACCACAGCTGCGTGTGTTGCCTTGTCCACTCATGACTCTGGGTCTGGGTCTGTGTCCCCCATCCCTGGAAGCCCAGCAGGCCTGTGACTGCCCTGCCTACAGGATGCGCCCCCATCTTCCAAGGGTGCAGCTTTTAGCCGGCTTCTCCTTTTGTGATAATGCCTCTGGGGGAAGCCCAAGCTAGCCAAGGCCACATGGAGAGGACTTAGGGCCCAGCCCCTGGCACATCCACAAGGCCCCACATCTCTCGATGGTTTTTTAATCCTATTTGAATTTTCTCTCCAGGAGGTTCTCATTGAATAAACCTCATCTTCCCAAAACTGTTCCTGAAGGCCACCTTGCCTGTGACTGCATCTCCCCTGGAGAAGGAGCCTCTCATTGGCAGTTCTAGGTGGTGGGAGAAGGGACAGGGTATGCACAGATCTTATCAGAAGCACAGATTCACATATGGTCAATGTACCTCGTTCAGAATCTCCTAGACAAATATACAAGTTTCCCCATGGAGGAAGCAGTTCTGTCTGGGGGTAAAGGGCAGGGCAGAAAGTTAGAGCTTTGGGACAAGTGTGCAGAGCAGAGCTCCACCCCCTGGCTCCTGACACAGCCTGTGGTCACTGCTGCTCCAGACCTGGGATGTCCAAGAAGGCAGCCCTCACCACATAGGCCACCAAGCATCTCAGGAGCAGTGAGTTTGAATGGAAGTGTGCTGTAGCCTAAAATCAACACCAAATTTCAAAGACGGGATTCCAAGAAAAGGATTTAATGGTAACATTGTAGGTATACTGAATTAAATAAAACATTATTAAAATTGATGTCACTTATTTCTTTTTACATTTTTAATGTGCCTATCGGAAAACTTAAAGTTACATGTGTACCTTGTATTGGGTATTTTGAAAATATACACACATCCCAGAAATTCAGCAATGCCAGAAAGCAGGTTCTCTTCAGTGCTAGGCTGGGCACAGATGTCTCTGCTCTGAGGACACAGCAGGGAGCATGGCCACTTCTAACTGGTGAGGGTGATGTGCACCAGCCTGGGCACCAGCTGTGGGCCTCAGCTCTACACAGGGGGTGTCTGGTGAGGCTGGGGAGCCAGGAACCTGTCTACTTCCACAGGGACTCACATTTACTTGGGGTGCCTATGGGTGCCAAAGGTGCAACTGCACCAGCCAGGAAAGGCAATTCCGGCCAATTGCCGGAATCCTGCAGTATGGGTCTGAGGGGAGAGTGGAAATTCAATAGCAGTACTGGGAAGCATCAGAGAGGAAGGGGGTGCCAGCAGGCTTGCTGGGGCTATAAGCGAGGCCCAAAAAAGTACACATATAAGGGGGGATGAAGAACAGCCCAGGGATAGGCAATGGTGGGGACATCGGTCAGGAGCTAGTGTCTCAGTCCATTTGGGCTGCTATAACAAAATACCACAGACAGGGCTTATCGAGAACAGAAATTTAGTTCTCATAGTTTTGGAGGTTAGAGTCCATGATCAAGGTGCCGACAGATTTAGTGAGGGCTTTCTGGTTCATAGACGGCCGTCTTTTCCTTATGTGGTAGAACTTATATGGTGGAACAGATGGGGGAGCTCTCTGGAATCCCTTATATAAAGCACTAATATGTTTCACTGGGTTCCACCTTCATGACCTAATCACCTCACAAAGGCCCACCACCTCCTAATGCCATCACACTGTAGGAATAGGCTGCAACATATGAATCTGGGGACACATAAGCATTCCATTGGTAACAGTGTGGAAATGCAGAGAGGGAAAATCTCATTTCATGTTTCTGACCAAGGGCACTCTCCTCCATTACAGTGTCCACCCAAGGAAGCAGCAGAAACATGAAACCACAGAGAACTTTGATTAACATTTTACACTCCCCTTTAACCAAAGGCAGCCTCACTGAGAAAATGGAGACTGAGAGCTAAAGGAAATGACAAAAGCTGAAATGATAGTTAAGTAGGAAGAGGATTCGGCAACAAGGGAAAGCATGGTTTCCTTGCTAACAAATATCCTGGTCACAAAGTACAGGGAAACACCGAGCAGTGACTTTGGAAAGGCTGGGTGATGCCCTGCGGGGAAGGCTGAAGGTTGTCTCCACCTCCGGAGAATGACTGTAAAAACACCATCAGCCCCTAACCAGTGATGCTCTAGCAGCAAAGAGCAGAGAAGCAGGACTTCTCTGGCTCACGGGAGAATTCCAAGGGTCAACTGATAGGTGTGGAGTGGGTGCTGGGCTTGGGAAATTATTGTTTGACAACCATCATGGTAAAGATTGAAGTGGAGACTAAATCCAGGGAAAATTCTGATGAAGAGCAGGATTTTTATGTTGTCTTTACATGTCTCCCTACCGACTGCTCATTAGTTGCATGGGAGGTAAAAAAAGAAACAGTGATGATATAGTGGGGAAATCAGACAACATCTTGACCAGGTGATCAAAAATTAACATCACCTATGCTGTCCCACTGAGAACACATAATCTCAATTTAATCCAGAGGAAATATCAGAAAAACACAAAATAAGAATATTTAAAAATATCACTTTAACCATGTTAGAGACAAAAGCTATAGGAAAGGGCTGCAGATTGGATGTGCCCTCTCCCCACCCCCAATTCCGGGTTATTTTCACACCCAATGTGAAGGTTTTGAAGGTGAGACGGCTCAGGAAATTTCTAGCAGAAGCTTCTGCCTAACTGTCCATTTTACCTTTTAGGAACTAAACTCCTAGAGTCTTCTGCCTAGCGGTCAATCTCACCTTTTAGAAACAAACTAACAAACTGCTGGAAAGGCAAAAGCAACATTTGAAGAGACCTGACTAACAGATGAATCAGAAAATGCCACAAGTGACCCACAGTTCCTTCTTCCTCATTATAATGTGAAATCCCCCTCTGAATATTCATCCCAAGCCCTAATAAAAGAAGCCTGCTTTCCTTTGTTCGGCTGGGTTTTAATGATTCCCTATGATCTTCCTGTTGCTACAAATAAAGTGATCTCATGAGGCAGCTCCACTGGGGTAGTCTCTGTCTGTAACTTACCACTTGGGGTTGAGAACTGTGGGAACGGAATTTCTTGTTTCTAAGTGCCCCGGCCTGTGTCGTTTTTGTTATAGTAGCCTGAATGGCCTAAAACGGAATGTTTCATGACAACTAAAAGCAGCATCTGACCCTCCCCACCATCCGGTACCGCAGGGGGAAAGGCTCTAAAGGACACTGTTAGGTTAACTGACAAAATGGAAATATGACCAGCAGGTTAATGCATTGTATCAGCAGGAATCAGGAAGTTACTAAGTGTGCCACGGTTAGGCGGAATGGGAAGCTGGGTGTTCAGGAAGAAAAGCCCGGACTTCTGGCTTTTGCGCATTTCTGTGGTGTAAGTAACTCCCACCAGAGCTGATTTCAAGCTTTCCAAAGTTTAACAAGAAGCTGGAAAAACTCCTGAACCATTAACAAACAACTCTCGTGCACCTGCATACCCCTCTGCAAGGCAGCAGGACTGAGCCTGGTCAGAAAGCTCACTGACCTGCTGAGGGGTGGAGCGACCCCATGGTGCCTGTCAGTCCCTCCCAGATGTTCAGAAAATCCCCGTGTATGACATCCACACAAAGCACACAGCAAGAAAATATGCAATGTGTACACAGATTAAGATGTAAACAAGAGGTGAATATGGGCAAAGGGTATCCAGGTGCCCCTGCCACTGTTTTTACTTTTGTAACTTCACATATTAGAAATTATTTTCCAATAAAAAGGTTTTTTTAATGCTCTAAATGTAAGTTTGAAACAACCAAAAACAGTCAAAGAATGGAAAGATCAATTTCTAAATAAATAGATTAACACTAATATGTACAATATTTCTGATGTTTCAAAAAGTCAAATTTCAAGAAGCAGAAGTGAAATGAATAACAGTTCTTCGAGTAACAGAGTCCTGTGAGGGAAAGATGGGGTTTATGCCTGTTGGAAAGATCTGGGGCACTAAGGTAATGTATTAGTTGATGGTTAGGTACAGGCTCTAAATCAAGGCAACAAGCTTAAAGGGAGGGAGGAAACATGACATATCACTGCATACCAACCATCGGGGCAGACCCCAACCCCAACCCAGCACACGTCCGGGGGAGGGCCAGGAGGAGGGTGCCACAGCTGACCACACACAAGATTTTCGGAAGGGCACCCTGCTGCTCAAGGTTGGGAGTGGAGGAAAGAGCACGGGGCAGGAAGCAGTAGGTCACCTCACACTCCAGGACAGCCCACGCGCTCACCTTTAGCCTCTGGTGTTGCCAAAGCAACGTGCAGCAGCAACAAAGTCAATTCGGACTTTACTTTGGAGGGAAACCATTGAGAAGTGAATTGGTAGTAGACCCTTAAGATCACACAAGAGTGTTTTAGCTGTTGGGGTCCTGAATAATTCTAAGTGTGTCACAGGGTTAATGTTATGTTATGACGTTGTTCATCACCTCTGCCCTACTCCGTGGGGTCTCTAACTGAACGGCTGGCCCCCAGAGGTATGGCCACCTACATGGTGCCTGGAAACACCAACTGGTGTCAGTCTCACACCGTTGGCCCGCCCCTGCAGGGCTGAGCACAGGCACTGTGTAGGCAAGTTGGGTCCCCTCTCCTTATGGAACATGAGACTTGGGGGCCCTGTCAGTAGAACACGGGCCGAGATCAGAGGCTCCACCCGCTCTGCTCATCCAAGGATGCTCCTGCTGAGACATGCGGGCCTACCCTTCATGCGGAGGCCAGGAATGTGGCCTGCTGTGAGTGACAAGGCTTGCACACCGCCATCCAGGTCTAAACCAGTCAGACCCTGATGCCTTGCACCACCCACCCGTCCCATGGGCTCCACACCCCATTCTTAGCAGGCATGGCTTCTAGCCTTGGGGGCTACGTGGCCTTCTGGCACCAGGAGGTCTCTGGAGGGCCAAGCTCTTAGTAGTCTCCCCAGCATCATCACCCTTGCTGCAAAGTGGGCTGCGGGGGTGTGTGGGGCAGGGGTGCATGAGGGCTCCATGAACCAAAGACAAGAGCAAGGGCCCCAGTGCAAAACAAAGGCAGTGTGATGGCTCAGTGTGGCAAAGGGGGCTGGGCAGGACACATACCCGGCACTTCTGCTCATACTCCTTTAGGACCTCCGCAAACCGCTCCTCCTGGGAAGGGAGCTCTGTGCTCTGTGGCTCCAGCTAAAAGTAAGACCCACACAGGAAAATGACAGACAGGACCTTAGGCCAGGTAGAATGTGTGCTATTGCCCTCTCATGCTCCTCCCACCAGGCTTAGCCTCTCCAGGTATAGCCTTCCATTCCTCCTCCTCTTCCCTCCTCTTGTTTAAAAGATCTTGAGGCAAAAGGAGGCTCTGTGTTCATGGAAGGTGGGAGCCTGGGGTGCATTCCTGCCTCAGATGCCTGGGACCCCCCTCTGCAGCACTCTCCTCCCCTCCTTTACTCGAGGTGATGGGCAGGGCCAGAGGGGGGCACCTCATGATGGGCATGGAGCTCTCCTCTGTGCCCCTCACCACTGAGAACCCATCATGGGAGTCTGTGCAGTTGGCACTGTCACTAAATGTTCAGCAAGCATGGCGTCACCCCTGCCCTGGCATGAAGAGGAAGAAAACAGAAGGAGAGTTGCCCTGCTGATTTTCTCTCCGTCCCAGAATTGTAGTAGGAAACAACTGAATTCACTCACCTATGTATTCTTTATCAAGTCCCTGACACTTTTTACCCAGGACCCAGATACTCAGAATCAGCAAAAGGACTTGCCTTGTCCTTCAACACAAATTCCAGGTCATTCTGCAATTTCAAGACCAGCTTCTCTGATTCCGAAAGCTTTTCCACAACTTCAATAATCTCCTTCTGTAATCGACTGTTTTCCTACAAGACACAAACCAGCAGTTTGCTGGGCTTTGGGAGTGGAGGACAGAGCTGTGGGCAGCCTGTCTCCCCTCTGCGTCATGACTTCTCAGCAGCACTCACAAACAAGGAAGAAACCTGCAAATGCAGCATGACTGGTGCTCACTGCCTTGGCACCTGCAGTGGAGGCTGTGCTGGGGACCAACCACACAGAGTCCCTCACCAGCGCCTGTCGCTCTCCCCACTGCCCCTTCTTCTCCAGTCCTGAGTGTTCAAGAAGGCCATAAGTAACACAAGAAGAGGCTGGGGGCAATCTTTTCTGAGCTGTTGTCTAAATGAGGGATTGGAAACAGCACCCTCACAGCTCAGATGTCCCCTGGGGGAGGAAGGCAGTGCCCACAGACACAGGAAACCAGTGAGAAGAGCAGGAAGGACACGGTTCGGGCAAGGACGCACTCTCCCCCAGAGAGACAGGGACCAGACAGATGTGGAAAGAATCTGCAGGCTCTGAGCTAGGAGAGGAAGGCAGGAGCACAGAAGGGACCAGCAGACATGGGGCCGGGGGACATCTCACTGGATAGAACCAAATGTAGGGTGGCTGTGGGTCACGAGACATTCACCGAAGCCCAGAAAACCCCATTTGCTTTGAGTTACACACCCAGGACTCCAGCAGGGTAGGCTTTAGGTTTTGGTTTTTTGGTTTTTTGCTGACCCCATAGACGCTCTGGTCTCTGGGGGGGGGGGGGGGGGATGTGCAGCAAAGCTGGCTGTGGCTGCTGACCCTCCTGACCACTGTCCCCCTGAGCCAGAGCGGAAAGTAAGAGCCCCACAGGTCTCCCATGACCAGAGAGAAGGAAGGTGCAATGTCTCTTGTGGAAAAGCCAGGACCCTTCTGCTCCGGCTCAGGAATGTGCAGACAGTGTTCCTCAGTTGGAAATCCCAGGCATTTCTCTACCATGGAAATGTAAACTTAAGATTCTTAGGAGGTATTCAGTCCCTGACTAGGAAAATGTGGGGAGTGGGAGGATGAACCCTCAGGCCACCTCCTTTCTGTCACTCAGGACAGAATGACAGGATGACCTAGGGAAACACTGCTCCCTACCTACCTTCAGGGCCAAGGTCAGCTTCTCCCGGAGGCTGGCCTCCTCGGCCCGCAGGCGCTCCAGGTCCTTCTCCAGCACAGCCTTCTGCTTGCAGGTCTGCTCCCAGAACAGTTCACGTTCCCTCTCCACCTCGGACCGCAGGAGGCTCAGCCTTTCCCGGTACCCCTGCTCGAGGTGTCTGCGAGGCACACACAGAATATGTCACATTGGGTCCCAAGGGAACCCCAGGCCCATAATGACCCCCACCTCTCTAGAGACATCCCCCCGGGCAACATGGCCTTTCTTCCCTGGAACCCTCCTGCCTGTAGCACTTGGCCACACTGTCTGGGACTCAATTATTCCTGCTTGACAGATGGGGTCAGCTAAATTGCACATGCTATAGGGGCAGGGGCCCTCCTTTAAAGGCTCCTTACCATGGGCCTGACAGTAGATGTGCCCCCCCCCCCCCCAGGACTAGGAAGGTGACAAGGGAGGCTCCTCTCCCTGGAGCCTCTGGAGTAAGCTAGCCAATGCTCTCTGTGGGTAGACCTCTCTGATGCCCTCTGCCCTTCAGCCATCTCCCATATCAGCCTGGATAACCAAATGTGTACTGAAGTAAGCTTCTCATGTAGGACCCAGCCACATAAAACCTGCGGACCGTGAATCCCAAAGCAATCAGAGGGGAAGGTAGGAGGCATTTCTCCCTCCTCAGTTTCTGGCTTACTCTTTTGTAAGAACTATTTCTATTAGCAGAAAAAAGTGCCAAATCTTAATTTTTATTTATTTATTTTAAAGATTTTATATTTATTTGAGAGAGAGAGAGAGAGAACGCAAGAATTGGCGGAAAGGGAAGGGAGAGAGAAGCAGACTCACCACGGAGCGGGGAGCCCAACACAGGGTTCGATCCCAGGCCCTAGATCACGACCTGAGCCGCAGACACCCAACTGACTGAGCCACCCAGGTGCCCACAAATCTTAGTTTTATCACTGACATGGTTGCTTAGCAGGACTTCTCAAACCAAGTCTGTCTAGACTGAAGAAAAGTGAAACTCTTCATTCAGCAGAAGGCTTGGCAATGTTAGTAATTCAGCAGAGAAGACCACAGTCTTGTCCTCCAGCCCTGCCCCCCCCCCACCCCGACCCAGAGAGTCTAGACTTCCTCATCTCAGAACTTTAAGGAAAGAACACCCAGCAGGAAAGGAGATGGAGAAAGGGCAGCTGTTACTTAGGGAAAAAGAATAAGATGAATCTAGCTAATGTAACACTCCACAAACCTTTGGGGTAGTTTTAAAAACATCTATTTGACCCTATCACTTTATTCTTTAAAAGCTTTAGAAGTATCCAACAAAAGAAAAATGGATAAATAAAATATGGCAGATGCACATAACAGGATGCCCTGTGGTCATCACAAAAGCATATACGATACAATACCATTTTGTAAATAATTATGTGCGTGGGAAAAAGAGGTAAAGGACATAAAAAAGCATCAGGAGTGATAAACTCTGAGTGAAATTTCTGCTTTTATTTTTATTTGTATTTGTATTTTCTACAACGAACATGTATCA
The DNA here is from genome assembly GCA_028533885.1 of Nasua narica. Lineage (NCBI taxonomy): Eukaryota > Metazoa > Chordata > Mammalia > Carnivora > Procyonidae > Nasua > Nasua narica. The sequence goes on along the minus strand of CM052811.1, from coordinate 78,513,883 downwards.
CTTATTACTCTTGTCATAAGAAAAACCCAATGCGGCCATAACAGCTATTTCTAGAAACCCGTGATAATGTTCCATTACTCATGGGGCAAAATCCAAACTCACAGGGCCTTCACTGAGCCCCTGACCAGATTCTCCGACCAAGATAAGGCTTTCAAGTTTGTGATTCTCTGATCCCAGGAAAGACATCAGAAAATTCTTCCCACGTGCTTGGGACAGAATCATGCCTAACATGCTGTGACTAAAAAGCAAATCAGTTTTCAGTTATAAACCGATCATCTAAAATCAACTTTCATTTAGCTCTTGGACACAATTCTTTAAAAAGGAATTTTCTCCCAACATCAACGAAGGGCTAACAGGTGGCAGTGCAGGACAGATGGGAAGATCATGTGGGAGTTGGTTTGGCTGCTCCAGATTCTAGACAGGCCCCTGTGGGCCCCTCCTGCCCCATGGTCCCCAGGAGGCTGCAGCCCAAGGTCTCAGTGGCACCAGAATCAGTCTCACTTCTGCTCAGGGGGGATCTCAAACCTCCGACGTCAGTGGTGAGTCTAACAACAGACCCATGCTGTTAGAAGGGCCATGAGGAGGCAGGGAGGCACCAAGAAAGGAAAGAGTATGTCAGTAATCCCTCTGTTGTCTTCTTCCAAGGTTCCTTCAGTCATGCTGTGACTGAGATTCTCACTCTGTGGAAACCCACGCTGACCTCACACCTTGTTTTGTGAGGTCAGGGAACTAAGGAGACTAGGTCAGGTGAGCAAAATCATACATCAGCAGCTGCAAGAGCCAACGGGTTAAACATTCTAACTTCACCCATAGGAACTTGCTCAGTATGAAGTGGTCCACACAGAGGCTTGCGGCTGGACGCTACAAGGGAATCCGCTGAGTACAGACTGTTGATTGCCGATGGGAGCAGAAACAACATGTGGTTATTTCTTAACTAAGTGCTCCTTTGTAATAAACACCACCCATGTTCCAAGCTGAGATAAGGAGGAGCTCAGCAAGGCCATAGCCAGTGTGTCCACGCAGTCAAGGTGTCATGGCCGGTCTCCCCACGTGGGCCTCCATGGCCTTACTAATACCTCCTTATAGTGAGACCATGGTTATTTACTTTCTCAGGTTCGACTAGAAATATTTTCGAAAATTTGGTGAAAGGATCCTTACTGTTTTGGTCTCCTGAGCATCACCATTATGCATACTCATTAAGTGAGTATGCATGTTGCACCCTGTACACACACACCACGCACTCACACAGCCACACACACACACAGGCATTCTTCCACACTATAGCCTTGACGCTCTCTTGCACACTTCTTCTCCACGTCAGGCAGAGGTAGGTGTGGACTTCCACTGGAGAGCAGACCAGGATCTCAGCCTGCTCCATCTGGCCTTCCCCAGCCACCCAGGAAGGAAAGGGTGTCCGAGGCCTCTGGGATTCCAAAGGCCTGTGGAGTCAGACATGTGGCCTTGCTTGGCTCCAAGCCTGCTCCCCCGCAGACAGGTAGGGACAGCCAGTACCCTCTCCTAGAACCTCTAGTACACAGGTCCTATGGGAGGGTGAGCTGGTGAGGCCCTCATGGGCTGACTTAGGATTGTAGTATATGTCTCCAGGTGACCCCAGCCTGGGAAGTGACAAGCTCCCAACCCTTCAGTGCTCCTCTTGCCTAAGGGTCTGTTTTCTTCCACTCTCAATACACGGCAGGCCAGGGCCTCACACTCTCTTATCTCAGAGACAGTGTAAGACAAGGAGACAGGAGACCTGGCTTCAACTTTTAGGCCACACTGGTTGTGTGATTGTGGGCACACTACAGCACTGCTGCAAGCCTCAGTTTCTTTATCTGAAAAATGGGGCCCAAATGGCCTATTTGGGTAACTGTGGCTAGTGAGTCGGGACCCCCAGCGCACAACAGAAACATAAGACAGCACAGTTTCACAGGCTGGAACAGAAGCTCCTTCCTAGAGGGCTGACCGACTCCTCAACCTGCAGACCTTCGGCTGCACAGTGAAGGCAAGGCACCCAGTGTCTCTGCTGAAGATGAAACGGGCTCTTGGTCTTCAACCCTACTGTTCAGTTGGACACAATCAACAGGCCCTGTATGGCCATGAACCCCCCGCACCTGCTACAACCACACTGCAAACCTTGGAGCCCAGGAAAGCAGGCTGCACCCCCGAGTGCCTCCAATCCCTTCCACCGTGAGCCATGGGGGCAAGGGCTTTGGAACTGTGGCCGTGACAGTCCCCACACATGGCAGGAGTGGGCCTTTCTGGGATGGTGCTTGGAAGCCTTTGGTAAGGTGGACAGGGACAGGTAAAAGGTCCTGTGAAGGCCCGTACACTGCCCACCCAGGGCCATACACATGGCGGCTTAATGTACATCATGCCACAATACCCACAAACACTGCCGGCAGGGCTGGGGTGAGGAAAGGGTTCCCTTCAAATGCCACAACCACACAAGACAGTGAGAAGCAACATCTCAGAGGTGCAGGAATGAAACGGCTTATCACAGGCTCTCAGACACGTGGTCACTGAAGCCACGTACACCACCTGAGTTCTTGCTTCTCTCTGTCGCTCATTTTGCAGAGGCCTGTTCTCAGCTACCCGCAGGCATGAGCTGTGCCCGGGGCTGCAGGCTCCAAGCCCGCTGAGGGCTCAAACACAAGGACTGGTGGCTTCCCACGAAGAGCACAGTCTGTCACCATCCCCACTTCACAGGTGAGGAGTCTCAGGGGCTCCATCCACCCAGGGTCATAGCAAGGGCTGCTGAGGGGAGAATGAGGCAGGAGGCCAGTAGCCCCCCAGTGCCCCCACTACCACCACTACTGAGAGCTGAGTCCGCGCACTGGTTTTTCCACATGCACACCCTTTGCTATCCTTGAGGGGAACCTCCAGGTGACAAAAGCTTCCAGAAGGTGAACCACCAGCTCAGCTCTGCCAGGGAAGCCTAGCATAGACCATTCCCCACAGTGGGGCGAAAAGCCCCTCCTCTGCTTGCCCCAGCCTGGGAGATCTTCAGGGGCTGGATTTCTTCCTAGCCCCTGGTTCTTTTTGGTTAATAAACCAGAGAGGTGGGTTTTGTGTCCATAAAAGATCAGAAATCTTTCCCTCTGGTCTGTCTGGCCGCACCAGTGGAGCAGACCCCTCACCAGGGGTCTGCCTAACCCACTGTACCTCATAACGCCTGAGGTCAGGTTTCAGGCTCTGGGCTCCTTCCACCATGGCAGGCTCTTTTCATCAGGCCCCGAAACCATTCGCCAGCTTTCCATGTCACCAGCCACAGGCACACACAGAAGACCGGGTTACATGGGACAGACCCCATAAATAAAGCAGAGGATAGGAGTTTTCCCTGCAGTCCACATACCTGGATGCCCCTGCACATGTCCCCACTGCATAAAGAGCAAGGCTGCTTTTTAAAACGCATCCCTCCTCTTTCTAGGAAAGACATCCCCAGAGGTGCACTTCCAAGATTTCTACTGGCTCAGGTGAAACAGGAGGGCCTCAGCTCCACCACATTCATGACCACGGCCTCAGCTAGCGGCAGCCCCACATCCTCCACCCACCCGTGACCAGGGCTGGGGAATCACCGCCCAGCTGCTAAGGGGCCGCCACTCTGGGCTTGGGCATGACCACAAGACCTACTGGATCTTCTTCTCCGTGAGCTGCTCGAGGGCAGAGTGACAGTCATCCATCTCTTGCACAAACTCCAGGTTCCTCTTCTCGGCTTTCTCCAGGTCCTGCCTCGCCTTGTCTCGCTCCCTTGCCATCTGCTCCACTTGCCCCCTGCCACAGGAAGGAGACAAGATCAGAGAGGGACACCTGGTCTAGGCCCAGCGAACCCCATGTCTGCATGAATGATAGAAGGGGTTGCATTAACGGGGCACTGAGCATGGGCAGTGCTGTGCTCTGACTTCACTGCCACCACCAACCATCTCCTGAAAGGGGTTTCCAGAATTACTATGCCCCTTTTACAGATGCACATACTGAGAGAGAGGCTAAATGACGTGTCAAGGAAGGTTTCTAGAAATTTTCTGAACCAAGGAAGTCTGAGCCTAGAGCCTTAGGGTGTGCCACACCTCCAGATGGCCCTGAACGAATGAGAATTTATCCATGCCCCCTCCTGCCTCCTCTCCCAGGGATCGCCAGCCCCAATCTGGACTAGATAAACCAAAGCGGAGAAGGCTGGCCACCCATCGTCCTGCCTGGTCACATCCCGACACCTTGCAGCCTGACATCCAAGTGAGTCCCCCAGAGCAGGCCGCACCTGCAGCTCTGCACTCCCCCCTAACACCTGCCATTCTGGTGACCATTTCTCCCCCTGAAGGAGTATGGAGCTTTCCTCCCTCCACACTCCTAGGCAGTCTTTCTGAGACTCCTGTAAGCACCTAATGGAATGCAGAAATCATGATTTCTTTTCTGTAGCCTTGGAACATCAATAAATAAACAAACAAAAAATTATCTTTACGCCAATCTGCTAAGCAGATAGATAGCCTGAATACTCAGCTAATCGAAAGTCGAACTCAACTAAAATGGAACGCATGCTTGGCCCTGTCACTTTGCTCTTGGTGACCATGTTGAGGAACACTTTGTTCTCCTCCCTGCCAGCCGCCCCAGCTCAGGAGCCCTCTGCCTGCTCTTGGAATGCATCCCTGCCAGCTGGAGGATTTCAGCCTCTGCACCCAAGGATTCCAGTGTCAGCAGGATGAACGTCAGGTTCAAATGCCCCCTTTGGAACCTTGCTGAAAGGGGCTAAGGGAGGACCTAGACATCAGTTTCTAAGTGTGAAGAATGACCAATGAAATTGGCCAATGACCCTAAAATTCTGTGGCTGTAAAAGCCCAAGCAGCAAGCGCCTCAGGTCACATGTGGGGATGTCACCTGAGGCACAGGGAGTGCTCAGCTCTCTGTCCCCCCAAAATGCCCACTAAAGGAGAGCCAGTGGGAAAGGTGGTGTTGAGCCCCCTGCCCCCTGGGACTGGCTTGGGGTGGACAAGGGCAGAAGGCCCATTTCCCAGGACTCCCTTCCACCCAGCAGCCTGGCCAGCTGTACCCACCCCAGCTGTACCCACCCTACCCAACCGCACTGGGATCTTACTGGCGGAAGGTCAGCTCCTGGCGGTAGCAAGCCAAGGCCGCCTGCTGAGTGGCACCACCAACCATCATGAGCTCGTTCTCAAGGGCCCAGGTCAGCTCCAAAAGGTTCACCTTCTCGTCCACACTGAAGTCAAGACTCTGGAAATAGCAAAGCCAATTGGGCAGGAAAGGATGTGTGGCTTCTCCAAATACTTCCTGGCTTTCCTAAGAACAGGTACAGCCCAGATCTGCATTGTCCTGTTGGCAGCACCTGTCAACTTTTCTATGTGTAAAGTCTCTGCCTCTGTCCCCACTCATCTTATGGCTGTGGATGTAACCCAGACTGGACAGAGACCCTCTTCCTGAAAAAGTAAATGACACAGAAGGGGCATATCCCAAGCAGAGGACATCATGGGGCTTGATAGGAGGCCAGGGGAGACAGACGCCTTTCTCCCTGTGAAATAACCTGCCGTGTGGACCCTGCTGGCCCTGGGAGCTGCATAAGGAGACCTGACCTGAGCTCAGTGCCACCTAGAAGCAAGCAGAGGAGAGTGGAAGAGAACCCTGACAACACCGCTGGGATGCCTTCTCCTGAGTGCCTGCCCAGGTGAGCCTCTTATGTCTGTTCTGCTTAAGCCAGTAAGAGTTGAGATTTTATCATTTCAAGCTAATAGAATTTCTATGAAATATGTGTATGGGTGGGTAGAAAAACGATCTGACAGATGAGCCATGGCCCAGCACTGCACAGAGTGGAGTACTCTTCCCCTCAGGATTCTGAAAATAGGAGAATAAAATTATATGTATTGCCCACAGTAAAAATAAACCATACCCATGTACCCCTCTGCTCAACTGACAGTAACACTCGTTGCATTTGCTTTTCTCATGTTGAGTATTTTTTTTTAAGATTTTATTTATTTGACAGAGAGAGAGAGATCACAAGTAGGCAGAGAGGCAGGCAGAGAGAGGGGGAAACAGGCTCCCTGCTGAGCAGAGAGCCCGATGTGGGGCTCGATCCCAGGACCCTGAGATCATGACCTGAGCTGAAGGCAGAGGCTTTAACACACTGAGCCAACCAGGTGCCCTTCATGTTGAGTGTTCTTGACCCCTGCTTCTTTCTATGACGTCAAAAAATCAGTCACACCCAAGTCCAGAGGCAGGCACCGTGTCAGGGCCTGTAGAGAAAGTCACCGCATTCCCAGATCACATGTGGGAATGAGGCATGTGCCCTTTTTTAATTCAGGCCACAGAGACTTGACTTTTCATTGCTCCCCCACTTCCCAAAGTTCTTCTGAAGAGAAATGACAGAAGGCACAGACACAACAGGTCATGGCAGCAGCTTCCCGATCAAGGAGAAAGGAGTCATCAAAAACTATACAACATGGGTAGGAGCCAGCCTCCAAGACAGCCCCGTGCCTGTAGCCTCCTGGCATCCATGCCCAGGTCCTCCCCTCCCACGCCGAGCAGAGCCAACCCAGGTGACCCACAGGGTACTGAGGAGGTGACACGTAAGGCTTCTAAGGCTGGGGTGTGGAAGACACATGGCCTTCTCGCTCTCTCTGTGACAGTGGTCCAGGGAAGCCGCTGCCTAGGTGTGAGGAAGGGACCATGTGCAAGAAAGGAGGCCCTCCCACCTATAGCAAGCATCAACCTGCCAACTTGGAAGCGGCAGTTTGGCCCCAGTCAGGCCCTCACAAGGCCTCTGACCAACCTCAGGGGAGACCCTGGGCTAAACCACCCACTAGTTCCCAAATTCCTGACCCACAGAAGCTGCTCCAGACGAGAACAATTATCTTGTGTTAAGGTGTAATTCAATGGTGACTTGCTGAGGAGGGATAGCCTCCTCATAGAGCACTCCTGAGGGCCTGGCTAAGAAGTGCCCTGAAATGGCCAGGGGTCTTGAGAAGCTGACGCTTCCCTGTTGGGGTCATGACGTCCAGGCAGAGGGCTCACCCAGCTGGGGGCTTCCTTCACAAGAGAAAGGCCTTTCTTTCTCTGGCACGGTGTGCTTGGTGCTCTTGGCAGGGTAGCACTTTGTGGTCTTGACCGCCAACATCACAGGGTAAACAGTTTCTGAGAGTGCCACTGGCAAGAAGGGGCCCGACTTGGCATGCCAGGACCTGGACCACCTGCCCCTCTTGCTGGTGCTCCTGCCTTGACTGGGTGTGCACAGGCAGCCCCCTATCTGTCACATGAGACAGAAACACCTTCCAGGCTATGTGAGGAGTAAATACATCACAAACTTCACAAGTCCTTGCTTGGTGCCAAGTGCTGTGAGTTCAGTAAACATCGTGGCCTTTCAACAAAATGGAAGCAGACTGAGAATGCAACTGGTAAATGATAAATTGCTAAAGAACTGGAAATACTCTGTGACAGCAGGAAAGCAATAAAAAGGGTAAGTTATGAAATGTCAGAAGCAAATTTGAGATTCACCATCTGTCAGGCTATGGTGGCAGCCGACCCACCTCCAATTGACAGGGAATCAGGAGCAGAGTTTCAGGGAGAATCTCCAACCATGAACCCCTTTGTTCTCTACCCTCCCTGAAGGCCAATCCAGTGACCCGCGCTTGGCCTCTGGCTCTCAGAACAATCCCAAGGGCCAGCTTCCCAGGCCTGTCCTGGCTGTCCAGGCTCTGTCCAGGCTGCTGGACGGCCACACTCAGCAATGGCTGAGCTGAGGTCCAGGAGCTACTGGCCCAAGGTATCAGGAGGACTATCTTAGAGGCTGTTGCCGGACTCCTCCATGTAGTGTTAGTTTGTGCAAATGGGGACATTTTGAGACGGGATCTTACAAAGCCTACCAAGAGTTAAAACTCATAACTTCAGGAATCTGGGCTACGAAGAAATACCAGCTTAGGAATGGGAAGATTTATATACATTTTAAATGCTAAGATTTTTTTAAAAATATATTTTATTTTTATTTATTTATTTGACAGAAAGAGAGAGAGAGAGAGAGATCACAAGTAGGCAGAGAGGCAGGGAGAGGGGGAAGAAGGCTCCCTGCTGAGCAGAGAGCCCGATGCAGGGCTCAATCCCAGGACCCTGAGATCATGACCTGAGCTGAAGGCAGAGGCTTTAACCCACTGAGCCACCCAGGCGCCCCTTAAATGCTAAGATTTAAAATAGAAAAAAAAATCTACATGTGCAAGAAGAGGAAAAGGGTAACATAAATTAACAAGATCTATAGTACACTGATTTTGCAAGAAAAATTTTAAAAGCTGGAATCTCTAAAATATATATTTCTTTTCTGTGCTGGGGAAGGGCTCTATAGAACTCCCACTAAGTGGTTAGGTTGCTGCTCCTGCAGAATGGGAGCAAAAGAGAGCAGGCTTTATTATTTCTAATTTTCTATACAGTTGACACTTTTTTATTTACAACACAAAGTGAAATTCAGAAATGAAGATCATCAGTCTAGTTTACCACATACATTTCCACACAGTGTGTTCTTCCTTCACCCTTGTCCTGCCCTCAGAGCAGGCTCCCTCCAAACCCCAAGGTCTGGCCCTGGGCTCCTGGGGGAAGTCAGACTGGCCCCCGCTGAGGACAGCTGGGCAGCGCATCCCTCCATGCCCCACCCAGTGAAGGGAGGGTCTGGGCAGCTGGGGTTCTGCGGGGAGAAGAGCTTGCCCAGGCTGGCAGGCAGCTCCGACGGAATTCGGGTTCACTACAGAGCTCATCCTCAATACATGGAAACACTAAGACTACTGGGACTGTGACATCCAGTAAGAGTCTCTACCACAAGGAAGGAAATTTCCTTCCCTCAGGTGGGATTGACTCCCTCACCCAGACAAGCAGAATATCTCCAAGGCTAACAATGCACTGAAGGGAATGTCAGTATACTAAAACCTACTTTCAATTTGTTTCATACTGTTGTTTTGCTACCTTTTAAGTTAAAATCTCCTATATTTTAAAGATTTTTATTTATTTGTCAGAGAAAGAGAGAAAAAGCACATGCACAAGCAGGGGGAATAGTAGGCAGAGGAGAAGCAGGCTCTTGCTAAGCAAGAGCCCGATGCGGGACTCAATCCCAGGACCCTGGGATCATGATCCGAGCTGAAGGCAGAGGCTTAACCGATAGAGCCACCCAAGTATCCCCAAATCGCCTATATTTTAATAGCAAAATATACAAAAGAAAGTGATTCTAACAGGCCTTTCCTACATGCGGTTCTCTGCAGAGAGTTCAGGCCCTGTGTGTCTGAGATTCTCTGTCCAGCCTCCTCTGTGCACAGAGGGCCCCAAGGTCTTCCCAGATGCTCTCCCTGGGGCAGCTGTGAAAGGACCAGTTCCAGACCTGCAAGATCTCCCTGCCATTTGGAATCCCCTCCTGGGCCCACAGGGCGATGAGCTGCTCTGGAAATGCAAAGCCGGTGCCGTCATCAATGCTGCACAAGAGACGCAGGCCTGAGCACACAGATACCAGGGACGACGTCGTGGCGGTTGGGCAGCCACCCTCCTCTAGGACCTGCGTGTAGGGAAAGCAAAGGGACCCGTCAGCACTTTGGCCTCCTGTTCATTTTTAGGATTTTCCGACCTCAGCGGCCTGTGCTCAGGCCCTCACTGTCTCATTGAGGCCCAGTAAGAACCACTCACACAGTGACTAGGAAACAGAGGCACCATCACATGGTGTGCCCAACACCGCACAGCTCTGTGGGCAACAACACAGAGATTTGAACCCAGGGCTCTGGACACCCAGCCCACTGCCTTCGCAAGGACCCTGGTGGTGCCTGCTTTCCTATCGTCCACCAGAGGCCTTGCCCAGGGAACACATCCTAGGGCCCACGTGGCCTGACTGGTCAGCACAAGCTGCTTGGTGGGAGACACGAAGTGGTTTTAACCTCTCACCCCGATGGAGTAATGGTGAGCACCTGGCCTCTCAAAGGGAGAGCCAAAGGAGCCTCCCAATGCTAGGAAATCTAGCCTGTGGAAAGAAACTCAAGATAGGCTTGAAAAGAGGAGGTGGAATGGCCCAGACAAAGTCACACATCTCCCTGGGCCTCAGAAACACATCTCACAGCTGACAGAATTGGGGAGTTTTGTTTTTAAGATTGATTTATTTATTAGAGAGAGAGTGCAAGCAGGGGGAGAGGCAGAGGGAAAAGCCGACTCCCTTCTGAGGGTGGAGATGATGTGGGGCTCGATCTCATGACCCTGAGATCTAGACCTGAGCCAAAATTCAAGAGTCAGATGCTCAACTGACTGAGCCATCCAGGAGCCCCAGAATTGAGGAGTTTTAAGAAGGGGGAAAGAATCTCTTGGCCAGAAAACTGACTATTCGGGTTAGGGCCTATAAGAATCGATCAAACAAGATTATTTTCTACTGGGGCACCTGGGTGGCTCAGCTGGTGAAGCGTCTGCCTTTGGCTCAGGTCATGATCCCAGCATCCTGGGATCAAGCCCTTCATTGGGCTCCTTGCTCAGCGGGGGGTCTGCTTCCTCCCCTTTTCCTTTGCCCCCCTTCCACTGCCACTCATGCTCTCTCTTGCTCTCTCTAATAAACGAAAAAAATTTTTTTTTCTAAAAAGGACTGTTTTCTGCCCCTTGTTCTGCTGAACAAGCATTTGCTGTCTAAGGCCACAGGAATGAGGAGCATCTGCCCCTTCTCTCTGGCCACCAGGGATCCCGCCACACTCCCAGGGCTCCCCTCCTTGCTGGCCTCCTCTCAACCCCCTTCACAGGAGTCTCTTGCTATTCCAAACATTCCAAGTTTGTCTCATTGCCTGAAACACTGTCCCCCAACACTTCCATGGCTGTGCTTCCCAAGGCTCTGCTCCGACAGCCCTTCCTAGCCCACCATGTCCCCTCCCCACTCTCAGTCCTCAGCAAGTGCTCACAGACCCCCATGCCCTTGTCTGTTCTCAGCTGCACTCCTACCTCCCCATCAACACTTACTCATCAACTGGGTGCTCACTAAGTTGTGCTAGGTACTTTACAGCCCTACAAAGTAGGCATTTGACCTGGTTTACAAAAGGGGAGAGGGTAGCTCAAGAATGGCTGGGAACATGGCCATGGCCGTGTGGAGAAGCTTAGATACCCAAATGCACCCAACCACTCTTGTCTCCCTCCCACCTGTTTCCTCGGTGAGGCCTGTGAGCTTGAAGACAGGTGCGTCGTGGCCTAACAGGAGAAGGTGGGGGCTGGGCTGCATACCAGAGGGCCCAGCAGCACCATGCCATGCCAGAGCCCACACATGCAGGATGCAATACCCTCCACCCACAGCTATGTTGGCTCAGGGCACTTCCTGGGCAGTCAGGTGTTCCTTGGGCCTTGCCTCTGAGTAGAGGTGAGTCCTGCCTGGCCTCAGGCCTGTGCACCACAGTGCAGAGCCCTGGCCAGCTGTGCCTCCTCACTGGGACACACCAACAGGGGCAGCTCCACCACTCTCCTTCCACTGGCTCCAAGCACGACCTGGTGGGACTTCACTGTGGCCTCTGACCGTACATAGCCTGACACCTTCCTTTAGTGCTCCCGGTTTCTTCTCTGTCCATTCTCATCAGGTTCAAATTCAGAAACTGGACTCTCAGATTACCCAGCCTAGCAGAGAACAACGTTACTGGTCCTGCACCACCACCCGCAAACTATGGGATCAGCTGCGTCAGCAAGACTCTTCAGAGAACCGTGTCCTATAGTGGGAGAGGGAGGTTTTCCTGTGCTGGGATGGAGAAAAATCAAATACTAAGCCAACGGTCATCAAACGAGATCACAATTAACTTATTTATTTCTTATTTTTATTATTATTATTATTTTTAAAGATTTTATTATTTTGAAAGATTTTATTTATTTATTTAACAGAGAAAGAAACAGAGAGAGAGAGATAGAGAGCGTGAGAGTGCATGCGCGCACAAACAGGGGTAGTGGCAGACAGAGGGAGAAGCAGGCTCCCCACTGAGCAGGGAGCCTGATGCGGGACTCTGATCCCAGGACTCTGGGATCATGATGGGCCGAAAGCAGATGCTTTACCGACTTAGCCACCCAGGTGTCCCAAAATCAAATTTAAATAACTGCCCAAAACCTGCTCTACTCTATCTGCAGAGACCTGGTATTTGTATGAGAGAGAAAATTGATGAATACAGGACAGGGAGAGCACAGGGTAAGGTACCTGCAGAGCTACTCCTAGGGAAGGTACAGAATGCTCTCACTGCACCACAACAGGGAGGACAGAAGGAGTTCTCCTACTGGGAGGCAGCCTATCCCACAGCCAAGGAACTGCCATGCAATTCTCATTAAATCCCTAAGAGGCAGGCACCCATTTTACATATGAAGAGCCTGAGGCTCAGAGAAGGCAAGTAACTCAATCAGGGACACACAGCTAGGGAGAGGCAAAGCCAAATCAGCCCCAAGACCTGTGTGGTTCTAGAATCTAGGTCATGTGGCCTCCCACTGACACACATACGCGTACACACCCCCACCAACTCCCAGGTCTGGGAAGATGCTGAAGGCCAGAGAGCAACAGCAGTTACTGCTGCGGTTCAAGGCTTAATCATCCCATTTTACCTGGTAATGAGACCAGGACATGCTTGGTTTGACAGGAGTGGAAGATTCTGGAAGTGAAGCGGGCCCATGATTGAACAGGCCAAGCTGGAATTCCTCAAGACTCACTCTGCCGTCTCCATCTTGATCCAGTTTGTTAAACAGATCCTCCAGTTCCTAGATAAAAGCCGCCACACCAGTGCTAAGGCCACTACCACCCAGGCCTTCCCTCCCCAAGCTGGGCAGTTTGCTCATCCTTACCAAATTTAGACTGTCTGGGACACCCCTGACCTCCCTTGGCTCTGGTCTGTGACATCTCCACGCCTGGTCAGTTTCCGCCCTGCTGTAAATGCATGCCACCTGCACTTCCTAATTCGACAAATACCCATTCAGAGTCTACCATGCCAGGAACTTGCTGGATGGTAAGAAGAAAACATACATATGGAAGGTGCCCTGGGCCTCCAGCAGTTCAGGAACTAGCAAGGACAGCAGGGCTAAGGAGGATTTTACCAAGGGGGAGCTTCCGCATCACCACTGCCTACCCCTGCAAGAGGAAAGGAGGGGTGGATACAGCCCCTGGGGAGCACAGCCTGCCTCAGAGGGCATGATATCTGGGCTGGGTGGTAGACCTGGGCAACACAGGAAGGGGTAAAGGCACTTTAGGCAGAGGAAGGGTCAGGAGTGAAGATGCTCAGATGCCGGTGAGGCAGGCCACTTGTGACCTGCGTGGATGCAGCATTCGGCAGCAGCACTGGGAGTTATCAGAGGACTTCAGACCAGAAAGTGGTACGACCACATCAGTCTGGAGAGTGAAGGGACTCCAGACCCAGTGCCAACCTGACATGACCATCACAAAGAGCCTGTCCTCCAGTGTGGTCTGCCTTGGCCCCTCTCACCTCCTTCTCCAGTCCCTGGAGCCCGATGCTCTGGCAGACGGTGGCCAGCTCTTGTTCGTTGAGGTGGCCACTACTGCCAACGCCCAGCTCTTCCCAGATGCCCCGGACCCGGCTCTCAGGGGTGTCCAAGGAGGGGCTGCAGGGCTTCTGGAGGCAGCTGAAGACCTCAGAACCCCAAGCTGGCAGCTGGCCTGAAGCAGGAAGAGTGACAGGTAAACCCCACGCTCAAAGTAGAAGCACCTGGGGGAAATACACCAGTGCTGGCAATATCCTCTGAAACCAGAGGGACAGGCAGATGGACATACTTGAGTAGCAAAGCATCATAGGTGATGGGTACATGGCTGTTCATTTCAGCGTTTTCAAATTTTAAAAATAAAATGTCAGCGGGGGGGGGGGGAATCTCTGGTCCATGTGGGGAAAGGTTTTTCTGAAGGGAACTTCCTAAAGTCAGAAGTCAGACCACTGAAAGCACATAAAAGAAGGCTGTATTATTTGTATTTACCAAAAAGAAAACACGAACACACACACCCAAGAAACAAGACTAGTTTTTAAAAAAACAATTTCTAGAAACTTATATTTCCGAGCTTTGCCAGAGAAACAACTTGTGGAAGAACACAGACATTGGGGTGCCCGTGAGAAGCCATCCATGGATGAGCCATGCTTCAAGCCAGACATCCCATCCACGGCCAGTCCATAGTGGTCTGTGTGGTCATGAACAACACTGTACTGGGCTGAGGAAAATGTCTTCTTTGAGATCTCTTCTAGCTTAAAGAGTCTGAAATTTCTAAGTAAAAACATAATAGCACCTTTGATACTAGGGTTTGTTTCTCAAGGATGGTGGAGGACAAAATCAACCCTCTGAAGTCTGATGTGAGTATCATGCATTACTGTCACTTCTAATCTGGTGGAAAGGTTTCTGTTCAAAGCCAAGAAGAACCTGTAGGTGAAGACCCCAAATTACACCATGCACAACCTTCCCAGCCAGTCCTTCCTTTCCCACCCTAAATTTAGACTTTGAGGCCAAGGCAGTTAAGATGTGATGGCCTGGCTGCTCTTTTTGATCTATGTGCTTTGTCCAGCAGCCCAGGTGGGCACTCAGATCAGTCCCTCTGACATCCACCAAAGTAAGCAACGATCAATGGTCCTTGTCCTTGAGGACACAATCTACGGCATGCTCAGTGCCAGCTGCTAATTTTTAATGCAGCAGAAATTCAAGGTCAATTCAGGTCCCTTCCTTCGAATCAAGTTTCTGCACTTTCTGCCCCATGACATGCTCATTTGGGAGGCATCATTAAGGCATCCACGGACCCACAGGTGTGCACACTGCTGTTGCCTTCTGGTTGCTCCTGCAAGGCTCCTGAGGGCCAAGACCATGTCTGACATTTCATCTGGAGCACGACAGGGCTGCTGACAGTTGCCAAGACGGCTTGCACACAGTCAGGAAGAGGTTGTGCCCGGGCCTGACACATCAAGAAGGCAGTGCAACAGGCCTGGGACGCCCCCAAGGCTATGCCTGCCAGCTAGGGTCACACTGGTCCTCACAGACTATGAGATAGGGCAGGACATACTGCTCACTGAGCCAGTGGGCTCTAAGGGGCTGACATCAGGGGATGCTGAGGATCAAGTGACCACCTCCCAGCTGGGACTACCTCTGAAGTAAGGGGCCCCCCAGGGACACCACCCCCTCTGCATGCTTCCCAGGAAATTATACATGGCTGGCTCACTGACCAATGACCCAGCTCCTTGAACTTCAAAGCACTGGTCAAAGGGAGGCAGCACCAACCACGAAGCTGTGGCTTTACCTCGTGCTTCAAACAACTCATTCTGAGATTCTTTAGCACTTTCAGCTTCTTCGTCTGACTTGAGACTCTGCAAAAATGAAAAAAGAAAGATATGAATTCCCCAGAATATGTGGCAGTGGACAGAGCTCCAGGAACAGACAGAAGGGTATGTTCTGGGGCTGGGTAGGTACTGAGGAAGAGGAACAACAGCTGGTGAGATGTGGCTCCTCGAGGGAAAGCACACGCCTGCAGGGGGGCTCTGCATCCAGGCTGAGAGGCACCGGCACACAGCAGCTCCCTCTCACAGACCAAGAGCTATGATGTAGACACAGGGACCCAGGAGTTCCTCAACATAAACCAAAAATCATCAGTAGTTCACAGTAAAAACATAATCAGGCACTTATACCCTAAAAGGGGAGAACAATGCTTCCCATTCAACAGATCCACGTGGCGCTGGCTTCAGACACCCGCACTGGAAAGCAGCGGCTGTGGGGCATGGTCAACCTGCCATCAATCACACCACATCATCTTAACTCAAGCTTAATGGTCCTCACCTCTCTGCATCCTGTCCCTTACCATCCTTATTGGTTTGGCCAACAGTTGGAGGGAGAGTGGCTTTCTCTGTCCCTCCAGGAGCTCTAGGAATAGCATGATGCATAGCAAGCACCTGACACCTCAGGGCCCTTTGCAAGCTGCACCCTACAGGGGCCAGGCCACCAAGAAACACTTGACTCAAATAAAAACCTCATGTTTTTGTGGCCAAGTCAACCAACTACAAAGTCAAAGTCTGCTTCTGACAAGTGCTGTGTGTCCCATGACTGATTCTGGAAGGAATGCCAAGTTGCCCAACAACTCAGCGCCCTCAGAACCAGCACTGAAGTGAGAGTGGATTCTGGGAACAGGGGCTATGTCCCATTTTTCTAATGCATTCAGCCCTACCAACAACCTTAAAAACAACATTTTCCCATGTTCTATTTCCAGGGATCCAAGATGGTTTTACCAAGCAGAATGGTACAATGGAGACAGAGCAGATGTCTCAGTCCTCCATCTCTGAGGATCAAAGGTAAAGAGGATAAAAAAGTGAACACCTGGGGTTTGCTGGTATTGTCTAGGCATATAACACCCCTGAGCAAAGGGATTCTAGGATTTCAGTAGACATGTTTGCCTCAACAAATGTTGAACACATAAACCAATTAATGTGAGAGGCTCAGAGCTGTCCTACTAAAAATAAGTCCCCACGAAGCCCCACTTGACAAAGTATACATCACAGACTTCTTGTTTATATAATAGAAGACTAATACTAACAGCTTTTTATTAGAAAAAAAGGAAAAAACCCCCAGGAACCAGGAACCTTCTGAAATTCTTGAAAACAGGTCTAAGGAATCCATGGTTAACTTTGAAAGCTGTGGCTCTGCTCACAGATATTTCCTGATGCGAAGGCTGTCGGGCTCCAGCAGCCCGTTTCCTGGGTTGGTCCCGGCAGCCATGAACAGCTCAGGGACAAGCTGGGCTACAATCAATCCCCAAGTCCCCGGGAGGTGTCTGGTATATCTTCGCCAACTTGTAAGTGTGTGGGCCATGGTATGTTCTAAGTATTCAAGGCAGATGGGACTGTGGGCTTGGTACTTCCAAATTCCTAACCTTGCAGGACTATCAGAAAAGCATCTTTCCTTTCTTTCCTCCCTCCTATGAAACCATAAGACTGGTCTTCTTGCAGTACTGGGGGAAAGCTGTGGTGTGGTAAGCAGGGGAGGGAAAGAAACAAGTGATTTGGGCACCAATGTCTGAAGGATGCTGACCCAATGTCTGAAGGAGTACGCTCACTGGCCAGAACTTGCCTACAGACAATCAGACCCACAGACACTTTAGAACGAAATGACATTTCCCAGTGTGCACCCATGCTTTTGGTGATTTGAGGTGCCCAGGAATGCCCACCTGCCCTCACATCCTCTTGCAGTCACGTCACAGGGACTAATGGAATGGCAACCTGGGGTAGGGAAGGAGAACCCGACCCACCTCCACACTTTCCAAAGACGCAGAGCGGCAGAGCTGGCCTCTCCCAGGGGTCCGGGCCTGCTGTTCTGCTAAACATTTGGTTCCTGCTGCAAGGCCACAAGGCTCGGGCTCAGGCCGGCTCCAGCGACCATACCACTTGGAGCCGCTCACATACTTCGGCGGGACAGCACGAGAGGCCGCTGGAAAGAAAATGGGAGGTTTGGTGGGGGGCCTGCACATACTGCTGCAACACATTCCAAGATGTGGAGTGCAGCTCTCACAGATACACACAGAGAATGTCTGGAAGGACACAGAGAACAGTTAATGTGCTCAATCGATTCTCCCTAATCCTCAGGCACAGAACTGAGAAACTCAGGCTGCGAGACGGGGACTTTCTACTCTAAACCTTATGTGCAGTTTAAATTTTTCTTTTCTTTTCTTTTTTAAGATTTTATTTATTTATTTGTCCGAGAAAGAGAGAGAGAGCAAGCATGTATGCACAAGCAGGGGGAGCAGCAGGCAGAGGGAAAAGCAGGCTCCCCGCCGAGCAGGGTGCCCAATGTGGGACTTGATCCCAGGACCCTGGGATCATGACCTGGGCCAAAGGCGGACACTTAACCAACTGAGCCACCCAGGTGTCCCTGTTTAAATTTTTTTAAGCATATTTTGCTTTCGTTTATGGAGTAAAAGACAACTACTAATAAGAAAAGACTTCTTGTTTATATAATAGAAGACTAATACTAATAGCTTTTTATTAGAAAAAAAGGAAAAAACCCTCCAATAATCCAGCGACATAACTGCTCTCAAAACCAGAAGGTCACTTCCCACCCTGCTCACTTCAGGACCCAACTGGGACAGGGCCATCAGGGCACTGTGGGCATGGACCTCACACACAGCCCAAGAGGCTGAAACTTTGCAGGTCTGAAGTCTGGGACAGAGGCAGGCACAGGTTTTAGTTTGGGATTCATGAGAATCCCTTAAACCCTAACAATCCCTTGCATTTCCTTCTTCCCTCCTGACCTATCTACTGTACAGAGCAGCTGGGACCTCTCAGACAGAGAACACACGACACTGACTCTGTGTGGAATCTGGGTGGGTAGGAGAAAGACTGGGGAGGGCATCATGGCAGCAACTAGGACAGGACACTGGTTCAGAGGAAAGTAACCAGAATGGGCTGGCTAGAGAGAAAGGTGTAGGGTCCAGTGAAGTAATGCCAGGCCAGGAAAACGGAGCAGCATTTCACTGAGAGGTGTCACGCTCCTTTGAGCCAAGTACCATGTCATTCCTTTCTTCCATGCCCCAAATAGCCAGGCCACAGCCTGGGGACCACCTTGGGACTGCATCAGAGCAGGGGGCTGGGTACAGCCTGGCCAACTGGAAGCATAGTGATACCAGTGGCAAACAGACACTGGGGTCGGGGGAGGAAGACACCGAGCTCCATGTGGGGTGGACGGACTGTGAAGTGACCCCATGACATTTAAGGCAGCTGACAATACGCAGGATGAATATAGCATTGCTCACCTCACTGGGGTACTTGGAGGTAATCATGGACACTATACCAATGACCCTGGGACAATAGACATGTGATGTGCTGAAGAGGAGGGCAAAGTGTCCAAGTCAGCAGAGAGAAAACAGGAGAACCTCTGAGCAGACCCAGCAGTGTTTAGAAGGGGGAAGCTACAAACATGGAAAAAGGCTCCCACCAGAGAGCTGCCAAAAGGCTAATAAGTGAGGACTGGTGAATGCAGGCTCCTGCATCTGAGCATGGTTCCTGTTTACAGAGAGGCTGTAGGCTGGTTAATGTGGGTGGAGGGAGAAGCTTCCACCTTGAGATGGTTTAGGAAGAGGGGAAAGTCCTATCAGGTGGGAAGCGGGAAGCTGGGGTACATTTAGGAAACCAAGCACAGAAAACTCAGAGGGGCCCTGATGCCCCCTACCTTAGGCTGGCACGAGGATAGGAGTGTCAGTCCACACGTACAACCCTTACTTGAGGAAAGCTCTGAAACCCAAAGGAAAGAAAAAGCCAAAAAAAACAACAAAAAAATAGAATAGGTGGAAAAAATCCCCAAGTCCTAGAATAGCTCCTTTCTCTTTGGAGGAACTAAGCGCGCATCCACAGATCCAGTTTTATGTTTAGAAGCTCCATACGTCCTCCAGCATGGGAGGGCACATGCAACGTCAGGGACGCTGGGCACCTTTCCATTCCTGTACACCATCACAGTGTACACATTCCCAAATCCTGTGTTCGTAAAAGCCAGTGGCCTTCTTCACCTCTTAGAGAAGAAAAGTGTCAGACAAAGCAACTAGCAAATGCCCTGAGGGTCCTGAAAATGGTTCCCACAGCCCCTTCCACGGCAGGGTTCTCTGCACTATACCCAGGAGCTCTGCAGCCTTCAGCAGCCAGTGGAAGGAGCAGGTTCTGTCTTCACTGCATATACAAGGGCCCAGGGCTTGCAACTGGAAAAATGTGACTCGAATCTTGGTCATCACTTACTAGCTGTGGGATCTTGGACAAATAAATCCCTTCACACATCAGGCCTCAGTTCCTCATCTGAAGAATCTCTGGGAGTCTGGCACACTGAAGACAATCAATGCGATCTCTCATCCTTTCCACTTCCCAGTCCCCTGCCCCAAGCCCTCCCATGCCGTTATCCCTGTTATCCAGTCATGTGGCTGCTCCAGACCCAGGATCCACCCTGGCAGAAGCCTGTCGCAGGGCTGTGGGAAAGAGCTCCCTCCTCCATCTGCTCATCCATACCAAGTCTCCAACCCCGAACACAGTGCCCCACGCCCCCTTTCACTCACCTGTCCAATACCCATCAGAGATAGCCAAGATGGGTCTGAAGCATGGCTGCCACTCACAGCCTCAAGTAAGATGGAGCAGGCACTAATGACAATGTTTGTCAGCATCTTACGACCCATAGTCTACATGCCCCTAAGTAGACTGTCCCCCAAACCCTCCCTCTACCTCCTGACCACTACCAAAGCCAAGGGGGCAACCTCCCTCAGGACATCTCTTCCACTTGGACGTGCTATCTTTGTCCCAGCAGCCCCATTCCCATAATGGGAGTCTAGTTAGGCCTACCAGCAACACAACACTACTGTCTGACCAAAGACACAGCAAGGTCTGCCTCCGGCTGCTGGTACCCTGCCTGCTCTGCCAACCTCAGTGGACTGGATACACCTGTGTCTGCATGAGTTTCAATTCTCGAAACTTCTACTGCTTTACAGCTACTTGATCTTGTCAACAGCCCATGCTGTAAGCACAGCACACGGTATTATTTGACACTTGTGATACTCTGGTTTATCATAAATATGTATTTGCTCTTTGTTTCATCCCTGGCCCAGAGCTCCTAAAATCCTTGGAATTTCCTCAGTGATAAGAGCAACCAAACCTGAGTTTAAGTTAATAAGGTAACTTCTGGAAAGCCCCTAAGGATGGGGGCTGGTTGCCCGGGGATCCAACCAAGTGATCAGAAGGTCAGCATGTTCAGCCCTACCCTGACCTCCAGGAAAGGGGGAGGGGCTGGAGGTGGAGTTCAATCACCAATAGCCAACGATCTGATCCATCATGCCTATGTAATGAAGCCTAAAATTATAAAAACCCATCAGGATGGGGTTCAGAGAGCTCCTGGGGGAAACACACAGAGACTGAGGGAGAATGGTGTGCCTGGAGAGGGCATGGAAGCTCTGCATCCTTTCCCCACACCTTGCCTGCACCCTCTTCCACCTGGCTGATCCTGACTTACATCCTTTTATAATAAACTGGTGATCTGGGAAGTAAACTGTCTTTCTGAGTTCTAGGAGCTCCTCTTGCAAATTAATTGAACCTGAGAAAGGGGTTGTGGGAACCTCTGATTTAGAGCCGGTCAGATGCACAGGTGACAACCTGGACCTGTGACTGGCATCTGAAGTGCGAACCACATTGTGGGATTGAGCCCTTAGCGTCTGGGATCTGAGACCATCTGCAGGTAGGTAACGTCAGCATTGAGGTACAATGTAGGACACCCACGTGGTGTTGGAGAATTGCCTGGTGTGGGACAGACTACCACACATCTGGTGAGCAGAAGTGCCATGTGTAAAGGAAAACAACAGAGCTTCTCCTTTCCAACACTATTGCACAAATAAGGAAACAGAAGAAGAAAAAAACCAAAGTCTTGTCCCAGTCCACACAGGTTGGCAGTAAGGGAGTAGAGTTACAATTTAGTTCTCGGACCTGCTATATTCTACGATCTGTATATCATACTCCAGAAGGTAACAGATAAATAATGAAAAACGAAACAAAACAAAACAAAATACTTGAAGCGAGAGGAGGAAATCTTCTTACTTGATTCCAAAGAACTACTGTCTTCATCCGAGGGGCCAACACCAGCACTTGACAACAATGCCACAAAACCTTCCTTAAATTCCTGAAAGTTAACCTGGTGAATATAAGAAAAGAGAGGTCAGCACTACTTTCAAGAGATCACCATATAATACCTTAGCCTTTTGTTTTTATTCTCAAAAGGAAACATCTTAATGTTGCCTTTAGCTCTGAGAACATTTATTTCATTTTCTCTAATATTCACTTAAGATTGTTAAATAGAAGAATATAACAAGAAAAGCAAAAGTGAGTCACAAACTAATCACCAAAAAACTCTAGTACCAATTTTAATAATTAGAAAATAGTACCCAAAAGGGACATCTGATGATCATAAAACATTAATATACATAAAGAAAATATCCAGGCTATCACCTCCCCACCAAGAAATGGAATAATACCAGCACCTTAGAGGCTCCTCCAACATGGCGCCTTTCCTAATTAAATTCCCTGTCCCCATACTCTGACTTTTACCGTATTAACATCTTTGCTTTTGTCCTCATCTGTATGCATCCCAGAACAATATGGTTTAGTTTTGCCTCTTTTCAAATTTGATCTAAATGGAATCATATGCATATATTCTTTTATGTACAGCGTTTTAGACTCAATACTACTTCTGTAACAGTCATTCAAGCTGCCATGCGTAGTGCATTTTCTCTGCTGTATAATATTCCATTATTTAATGTGCAAAAACTTACTAATCCTTTCTCCTACTGACGAATATTCCCAGGGATATTGCTTTGAACCGCATTGCATATGTGTCCTTAGGAGTTTCCTAGGAGGATACGCTGAAGAATGGGATTCGGTCACAGACTGTGCATTTAAATTCTCTTGATGAACTGAATCTTTTACCACTATAAAATGCTAACCGCCTAGTTTTCTTTGGTTATTATTTACATCATATATCTTCTCACCAAATTTTACTAATGTCAATTTTTTTATTTTTTATTTTTTATTAACATATAATGTATTATTTACCCCAGGGTACAGGACTAATGTCAATTTTTTATATCTGTTTATTTCAGGTGTCATTTATAAAAGCTTTATCTTTTAATTAGTCTACATTTAATATAATTAAATAATTAGTTAATTTAAATTATATAATAAAATAATTTAAATCCATTATTTTATTGTGCACTTTCAATCTGACCTGCTTATGTTTTCTCCTTGGTTTCCTTCTTTGGATTTACTTTTTAAAATTTTTTTTTTTAGGACTTCATTTTCCCTCTATTTTTATTTATTTATTTATTTATTTATTTATTTATTTATTTATTTATTTGACAGAGAGAGAGAGAGATGACAAGTAGGCAGAGAGGCAGGCAGAGAGAGAGAGGGAAGCAGGCTCCCCGCTGAGCAGAGAGCCTGATGCGGGGCTCGATCCCAGGACCCTGAGATCATGACCTGAGCTGAAGGCAGAGGCTTTAACCCACTGAGCCACCCAGGCGCCCCTTCATTTTCCCTCTATTAAGTTAGAAGTTATATAGTCTATTTCCTTTCTCTGACCATTTATCCTGAAAATTACAATGCACATCCTCAACTTATCAAAGTTTACTATTAGTCAATACTTTACTCTCTTCCATGAAAATATGAAGCCAATGTAACACTTTCATCTACTAAACCCTGACTTTCATGCCTTTCTTATAAGTTGCCATATATTTTAACTTGCTCTATTTTAAACCCCTGCAAAATATTTGTTTCATATAATCAATGTTCATTAAGAATTATCCAAATATTTACTGCTTTGTTTTTCACTTGTTCTTAAATTTCTGACCTGCTGTCTAGGATAATTTTCATCTATTTGAAGTACATGGTTTATTTTTTTTCTGCAATTAATTTTTTCAGTGTTCCAAGATTCACCTTTCATGTACCACACCTAGTGCTCCATGCAATACGTGCGTGCCCTGCTCAATACCCAAAACCAGGCTCACCCAACCCCCCCACCCCCCTGCCCTCCAAAACCCTCAGTTTGTCGCCATAGTCTCTCATGGTTCCTCTCCCCCTCCGATTTCCCCCCATTCACCCTTCCCTTCCTTCTCACAATGCCCTCCATGTTTTTTCTTATGCTCCACACATAAGTGAAACCATATTATAACTGACTCTCCCTGCTTGACTTATTTTACTCAGCATAATCTCTTCCAGTCCTGTCCATGATGATACAAAAGTGGGGTATTCATCCTTCCTGATGGAGGCATGATATTCTATTGTATATATAGACCATATCTTCTTTATCCATTCATCTGTTGAAGGGCATCTTGGCTCTTTCCACAGTTTGGCAATTGTGGCCACTGCTGCTATGAACATTGGGGTACATGTGGCCCTTCTTTGTACTGCATTTGCTTCTTCGGGGTAAATACCGAGTAGTGCCATTGCAGGGTCATGGGTAGCTCTATTTTTAATTTCTTGAGGAATCTCCACACTGTTTTCCAAAGTGGCTTCACCAACTTGCATTCCCACCAACAGTGGAAGAGGGTTCCCCTTTCTCCACATCCTCTCCAGCATTTGTTGTTTACTGTCTTCTTGATTTTGGCCATTCTAACTGGTGTAAGGTGGTATCTCAGTGTGGTTTTGATTTGAGTCTCCCTGATGCCTAATGATGATGACCATTTTTTCATGTGTCTGTTAGCTATTTGTATGTCTTCTTTGGAGAAGTGTCTGTTCATGTCTTCTGCCGATTTTTTGATGTGATTATCTGTTTTGTGAGTGTTGAGTTTGAGGAGTTCTTTATAGATCTTAGATATCAGCCTTTTGTCTGTAGTGTCATTTGCAAATATCTTCTCCCATTCCGTAGGTTGCCTGTTTCCTTTGCTGTGCAGAAGCTTTTAATCTTGATGAAGTTCCACAAGTTCCTTTTTGCTTTTGTTTCCTTTGCCTTTGGAGACATGTCCTGAAAGAAGTTGCTGTGGCTGATGTCATAGAGGTTACTGCCTATGTTCTCCTCTAGGATTTTGATAGATTCCTGCCTCACATTAGGTGTTTTATCCATTTCGAGTTTATCTTTGTGTATAGTATAAGACAATGGTCAAGTTTCATTCTTCTATATATATCTGTCCAATTTTCCCAGCACCATTTATTGAAGAGACTGTCTTTTTTCCACTGGATATTTTTTCCTGCTTTGTCAAAGATTATTTGACCATAGAGTTGCAGGTCCATATCTGGGTTCTCTGTTCTACCGGGTTAGAGTTAGGGTCTGTTTTTGTGCCAGTATCATGCTGTCTTGGTGATCACAGCTTTGCAGTAAAAATGCTATCAATGAGATCTAATCTAATCTAAATAGTCTAACAGCTAGGGTTATGGAGACAGAGGCTAGAATTAGTGATCTAAGGACAAGATGAAAGGTCAGGAGGAGGGCTAGAACAAACTGCAGAGGAACCATGAGAACAGACCTAGGGAAATAAATGACACCATGAAATGGTCCAATGTCAGAATTACTGGAATCCCTGAGGAGGTGAAGAAAGAAGACTAGAAGATATAGCTGAACTAATTCTGGATGAATATTTCCCCAATCTAGGGAATGGAACAAGTGTTCGTGTCCTAGAGGCAGAAAGGACACCCCCCAAGATCACTGATTCTAGAAATACATATAGACACAACATTGTGAAATTTTCGAGGTCCTGAGGGCAGCGAGGGGGAAGAGATTCCTTACGTACAGAGGAGGACCCATCAGAATAACGTCAGACCTGTCCACAGAAACCTGGCAAGCCAGAAAGGGCTGGCATGATATATTTAGGGCACTAAACAAGAAGAACATGCAGCCAAGAATACTTTATCCAGCAAGGCTGACATTCAAAATGGATGGAGAGATAAAGAGCTTTCAAGACTGGCAAGGTCTAAAAGAGTATGTGACCACCAAGCCAAGCACTATAAGAAATATTAAAGGGGGTTCTATAAAAAAAGAAAGAACCCATGAGTGACACAGAACAGAAACTTACAATCTATAGAAAGAAGTACATGGTTTAGAATTTCATTTTTCTTAAGTATGCTGGTGCTAAATTCTTTTTAGTTTGATTGTCTGAAATGTTATTTCACTTTCAATAGACTTTTCAAGCACATAAACAATTTATTAGAAAAATAGTAGAAATGACCAAGAAGTCCACAAATGTAATGGGTAAGTAAATTATGATATAGTAAAGAAACGAAATATGATGATGGAAAAAACACTGACTGAGACAAGATCCACTGTGTTTCACAAATATTGAGTAAAGGAAGTCAGAGTATGTACTGAGCATGGACTGTGTATTTCCATTCTATGAAGATCAGAAACAGGCAAAGCAAATCTATGGTGTTAGTGTCAGGACAGTGGTGGCCTTAGTGACGGGGACTGCAAGGCCCATGGGGGAGGGATTCAGGATGCTGGTTTCCTAGCAATGCTCTGTACAGGATAGTCATTGAGTGTACATTTCTGATATGTGCTCTGTTCTCTATGGATACTTCAATAAAAGTCACACAGAAAGAAGTCAACAGAAGGATTTATGTAGGTCACAAGGTCACCAGTAAATACTGGTGTATGTCCAAGCATGCTTCTCAAATCTGGCACAGAATTTGGGTGAGCAAACCTCTGAGCACTAAATGTAGCTTTTTGCCTGGGATACATCAGTTACCATGAACTGACATTGATTATTTGTGCATTTGTTGATTTTTGTCTCCCCAACTAGCATGTGATGATACTGCTGGCAAACAGTAAGTACTCAACAAACATTTATTGGACGTGTTGGCCTCTGTATCTTTTCATAACTGAACAGAACTCATCTTCTCATGGATGCATTCTTTCACCTTTACTTTTTTTTTTTTAGATATTTGAAATACAACTTTATGCTGATTCTAAACGAAAAGGAATGGGAATTATAGTGACGAATGAGATTTCACCACTGGATATTGTGATGGAACTATAGCAGTCTCATATCTGAAACTCAGGAAGGAAACAACTGCATTCCAAAACAGCTAAATATGCAGGTCCAAAAAATGAAGGTATTTTTTAAACTGCCACATTCACTTCGAAGCCCATTCATCTCCTTTGGCATCCTAAAGATTAAGCACATGTTCTGCTCAGCTATATAATAAAGTAGCAAACACGCTACACTACTGACATTGCAGGACAGTTGCCTATAAAACTAGACTTCTAATGCTGGGCTCCAGCAGCACATTCTCACAGGTCATCATCCTTATCCGGTAGAGCAGTTGTCTGAGTAACCCCTAAATTGTGCTCAAACTGTGCTGCCAAAGCTGGGTCCATGACAACCTCTGGTGGGGCAAGAGCGGGCATGGCAACAGACTCCAAGTTAGGGTCTCTAATTAGTTTTCTAGCAAGTCACAGGAAGGGCCTTTCAAAGTTGTAGTTACTTTTGGCAGAAATGTCATAGTACTGAAGATTCTTCTTTTGATGGAAGACAATAGATTTTGCCTTAACTTTCCTGTCCTTAATGTCCACATTGTTGCCACACCGCACAATGTGGATGTTCTCACACCCTTGTACCAGATCTCTATGCCAGTTAGGCACATTCTTGTAAGTAACGCTTGACGTGACATCAAACGTACCATATACTGGCACACTGGGCGTGGATGTAGTAGTCGTCCCGCAGCCCGCCAATTTCTCCTGCCCAGCCGTGTCCCACATGCTGAACTTGATGGGTTCCCTATTGGTGTGGAACATGACTGGGTGGACCTCCACACCCAAAGTGGCTACATACTTCTCAAATTCACCCGTCAGGTGACGCTTCACAAACATCGTCTTCCCAGTGCCACTGTTGCCAACCAGCACCAGTTTGAACTGGACTTGGGGCTCTCCCTGGGCAGCCATGGCACTGGTGCTTCCAGAAGCAGTAATGGGGTTTTGTGTGCTGGACTGAACCTCTCTCAGTGTGTGACTTAGATTTTTAGACTGGTAATTCTTCACTGACTTATTTGCTCTTTACCGTTTCTAAGATCTTTGTTTTTATGACTGTTCAGCTTTTTTAGTAGTCCTCACTGGAAGGAGGCCTGAGTTTGCTAACCTGCCACTACCAGAATGTCTGAAGCCTGTTCATACTTTTTTAGGACGGCATAAATTTCATCAGATGGATCTAGCAGAATTTATTTAACCAATCTCATATTTAAAAGGCTATTTCCAATCTTTTCCTATTTGAATCAACACTAGAATGAATATCTTGCATAGATTTCACTTCATTTGAAGATAGACATTATATTTCTCTGATTATCACATCTCTAGCTTCTGCATGTTATATAGCACATATTAAGTGCTCAAAAATACTTGTTGAAGGGGCGCCTGCATGGCTCAGGCAGTTGAGCGCCTGCCTTTGGCTCAGGTCATGATCCCAGGGTCCTAGGATTGAGTCTCGCATCGGGCTCCCTGCTCATTGGGGAGCCTGCTTCTCTCTCTGCCTGCCACCCCCCTTGCTTGTGCTCTCTCTGATAAATAAATAAATAAAATGTTAAAAAAAAATTCTTGTTGAATACATGGAAGCAAAATGACAACTTTGCTTGATCTAGTCTTTGATTTCTTTTGTGTCTTTGATAATACTTATCACCTGACTTTCTTCCGACCACCAAACAGTAGTGGGATCTGATGGCCAAGTGTGTTGCCAT
The DNA here is from genome assembly GCA_028533885.1 of Nasua narica. NCBI lineage: Eukaryota > Metazoa > Chordata > Mammalia > Carnivora > Procyonidae > Nasua > Nasua narica. The sequence continues at coordinate 78,485,747 of CM052811.1, read as the reverse complement.
TTTATCTGATACTACTCTTTTTTTTCCTTAAAGATTTTATTTATTTGAGAGAGAGAGAGAGACAGAGATAGTGAGAGAAAGCATGAGCAGGGGGAGGGGCAGAAGGAGAGGGAGAAGCAGATCCCTTGTTGAGCAGGGAGCTTGCCATGGGGCTCGATCCTAGGGCCCTGGGATTGTTACCTGGGCCAAAGCAGACACTTAACAAAATGAGCCACCCAGGTGCCCCTATCTGATACTATTCTGACTGTGCTTGTGTTTCTGTGTTTTCTTCCTTCATAGCTGAGGAAAGAGGAAGAACAAACCCATAATACTCTGGTGCTTCACCAAAAGGACACAGCATCATCTCTGTATAATCTCACACTCACTCATCACAAATAGAGGCAGTACCCCTGTGACTGGCAATCATTTTCAACTTTAAAATTATTATTAGTAACACTATGTTAAGAATTATTTTTTCAAGTATACATTCCTGTTTACAATAAACAAATAAAACAAATAAATAAAATTTTAAAAATGTTGAAGGGGAGTGGGAAATATAGGCTTCCAGTATGGAATGAAGAAGTCATGAGAATAAAAGGCATAGCATAGAGAATATAATCCATAATATGGTAGTAATGTATGGTGACAGATGGCAGTTACACCTGTGGTGAGCATAACATACACACTTGTCTAATCACTATGTTGTATACCTAAAACTACTGTAACATTGTATGTCAATTATATTTCAATTTAAAAAACAATTATTTTTTGAGAGTAAAATTCTCTTTCTAATCAAATTTAAAATACTAAAGGTAAGATCTTTGCCACTGATAAAGAAACATGAGAACATAACATAAAAGGCACATGGAAATTTCCCACACTCCACAGGGATCTTAGGCCACATTAATTTCTGGCTTGAAATCAGACCTTGATAATGTTTCTTTAACAGGAAATAGGAACAAAAATGAGCATACCCTCAACACATTAAAATATTACCTTGTTAATTCAAATTAATATTGTTCTTTATTTTTGTAGGATTGAAGCATCAATGACTAACATTTATATGATGTCATATATGTTAGTTACTACAAGGAAACTGGATTTGAACAGAAAAGCCAATCAATTCTCTTGGACAAAGGATTTCTCTTGATTGTCTCTGAAAATTCCTGAAATCTCCACCATTTTGTTTCTGTTGTAGAAAATGGTGACAACTATCTGGACATTTCTGGCTTGACACCACCTTCCCCTAAAACCTCTACAGAACGTTTCACCTAAATGGTGGCTGTGTGAGCTATGTCCTGTCTGTGGGATGAAGCAGAGGAGCAGTAAAAACTCTGAAAGCAGAAATAATCCACCATGAGCACCATCACAGAGGAGGTGGTATAAAGTGTGGGGTGGAGGGAGATAAAAGCAGGCCCCTAGAGGCATCAGCTGGTGTGGGCACTGCTCTTGAAATGTTACAGAGAGGGAAGGAGAGACAACTTCAGATCAGACTGAAGAACACTAACGGAAGCAGAGCTGTTTCTTAATCTTCCCAACACCTGACTTGCTTTTTGGAAACAGAAATCATGGCTGTAAGAGAATGGAGTTGGGACAGACAGAAAGATGGATGAACATGCACAGAGCTTTGCCATGAGCCACTGTTCATCAGAAAAGGTCAGGCTCCTGTCATTGCTTATGAGTGTCTGTCTCTCCTTCTAACATACCTCCCCATAAAAGTGTGGAAAAACTTCCAGCCTCCCAGAAGGATTACAACTCAGAGGAACTGCTTTACGGGAAACATGTGACGTGGGGGAGGCCAGAAATCTCTAACCCAAGTTGATTTTTCTCCTTACTGATGTTCCAATACTAACCTTTTTTTTCCTATCATAACTTGATGTTTCTTTTTTAAACATTTTATTCACTTATTTGTGAGAGAGAGAGAGAAAGAGAAAGAGAGAAAGCAAAAGAGAAAGTACAAGCCAGGACCCTGGGATCATGACCTGAGCGGAAGGCAGACAATTAACCAACTGAGCCACCCAGGTGCCCCAATTTGATGTTTCTAAATGTTAAACCATGGTTGCTGGAGGCAAGGGGGTTAGAGGGATGGGGTAGCTGGGTGATGGACATTGTGGAGGGTATGTGTTATATTGACTAATGTGTACTGTGTAAGATTGATGAATCACAGACCTATACCCCTGAAACAAATAACAAATTATATTTAATAAAAAAAATAAATTTTATACCACTTCTGCACATACAAAACAAAGCAGGATAAGGCTCAGGAATGATGTCATTTGTTCAATCAGCAGAACCTACCATCTAAATGTGAACCCAAAAGTTATTCTTTTGGTTTTGAATTTTCTCAACTGTCAAAAATAAGCAAGAAACCAGATCATCTGTTTTTACTGCCTGAATAACCAGTGTTGATTTTCAAATCTGCCTTTTGCTCCTCTGGGTCCCAAATACAATTGTAGGTGATATCAAGAGGGTTTAGGACATTATCAGGACACTTGGGTGGCTCAGTGAGTTGGGCGTCCAACTCTTGATTTCAGCTCAGGTCATGAGCTGGGGGTCATGAGACTGGGCCCTGTGTTGGAAGTCTGTGCTTGGCCCAGGGTCTGCTTGTTCCTCTCCCTCTGCTCCACGCCCCACACTCACTCTCTCTGGCTTCAAATAAATAAATAAAAAAAACCCTAAAGAAAAAAACAGAGGCGCTTGAACATAAAAAATACACCAGATTTGGGGCTCCTGGGTGCTATAGTCAATTAAATGGCCAACTCTTGGTTTCGGCTCAGATTCTGATCTCAGGGTTGTGAGATCAAACGCTGCATTAGCTCTGTGTTCAGCACAGAGTCAGCTTGACTCTCTTTCCCTCTCTCTTTGCCTCTCCCTTCTCGAATGAATAAATAAATAAATCCTTAAAAAAATACACCTGGGGCACCTAGGTGGCTCAGTCAGTTAAGCATGATCCCAGATGTCCTGGGATCAAGCCCCAAGTCAGGCTCCCTAGTCAGTGAGAAGTCTGCTTCTCTCTTCCCCTCTCCCAAGGTGTGTGTTCTCTTTCTTTCTCTAGCTCACCCTCTCTCTAAAATAAATGAAATCTTAAAAAATACACCTGATTTGAGGGAGCAAGATGGCAGAGAAGTAGGAGATCCTGTTGCAACCGGTCCCCAAAAGTGAGCTGGATATCTAGCAGAACATGCTGAACACCCATGAAATCACCCTGAGGAGCAAGATTTCTCACCTCTGGATCTCTCCAAGAGCAGAAGACCGAAGTGGAGAGGTAAAAGCAAAGTGGGAACACTCGAACCGATATCGGAGGATAAACAAAAGGGGGAGGGAGCCACCAGAAGCTAACCAAGGACAGTAATACCCCAAAGGAAAGTGCCCGGTGGCGCGGGA
>CM052811.1:78466325-78481884 GCA_028533885.1 Nasua narica | reverse complement strand
CGAGCCTGGTGGTGGGTATCGAGAAGGGCACGTATTGCATGGAACACTGGGTGTGGTGCATGAACAATCAATCTTGTAACACTGAAAAATTAAAATAAACATATTTGGGGAAAAATTAAAAAAACACCTGATTTATTTAAATTTAAATTTTAAATTTTAAAAATAAATAAATTTTGTTAAATGTATTTTAAAAATACACCTGATTTTTAAGTCCATTAAAAAAAAAAACAATGGGGTATGGTGCATAAACAATGAATCTTGGAACACTGAAAAAATAAAAAAAGAAAAAAAAAGAAAAAAAAAAAGAAAAAACCAAGAGGCAGGAGTAGAATAAAAAGAAACAAGAGAATGGGTGTGGTCAGCTTAGTGAGGCAGAGCTCTCTAAGAGGGAGTAACACTATCCTACTGAAAGGCATTGGGAAGTAACAAGATGTACAGTTCATCTGGACTCTCTCCTTGTGCCAGCAGTGAGGGTTTTCTTCTTCTTTTTCTTCATTTGTTTTTGTTCAAGAGTCAATTCAGGAAAATCTGCAGGTTGGATTTTTTTTTTCTCATTTGATACTAAAAATAGTTTTATTGATTTCTCTGGGGGGGAAAAACACTGTTCCTTCAAAGTTAAGACAACCAACACTGTTTCTATCACATAAGTTAATATCTAGACATATTTAAGAAGTAGGGACAAGGTGGGATGTGCTTTTTAGTATTTCCATCAGGAAAGCAAGTTGTGGTTTAGGTTCTAGATCACCTTTCTAGATGACCTTCAGTTTCTTAGAAAAAAGGAGCAGAGACAGAGTATTTTCTATGCGGCCTAGATGAAATCACAGGACATCTCTGAACATAGATATCCTTTGTTCCTGCAACAGTGGTGTGCAGTTGCTTTATCCAGCTGCTAGAAAGAATTTCAAGCCATGTAATTTTACTGGACAATCTGCCTTCAAGGTACTTGGAAGTTCCCTGTCTCTCAGTGACCCAGTGTGTCAGTTGCCCACAGATCCTTGTGTTTTTGTGAGCCACCTGCCATACCAATCCACCCATACCAACCTTCCACCCCATGCCCGACACCCAACAAATCTCTCAAACATCTTTCTGGAAAAACTAAACCAAACCAAACCTCTGGACATCACTATGCTTTCAAAAAAACGTAAGTTGAAGGAAACTCGTGCTTCAATAGAGGCGGTCCCCAGAAGGAAAAGCAGTGTTCCAGCTCCTAGTAACTCTCCTCTGGTGTGTCTTTAGTCCACTGATATTTCTCAAATGCCTGCAGATAACTACAGTACACTGTGCTTTTCTTTATAAGAATGAAGTCAAATACCCACCCTGGCGAAGTGGTCATTTCCAAGAAGTGTTCGCAGAAGGATGGGCAGCTGCTTTTCCAGATGCAGCTTGAGGCAGAGCTGGGTCAGTTCCTCCCGGTCCAGAAAGCCTGTCCCTGTGGTGTCGCAGCTGCTGTAGACTTCCCTGAGCTGTGAAACATAGTGGTTCTCTTCTTCTTCGTCCATCCCATAGCAAGCTGGACATGCCAGAGGAAAAAAGAAAATCAAGAGTACACTCTTACTGCCACACCTTACAGGTTCTCCCACTGCTCTGATGAGCCCCAGCAAGGTGGCCCAGGTGCCAGGTAGGGGCTGGTCACACAGGAAAAGGCATCCAGGGTGCTCTCAGGTTTATGTGGGGCCTCTATAGGAGAGGTCCGAAGCATGTGACCAGGGAACACAAAAGCCAGAATCTCTTTGTTCTGCAAGATAAATATCTATTATTGGGGCACCTGAGTGGCTCAGTTTGGTTAAGTGTTCAACTCTTGATATTAACTCAGGTCATGATCTCAGGGTCCTGGGATCGAGCCCCATGTCAGGCTCCCTGCTCAGTGGGGAGTCTTCCTGTCTTCAGCCCCTCCACCTGCCCTTTCTCTCTCTCTTAAACAAATAAATAAATCTTTTTTAAAAAGTAAAAAAAAGTCTATTGTAGAATAATTAGAAAAAAAGAGGTAAATATAAAATAGACAGCTAAAATTATCCAAAATTTCACCACCCAAAAAAATCATTATGAATATTTTGGCAAGTATATGTTCTAATTTTTCTCTAGACATACACAAGTATGGCATTTTCCCCCTTATTAGTATTCAGTTACAAATACTAAAAAGGAAAAATGTTAATAAATTTTACCAATTTTTCTAATAAAAAAATGGAAGCTCCAATAAAATGTATAGAGGATGTTGATTAATCACAAAAGAAGAAAAATATATGGTTAATAACCATCTAAAAATGTCCAAATGAAAACAAAGATACTATCTGTTACCATCAAATTATCAAGAATAAAGCCCCCCAATGCTAGCTGAGGCTATCATAAGAAGGGGGCTCTCACATGTTGCTGGAGAAAGTGACAAGTAAATGTCTTCCAGTCATTCTAGATTTATCACATTTACCAAGAATTTTTAAATAATTGTATTACCTGACCTACTTATTTCATGTACACAAAATTCCTTACAGTAATTCCTATGCTTCAGGAAACAGCTACAAAGACATAAAAGAAAATAAAATGTCCAATGAAAGAAAATAGCTTGCTAAGTTACAGCATAATTATATGGCAAAAGATTCAATAGGCTTAAAAAACACATTTTTGAAGAATATTTAACAGGATAGGAAGTTCAGTTAATAAAATATCGAGGCGGGATAAAAACTTTATAATAATAATAGCTAGTATACATACTAGTCAGTTCACATATTCATTAATGCCTAGAACAGTTCTATCAAGAGACTTCTGCAATTCTGTGGGAGAAAGGGAAGGGGAGGGGAGGGGAGGGGGAGGGGGAGGGGAAGGGGAAGGGGAAGGGAAGGGAAGGGAAGGGAAGGGAAGGGAAGGGAAGGGAAGGGAAGGAAGGAAGGAAGGAAGGAAGGAAGGAAGAGGAAGAAAGACAAAGGAAGAAAGAAAAAGGAAGAGAAGAGAAGAAGGTGGAAGGAAGGACAAAACTACATTAAAATGGTAAGAGATGATTTTGTGGTATTACATGTTTCCATTTTCTATATTTTTATATTTCTGAAAAATTTTTATAGAAAGTGAAACACTTCATAACTAGAAAAATGTTGCTAAATCATGAAAACACTTAAGTCCTAAAGGCATTAGGATGAACCATATGAACTTGTCGATACTGAACCATTCTGACCAATAATAACAGTGATCTCTTGTGGGTCAGCTTATTATACAGACACAGACCATGGACAACTCTGAAAAGAGGAATATGTAAGTAAACAAACATGGAAAACGGATCAGGCTCATTAATAATCAAATAATTACCTTATAAATATGAAACAATGAAGCAACATCTCTTACTAATAAGAAACAGCTCAATAAGTGCCAATTAAATAAAGATATAATTCTTCCTAAGAGAAAGAGAAAGAGAGAGAGAGAGAGCATGTGGGGGGGGGGCGCAGAGGGAGAGGGAGACATAAGAGAGTCCTAAGCAGGCTCCACACCTAGTATGGAGCCTGATGCAGGGCTCGATCTCAAAAGCCTGAGATTATGACCTGAGCTGAAATTAAGAGTCAGACCTTTAACCCACTGAGTCACTCAGGTGCCCCAAAGATATAATTTTTAATGTCAACAGTGTTTGACCGCCATCACCCACATGAGTAGGGAGGTCTGCATCAGCACAAAAACTGGGTGAGGGACTGGAATCTGTGTACATCAACCCCCCAAGCCCAGAGTATCACCTTACTCAGGAAAACAACAGAATCAATGACAGTAAAAACAAAACAAAACAAAAAACTCACTTTGAATAGAATCTTCATTGTGATGTTTCACTGTGGTCTATAAGGTGAACTGCCTTCCCTGAGCTCCTGACTGAACACCCGCTGATCAGGTGTGAAGACTGCCAGCACCCACTCTGAGGGTGAGGACACCAGCTCCTGGCCTCAGGTTGGATGCAGGAGTAAAAGGAGAACAAGCCTGCCCTATCCACTCATCAAAATACACGTGCACTTTAGTAGGAGCATGGGGTAGTGGAGAAAGGGCAAGGAGAGCTGGACCTGGGAACACATGCTCCCATCCCAGACTGTTTTGAGATGATTAGAGACAACATCGGGAAACACAGATACACATGTAAAAACATCAAGGCTAAATCAGAAAACTAAATAAGCTTCCGAACTCGACATCTTTCAAGCTTCTCATCCAACGTGAGTCTTGACCCCCAGGTGGGAGCTGCATCCTTTTGTAGACAACAGCCAGCTGTGGTGAGCTGCATACAATACTGGTATTTGCTGGTGCTAGTTTCTGAGATGCCACAAGTAAACGGACAGAACATAACGGTTAGAAAGATGTGGAAAAATATAGTATGTGAAAGAGAGTAGAGGACTCAGGTGAGGACGGTAAGGAGTGACTAGGAAACCCCGATTGCAGAAACTACCACACCCACTCCTCCCCGATGCTGATGCTCCCCCCACCCCAAGCTTTCCCTGTTGCCCTGCTTATGAACAGCACCCCCCTCCCCCACCATCTCTGCAAATCATGAACAAATCCTCCATTTCTTCTATTTTACCTTTAGTTGTAACCAACTCAGGCAATTAAAGATATATAAAGAAAAAAAAACAAAAACAAAAAACAAAGCAAAACAAAAGCCCAACCCCACTCCCAGAGGTAAACACTGCTTAGAGTGTAGGTTTGAAATTATTCCCAGGTCTACAAGGTGGATGGATGCACTGATGTGTGTACACAAATAACACACAGAGATATGCATGTTTTTATGTAAGTATAACACCATACATATTATTTTATAATTTTTTAAAAATATACAACATCTGAGAGATCATTCCATGCCTTCTTCATTTAAAAAAATGACTATATGGGGGCACCTGGGTGGCTTAGTGGGTTAAGGCCTCTGCCTTCGGCTCAGGTCATGATCTCAGGATCCTGGGATCGAGCCCCGCATCGGGCTTTCTGCTCAGCAAGGAGCCTGCTTCCCCCTCTCTCTGCCTGCCTCTCTGTCTACTTGTGATCTCTCTCTCTCTCTGTCAAATAAATAAATAAAATCTTAAAAAAAAAAATGACTATATGGCAGAGAAGCTTACCCAAGGACTGTTTTAGAGACACAGGGTCTCTCCAGGGTTTTCTCTTACAAAACCTTCCTCAGCAAACACCCCATGAGGCGTCTTCATGAATCCGGAAGGGGCTAAATGAAGCCATGCTTTGTGGAGCATTCCCCAGGGCAGTGCAGGAGTGTCCCTGGAGAAGGCAGGTTTGGCTGTTTTCTCAGGGGCAGAGCAAGAAGAGAAGAAACGTCTTCCTCTCCCAGCCATAGGCAAGTCCTGCATCCACACTGCTTTGGGTGGCCAGGTTCTCCCTCCACCACAGGAATTTAAGTTCCTGTTGAGTCACAGCTTTCCTTTTTTACACAGAAGAGGGAAGAAAGTCTCAAACTGGGGTCGGAGGTGCCCTGGCTGCCCATGGAAGCATACACTGTGTGTGGAGGGCCCACTGGTGGTGAGTCCCCTCTGGTGAGAAGGTGGTCCACTGCCGGCACATCTCAAAGCCTTCCTAAAACAAGGAGTGGCACGAAGAAAAAATAAGTACCAAGACTGCAGGCACCAGAGAGGCAACAGGACTTAAATAGAAGGGCGGCAGCTTCTTCCTCATCACCCACAGGAGCTGTGTTTGCAGCTCATCTTCAAAGGTCTCCAGGCCCCACCAAGTCTGGGGCTGTCTCTGGAGCCCAGGCTGTTTCTACCTCATCTATTCTGGAAGCACACATGCACATTTTTGAGGCTGGGTGGGGATTTCCACAGAACAGGAGGAGCTTCCATGGACCACAGAATTAGTGGGCCAGCGGGGTCCTGGTTTTGGGGAGAGCGGCATGAACTCTTCCAACAGCCCCTGCTCCCACAGCATCAGGCCCCCATCTTTGTCAGCTCACAGCAGAACATCCAGTGTACTCACAAGGAGTCTATGGAGTGAGACTGCAAAGAAAACCTGCTCTCGGTAAAACGCTAACAGATTCAGGTTCTGAAAATAGGGACCAAGCTCTCACAGAAGGCTGAGTGCCAGAAGCATGTCTCAGGGAAGTAGAAGGAAAGCCCCCTCTCTCTACAGCGAGGCAGGTGCAGAGCATCCAGTAGGCTTTAGGGTCTACCCCACATGCCAGGTTATGAAACAGTCTCTAGAGAACCTTTCTGAGAGGCCACATGTCTTCTGAGGGGAAACACATCAGCAACAGTAATGCTCAGTGAGGGCAAAGCAGAGCCTTAGGGGGTCAGGGGAAAATCAAGAAAACGTAAATGGGAAACTGGCCAAATGCACGGGCCACCAGGTTGCCATCCAGTGACCCAAGAGCAGGAGGGAGTGACTGGCACAATCCTTCCAAGCTCCATACCCCACCCTGCCCTCTGGGCCACAGGGCAGACAGACAGGCACTCAAGAAGGGCTCCAGGAGCACCTCCTCCATTCCCAGAGCCAACCTCAGTGCAGGTCTGTTGTGGACCTTATCAAATGCCCAAAATGTTCTAGGTTTGCACTTTTATGCTAGAATTATCTAATGAACCCATTTAAGCAAGAGCAATACAGGATGCGGCAATTTAATGATTTGAAAGGGAAGGTCACCAACATTATGGGCCCACTTAATCTCAGGGTTGCAGCATCCTAGACTCCTCCAGTACAGGTCAGGTCTAGGCTGGGGTAGGTGACGCAGGGGGAGAGTAGGGAGCACACTCTAGAGCATTCACCCAGGTGATGGGGGCATTCCCCAGGAGGCCAGGCAAGCTTAAGAACCTTCCCAGTACCTGGACTGTCACAGGTACCAGGAAAATCAAGGCCCAGCAAACCTGCATGTGTTCCCACATTACATGGGACCTGTCAACCCTGTGGCCTCCCTGTCTGATCTCCTGTCCCAGGATTCCAGGATTGGGCAGAACTCTGGTGTGGGGACCGAAGGGTAAAGGGCTCAGAGGGGCCCTCCCAGGAGCAATGACAAGCTAGCCCTCCTGGTGACAGAACTTACTCATCTGTCTGCATGCCTCCACAAATGGGTTGACACAGGGGAGGGGCCCACACACTCAACCCCATGTCACCTGTGTTACACTTCATTCTGCTCAATACACAGTTGAGTTCCCAGCCATTCAGAAACACTCCTCTCCTCTCCTCTCCCTCATCCCTGTTAATCTAAGCCACTGCCCCAAGACAGCAGGGGCTTCATCTACCTATCAGACAAGGACAGGCAAAAGGTGTGATTCAGGCACGGCTGCTCTACAGTCGGGCAAAAAAGATCTTTCAGTCACAATCTGCTTAGACATTTCCTAACCCTGACCCAAGATGATGTCCAGCCATGTTTTCAAAACAAAGGGAAAAAGGAGGCACTGCCTCTATTCCTGTACACCCTGTGGAATTTGCCCTCCTCCCATCCCAGGATGTGGGCAGGGTCTTTCTGTAGCTTCTGCAATACCACATAACAAACCTCACTGGTGAAATAGTAGGCAACACTGTCCAGGAAGGCTTGGAAGAACTGCAAAGCCACCTCCACCTGGAAAGCATGGCCCGGGGACAGGTCTAGCCTACCAGTGCAGGGTCACACAGAGTCGCATGGCTTCCCCTGCATTCAGGAAAGGGCTTGAGTGACAAGACTACAGAATGACAGAAGTAGTGGAGAAACTTGAATGGGTGCCTAAAAATTCTGATGTTCACACACACTCCCTTATTTGCTGGAATCTAGAGGTAGTGATTGGGGAGGTTGATGCTTGCAGGAGGGGAGACCCAAGACAGGTACAAGCCCTAACCACCCCCCCACACAAAGAGAGACAAATATCCAGAAGGACATAAGAAAAAACCATTTAAAGTTATCAAAGAAAATAGAGTGCTAGACAAAAGAGGTTTCTGGGACACTGACATATTATAGCTGTAATAAAAAATCCAATGGCAAGACTGGAAAAATCATTTGAAGTTATCAAAGAAAATAAAGTGCTAGACAAGGGAGGTTTCTGGGACACTGACATATTATAGCTGTAACAAAAAATCAAATGGCAAGACTGTAAGATACAGAAGGAAATTTTCCATAAGGCATATCTAAACAGTTAGGAGGGACGCCTGGGTGGCTCAGTCAGTTAAGCATCTGACTTTGGCTTGGGTCATGATCTCAGGGTCCTAGGATCGAGCCTCGCATCAGGCTCCCTGCTCAAGGGGAGCCTGCTTCTTCCTCTCCTCCCCACTTGTTCTCTCTTGCTGTCTCTCTCTCTCTCTCTCTCTCTCAAATAAATAAATAAAAACATTTAAACAAACAAACAAATAAATAGTAAGGAGATGAGACTGCATGACAAAGGAAAAGACCAACTCTTCTAGAAATAGTGTTGCAAAAACTAGAAATCCACATGCAAAAGGATGAAGTTTGACCCTTACCTTACACCATACACAAAAAAACTAACAATAGATTCAAGATCTAAATTAAGATCTAAAACTATAAAACTCTTAAAAGAAAACACAGAGGAAAAATTTCATGATGTTAGATTTGGGAATGGTTTCTTACAAAAGCAATCAGCAAAAGCAAAAACAGGCAGACGGTACTATATCAAACTTAACTTCTGCGCATTGAAGAAAAAAGTTAACAGAGTGAAAAGGCGACCTATATAGTGAATGGGAGAAAATAATTATTAACCATATCTGATAGGTTAGTAATCAGAAAATATAAAGAATTCCTACAACTCAATAACAAAAAACAAGTGACTGCATTTAAAAATGGGCAATGTTTTTTTTTTTTAAAGATATTTATTTATTTGAGAGACAGAGAAAGTGAGAGAGAGCATGAGAGGAGAGAAGGTTAGAGGAAGAAGCAGACTCCCCATGGAGCTGGGAGCCCGATGTGGGACTCATCCCAGAACTCAAGGATCATGACCTGAGCCGAAGGCAGTCGCTCAACCAACTGAGCCACCCAGGTGCCCAAAAATGGGCAATGGTCTTAAAGAGATATCTCTCCAAAGAAGATATACAAATGGCTGACAAATGGCCAACCATATGCAAAGGCTCAACATCTCTCATCATTAGAGAAATACAAATAAAAACCACAATGACATACTTGTCACACCTATCCGGATGGCCACTATGAAGAACAAAACAGAAAACAAGCGTTGGTGAGGATGTGGAGAAGCTAGAACAGTACACAGCAGTGTTGGTGAACATGTAAAATGGTGTCGCCACTACGGAAAACTGTATGAAGGATCCTCAAAACTCTAAAAATAAAAACCATATGACCCAGCAATTCCACTTCTGGGTATATAGCCAAAGGAACTGAAAGCAAGATTCAGAGATATGTGCGTACCCATGTTGACTGTAGCATTATCCACAATAGCCAAGAGGTAGGTAGAAGAGCCCAAATGTCCACTGACAGAAGAGCACAGTAACTGTGGTATATCCATACAATGGATATATTTCTTTATTCAGAAAGAAACCTTGTCAAACGCTACAACATGGCTGGACCCTGAGGATGTTATATTGAATGAACTATGCCAGTCACAAAAGGACAAACACTGTGTGATTCCGCTTACATATATGCTTAGTCAAATCACAGAGACAGAAAGTAGGGTGATGGTTGCCAGGGGCTGGCGGAGGGCAGAAGTGCTGTCCCGACGGTATAGAGTTCGGAGTCACAAGAAGAAAAAGTTTCCAGATCTGTTACGATATGTGTGACTATAGTTAACACTACTGAACTATACATGTTAAAAATGATTGAGTAAGTTTTATATTATGTATTTGTTTACATTTAAAATTTAAAAGTCTTTACAAAGATCAGGCTCTCTGCTCGGCAGGGAGCCTGCTTCCTCCTCTCTCTCTGCCTGCCTCTCTGTCTACTTGTGATCTCTGTGTCAAATAAATAAAGTCTTTAAAAAAAAAAGTTTTTACAAAGAAAATAATTCAAAATTTGGTGGCTTACTTTCTGAAATTCCCTGACTCTGTTCTATAGGACTTTTATCTGGATTTTCTCTTTCCTTAACAACAACAGCAAATATCGATGCCAAAGCTCCAGGCATCCTCTAAAAGCCCAGGAAAGGGAACCAGCTGAAGGGAAGGGGAATTACAGGAATAATACAAGACCTTTCCAAATAGACAGATGGCTAAGTCCTATCATGTAGGACAACAAATAAAAAAATTGCACACCTAAGTAAATTCTTTTCTTTTCTCCATATTTTATTTTCAAAGCAAAAGTAATAGTTCAGGCCACCTAAGTAAATCCTCATGAAATATCTGAACAAACCAACCAATGAGTAAGTCCTCAAAGTGTCCAGAGAAGAAAGAGCACTCCTACACTCACAGCCCTGGGCAGCAGAACCAGCATGTGCTGTTGGTAGCAAGACCAAGAGCCCTCGTGAAACCAGGCCCCAACATCCCAAGTCAAGACCACTTTCAACCTCCTCTGGAAGCTACCAACATGTACTTGAGCAAAATGAGAAAGAGGGAGAGGCAGGATCTCTGATCTGGCTCCCACGCAAGTTGACAGAGACTCTGCAGGAAGGGCTGTCCTGGGGCAGGGCCAGAGGGCAACTCACACAAAACCAACAACAGGAGGAATCCACAGGTCTTGTGTGTGTGTGTGTGACCAGCTAGAAAACAACAAATGGATAGGTTTCTCACAGAGCTGATGGAGCATCTGGAAAAAGTAAGGATTAAGTCCATTAAAAAGTAAGTAAGTACAAACCAAGAAAACATGAACCTCTCTCTAAAGCCAAGTTTGGCACACAGCCAAATGTGGTTGTGGCAGTCAGGCAGGGGTGACAGGGAAGCCTCAAGGTGGAGGTGCCATCCGAGTAACAGCCCCGGACTGTGGAGTGGGGGGTGGGGGAGGCACAGCCACAGCAGGACAGATGTGGCGACCTCAGGATGCTCTGCCCTGTTTGCTGCCCAGAGTAGCCTTCCACTGGCCTCCATATGACAGAGCCCCAGACTGGAGTCGAACACTTCCACTCTTGCTGGGCAATTTCCCTTCCCACCCTCTGCTTTGCTGGGGTGCTGAGGGGATAGTGATAGAAAATGCCAAGGGCTAGATATACAGAAACAGCGACTCATCCTTAATGTTTGTTATAATTCAATCACTAACACCATTACGGTTCCCATACCAAGGTTGGGAACATGTGTTTGACATGTAGACACCCTGCCACAGTGTGTGCCCCACCTGTGCCCTGCTCCGTACTAGTGCCATGAGGGCAGAGGTGCTTCCTGGCCACCCACCCACATTCCGTCCCACATCCCTCTCCTCACTGCAGCCACTGTGGCCCTGGGACAGGAGGGGTGTCGGCCCTTGAGCTGTGGCCTCCTCTTGCCCTGGGGCCCAGCCTCCCTTCGGGCTGGTCACTGTCTTTAACAGGGGATTAGGGACAGAGCACCAAACCAGGGCCGGGGCAGAGGTTGGGAAGCTGTGTGGACTTTTTAAAATAAAAAAAATTAAAAAAAATTTTTTTTTCATGCTGCTCAGCTTTCATGCTGCTCAGATTCTATTTCTAGAAATGCCTCACTGAAAAACTGCCTCTTCCTCAATCCTTTTCTCCCTCCCTGAGCCATCAACCTAAATTACAGAACACAGGGTGAAAAGCAGCCCTAACCCCACCCCTCCCCAGCAGAGGCCCTACAGCACAGTAGCGAGGGGAATCTTCTGTTCATACTTCCCAAGGCCTCTATGTGAGGCCAAGAGCCAGAACAACCCTTCCCCTGTAATCTTTCCACAGACCCCTGGGGAGGAGGAAAGAAACACAAGGACAGCCTTCTCTGCCTGCTCAAAGAGGCCCTGCCATGGTCCCACCAGGACCCATCTGTTCAGGAATACCCACCTGTGATGCCCTGCTTGCTCCCCGGCGGTGCCCCCAGGCCTACTCACTTGTGAAGTACAGGCCTCACAGCAGAGTGGTTGTTATAAATAATAAACAGTCCTCAGGGTTCAAGGGCCTCTTCAGTTTCCTCTTCATCCAAATGGAATTAATCTTCCTTTGCATTCCACAGACCCATAAAATGTTTGCACAGCAAAACCACCTGAAAACCTGGGCCCATTCAGTAGCTGACTACAGGAGTGGGGACAATATTCCAGATAATGCGGAACACCTGGTTTCTCAATGTTTTATTCTTCTGAAATTGGAATCAGTAGAACCTCAATTATTCTCAAGCTATAAAGCTTAATTTAAAATACGAGCATAAACTTTGCTTCCAGGTAAAACAAAACACTGTTTTTACCTGAGGAAGAAAAACCTGCCCTGAAACAAACCAAATATTGGCCCTGAGACAGATGCCTCTGGCTGGCACTTTGCAGGACAACGCAGCCCTCTGGAGGCCAACAGAGCAAGGTGTTGGTTTGCATTTAATTGACACATAGAGATGAGAGAATTTAATCTGTGCCCCTAGAAACTCACTGAGTATTGAGGATAGAGAAGAGAATGGTGGTCTCTCAGAAGTAGCTAGGTGTGCTGATCTTTGAAGGTCCAGAGGACTGTACTGCAACAGGAAATAACTCCAAATAAGGCCCTCCGTAAAAACCTGCTCTCCCAGAATGAATGGGACCAAAGGCCGTCATTCTAGATGGGTACATTCTTTATCTGGAAAGATGTTACAATCCTGATAAAATATTAAAGCCTGTCCTTGGGTTCCAGTGTAGTCTTCAGTGCCACTTTAAAACAGCCTTGCACTTTTTAATCAACCTTCATATTTCAGCAGGTCTGAGCTTTTAGGATTAATTTCAGCATTAATTCTTTTCATGGCTTTTTTTTTATTTTTCAAAATTTATACCATGTACTTACTTTGCCTACATGGCTTCTAAATATCTCCGTAGTAAGAGCTGAGCAGCTATCTTTTTTATCAAAGGGATTTTCCCGTCCCAACAATGTGAAAATAAGTGGATACTTCATTTAATTGACAATTATTATAATATTTGCTTTTCTTACAAAGCAGATACACTAAAAACTGTAAGGATATCAAATTCTAGAACTATCCAGGGGCCCCTTGTTGGCTCAGTTGGTTAAGCATCTGCCTTCAGCTCAGGTCATGGTCCTCGGATGGAGCCCAGCATTGGGCTCCCTGCCCGGCGGGGAGCCTGCTTCTCCTCTTCCCTGCCCCTCCCCCCACTGGTGCCTTTTCTCTCAAACAACAAATCTTTAAAAAAAAAATTCTAGAACTGTCCAAAAAAACCCTATTTTTCTGGGGTCTCCTAAAGAGACTGTGGCACACAGTGATGGCAGCCTCTAGAGTCAGTCTCCAGTTGTACTGTGGGCACTTTCAGCTCTGTGACCTTGAACAAGTTACTTCACCTTTCTGTGCCTCAGTATATTACTAGGAATTTATGAACATTAAAGTTATTGTTAAGCTTGTTAACGTGTTAAGTACTGAGTCCAGTATCTGGCACATGGCAGGTACAAAATAAACACCGGCATCTCTGCTGCTACATATGAGCCTGGGGCTGCACACACACCTGTACTCCTAGACAAACCAGGCGGTTGTCTGAAGCTTTCAAAGTAAACTATACATAGATGATCTGGTAAATGCCTATTCCGTGATGACAGATGTAGAGATTTATTTATTTTTAATGAAAATTATACATAAAATCATATATATATTAAAGTACATGTGACAATTTAACATACCTTCTCGTCAGAGTTACCATTTTGTATGTGATATTAGCACCTGAAACCTACTCTCTTAGCAAATTTCCACTATTTTAAACAGTTTTATTACAGCTATAGTCATCGTGGTATATATTAGATTTGCAGACCTACTCATCTTACATAACAACTTTGTACCCTTTGACCAATATCTTCCCAGTTCTAAAGACTTTTTATAGCCACACATACTTATATTTGTGCCAGGGCTATAGCTATAGACCCCAAATGAACTTATCTTAAATTATCTACGTGGGGCCTAATGCAATCACATGTGTCCTTAGAGACACGAAGAGGAGTTTTGAAAGAGAAGGAGGCAATGTGACCACAGAGGGAAAGACTGGACTGATGCAGCCCTAGAATCTGCAGAGAGAGTGACCCCATCAATACCTTTTGGACTTCTGGCTTCCATAACTGTAAGAGAATGAATTTGTGTTGTTTTAAGCCACGCAGTTTGTGGTCATTTGTAGAGTGATCCTAGGAAAATAATACAACATCCCACTTCTTTCTTTTTTTTAATTATTAACATATAATGTATTATTTGCCCCAGGGGTATAGGTCTGTGAGTCATCATCTTACACAATTCATAGCACTCACCATAGCACATATCCTCCCCAATGTCCATCACCGCCCACCCCATCACTTCCAACCCCCTCCCCTCCAGCAACCCTCAGTTTGTTCCTTGAGATTAAGAGTCTCTATGGTTTGTCTCCCATCTTGTTTCATTTTTTCCCTTCCCTTCCCCCATGAACCCTGCCCTACCTCTAAAATTTCTCATATCAGAAAGATCATATAATTGTCTTTCTCTGACTGACTTATTTTGCTTAGCATAATACCCTCTAGCTCCATCCACATTGTTGCAAATGGCAAGATTCTGGGTTTTTTGATAGCTGCATAATATTCCATATCTATATCTATGTATCACATCTTCTTTATCCATTAATCTGTTGATGGACATCTAGCCTCTTTCCATAGTTTGGCTACTATGGACAACATCTCATTTCTTAATATTGTTAAATGGTAATACTTTCTAAACTGGTGTACAGATTTAGCACAACCCCTACCAAAATTTCAGCTGGCTTCTTTAAAGAAATTGACAAGCTGATCTTAAAATTTGTATGGAAATAAAAGGAACCCAGAATAGCCAAAACAATCTTAGAAAAAGTTGGATGATTTACACTTCCCAATTTCAAAACTTACCACAAAACTACAACAGCCAGGACAGCATGGTATTGGCAAACAGAGAGACAACCTGACCAAAGGAATAATATTTACAGGCAAAAAATAAAACCTTACATTTACAGTCAACTGATTTTACAAAAGGAGCCAAAACATTTCAGTGGGAAAAGATGAGTATTTTCAACATACAGTACTGGGACAACTGGATAGCCACATCCAAAAGGCTGAAGGGGAATCCCTACCTATCACATATCATATACAAAAACTAATTTTTTTATTTTTTTAAAGATTTTATTTATCTATTTGACACAGAGAGAGAGATCACAAGTAGGCAGAGAGAGGCAGGCAGAGAGAGGGGGGAAGCAGGCTACTGCTGAGCAGAGACCCTGATGTGGGGCTCGATCCTAGGACCCTGAGACATGACCTGAGCTGAAGGCAGAGGCTTAACCCACTGAGCCACACAGGTACCCCAAAAAACTAATTTAAAATGGATTCGAGAGAGGAGGGGGGCAAGTGGTGGAGAAGTAAGAGATCCTGTTGCAACCGGTCCCCAAAAGTGAGCTGGATATCTAGCTGAAGACGGTGAACACCCATGAAATCACCCTGAGGAGCAAGATTTCTCACCTCTGGATCTCTCCAAGAGCAGAAGACCGAAGTGGAGAGGTAAAAGCAAAGTGGGAACACTCGAACCGATATCGGAGGATAAACAAAAGGGGGAGGGAGCCACCAGAAGCTAACCAAGGACAGTAATACCCCAAAGGAAAGTGCCCGGTGGCGCGGGA
>CM052811.1:78438126-78465825 GCA_028533885.1 Nasua narica | reverse complement strand
GGATGAGCCTGGTGGTGGGTATTGAGAAGGGCACGTATTGCATGGAGCACTGGGTGTGGTGCATGAACAATCAATCTTGTAACACTGAAAAAATAAAATAATCATATTTAGGGAGAAAAAAAAGAAAAGAAGAAAAAAACAAGTAATAGATATGCGAATAAAGAGAAAGGAATCCAGCTATATCACTAGAGAAAAGCAATAAAACCATGAAAGAGAGTATGAGAACAAAAAAAAAAAGAAAAACTATAGAGACAACCATAAAACAAGTAACAAAATGGCAATAAATACTATCTATCAATAATTACTTTGACTGTAACTGGATGAAATGCTCCAATCAAAAGAATAGGATGACAGGGTATATTAAAAAAAGACTCATGTATATGCTACCTACAACAAATTCATTTCAGATCTAAAGACACTTCGGACTGAAAGTGAGAAAATGGAAAAACATTTATCACACAAATGGATGTTAAATGAAAGTCAGTGTGGCAATATTTATAATGGAAAAAATAGTCTTAAAAACAAGACTGTAACAAGAGACAAAGGAGGACACTATATAATAATAAAGGGTCAATCCACCAAGAAGATATAACAACTGTAAATATTCATGCACCCAATATGGGAGCACTGAACTACATAAAAAAGTTAATAACATAAAAGAACTAATCAACAGCAATGCAATAATAGTAGGGGCCTTGAATACCCCACCTGCTGAAGGAGCAGAGCAGGGCTGGCTCGTTTTGCTTACACGCACCTTCTTGTGTGTGGCCCCCGCAGGACCTGCCTTTGGGAGGGTCAGAGTGTGGCTCAGCCCTCCCTTGAGCTAATTGGCCCAGACCACCTGTGGGTTGGTTTGGGTTAGCCAATAGGAATGCGGAACCCCTGACCGGGAAAGACTATAAACCCCGCCTTTTGCCCACCAAACTTGCCTGCGCCAATTCTGGCCAGGGTGATAGGCTAGTTCAAACAGTTAGTAAGCAACTTTCTGTGTGTTACAATCTCATTGGCCACTGGTCCCTATAAAACTGTTGCACTTTTTGAAACCCGCTCTCTTTCTCTACATCACACCGCTGCGTCGGTGAGTGTGGGAGACTGAGCACAAGCTAGCTTGAATAAAGGGCTCTTTGTTTTTGCATTGGACTCGGCTCCCTGGTGGTCTTTGGGGATCTCAAAATCTGGGCATAACACTGCATCATGCACAGTTCATCCAAAGAGAAAAGTAGCAAAGAAACAGTGGCTTTAAATGACACACTGGACCAGATGGAGTTAACAGACATATTCAGAACATTCCATCCTAAAACAGCAGAATATACATTTTTTTTAAAGATTTTTATTTATTTATTACAGAGCGAGAGACTGAGAATGAGAAGGGAGAAGGTCAGAGGGAGTAGCAGACTTCCCGCAGAGCCGGGAGTCCGATATGGGATTCGATCCCAGGACTCCGGGATCATGACCTGAGCCGAAGGCAGTTGCTCAACCAACTGAGACACCCAGGCGCCCAGAATATACATTTCTTTTCAAGTGCACATGGGACATTCTACAGAAGAGATCACATATTAGGCTGAAAAACAAGTCTCAACAAATTCAAAAAGATCAAAATCATACCATCTGACCACAACTCTATGAAACTAGAAATTAACCACAAGAAAAAATCTGGGAAGACCACAAATATATGGAGGTTAAACAACATGCTACTGAAAAATGGATGGGCCACCTAAGAAATAAAAGAAGAAATTAAAAAGTACATGAAAATGAAAATACAATGGTCCAAAACTTTTGGGATGCAGCAAAAGTGGTTCTAAGAGGAAAGTATGTAGCTATACAGGCTTATCACAAGAAGGAAGAAAAAGCTCAAATAACCTAACTTACACCAAAAGGAATTAGAAAAATAACAACAAACAAAACCTAAAACCAGCAGAACGAAGGAAATAATAAAGATTAGAGCAGAAATAAATGATATAGAAACTTAAAAAACTTAAAAAATACTAGAATATCAATGAAACCAGAAGCTGATTCTTTGAAAAGATCAACAAAACTGATAAATCTCTAACCAGACTCATTAAAAAGAGAGAACTTGAATAAACAAAATCACATATGAAAGGAGGAATATAATAACTAACACTACAGAAATATAAACAATTGTAAGAGAATATTATGAAAAACTATAGCCAGTAAAATGGACAATACAGAAGAAATGAATATATTCCTAGAAACATATAACCTAAGAAAACTGAAGTATGAAGAAATAGAGAATTTGAACAGACCAATTACCAGCAAAAAACTCCCAATAGGGGCACCTAGCTGGTTCAGTCAGTAGAATATGCAACTCCTGATCTTAGGGTTGTGGGAATGACTGCCACATTGGGTGCAGAGATTACTAAAAATAAAATCTTTAAAAACAATCAAACAAACAAACAAACTTCCTACAAACAAAAGTCCAGGACCAGATGGCTTCACAGGGAATTCTACCAAACATTTAAAGAAAAGTTAGTATCTACTCTTATTAAACTATCCCAAAAAATAGAAGAAGGAAAACTTCTGTGAGACCAGTATTACCCTGACACCAAAACCAGGGAAAGCCATGATCAAAAAAGAGAACTACAGGCCTGCTTCTCTGATGAATTTAGATGTAAAAATCCTCAATAAAATAATAGCAAACGGAATCCAATAATACATTAAAAAAATCATTCACCATGATCATTTAGGATTTATTAGGGAATGCAAAGGTAATGCAATATTTGCAAATCAATCAACAGGATACATAACATCAATGAGAAAGGATAAAAACCATACGATCATTTCAATAGATGCAGAAAAAGCATTTGAAAAAGTACAACATCCATTCATGATAAAAAACCCTCAACAAAATAAGTCTAGAGGGAACATACTTCAACATAACAAAGGCCATATATGAAAAACCCACAGCTAGCATCATCCTCAATGGTGGAAAACTGAGAGCTTTCCCTTCAGGTCAGGAACAAGACAGGGATGTCTACTTTCACCACTTTTATTCAACACAGTAGTCGAAGTCCTAACTACAATAATCAGAAAAAGAAGACATGTCTTAAAAGAAATAAAAGGCATCCAAACTGGTAGGGAAGAAGTAAAACTTTTAGTATTTGCAGATGACATGATACTGTATATAGAAAACCTGACAGGGCACCTGGGTGGCTCCATCGGTTAAGAAAACCTGAAAGACTCCACCAAAAAACTGCTAGAATTGATAAATGAATTCAGGAAAGTCACAGGATACAAAATAAACGTTCAGAAATCTGTAACATTCTTATTCACTAATAGTGAAGCAGCAGAAACAAATATTAAAAGTCCCATTTACTATAGCACCAAAACTAATTAAATATCTAGTAATAAACCTAACCAAAGAAGTGAAAGACTTGTATCTGAAAACTATAAAACACTGATGAAACAAATTGAAGACAACACAAAAAAATGGAAAGACATTCCATGCTCATGGATTGGAAAAACAAATATTGTTAAAATGTCTATTCCACCCAAAGCAATCAACAGACACATTTATGTCATCCTTATCAAAATACCAACATTTTTCACAAGAATACCAACCTTAAAATTTGTATGGAATCACAAAACACACCGAATAAGCAAAGCTATCTTGAAAAGGACAAAACTGGAGGTATCATAATGCCTGACTTCTGTATTATAAAGTTGTGGTAATCAGTTTGGTACTGGCACAAAAATAGACACATAGATCAATAGAACAGAATAGAAAACCCCAAAATAATTAATAAATAAATAAATAAATAAATAAATAAATAAATAAATAAATAATAAATAGAAATCCCAGAAATAAACCCACAATTACAGAGTCAATTAATCTTTAAGAAAGTAGGAAGGAATATCCAGTGGGCAAAACACAGTCTCTTCAACAAATGGCATTGGGAAAACTGGACAGCTACGTGTAAAAGAATGAAACTGGACCACTTTCTTTCATCATATACAAAATTATGCTCCAAATGGATTAAAGACCTAAATGTGAGACCTGAAACCACAAAAATCCTAGGTGAGAGCACAAGCAATAATTTCTCTGACATCAGCTGTAGCAACATTTTTCTAGCTAGGTCTCTTGAGGCAAGGGAAATAAAAACAAAATAAACTATTGAGACTACATCAAAATAAAAAGCTTCTGCACAGCAAAGGAAATAATCATCAAAACTAAAAGGGAAACTACTGAATGGGAGAAGATATCCAATACAGGGTTAGCATCCAAAATACATAAAGAACTTACACAAATCAATACCAAATACCAAAAGAACAAATAATCCAGTTAAAAATGGGCAGAAGACATGAACAGATATTTCTCCATAGAATTGTTTAATCACTATATTGTACACCTAAGAGCTGATATAACACTGTGTGTTAACTATACTGGAAATAAAATTTAAAAACTTAATGAAAAAGTTTCCAGGAGTGCCTGGGTGGCTCAGTTGTTAAGGGTCTGCCTTTGGCTCAGGTCGTGATCCCAGGGTCCTGGGATAGAGCCCTGCATCAGGCTCCCTACTCAGTGGGAAGCCTGTTTCTCCCTCTCCTCCTTACCCTGCTTGTGTTCCCTCTCATTGTGTGTGTCTCTCTCTCTGTCAAATAAATAAATAAATCTTTTAAAAAGAGAAAAGAAAAAGTTTCCAGATATATATTAGATACATTAGATTCATTAGAGTCACCCTTCACCTTGGGAGGATGAGAATCCAAGAGGCAATAGTAGCTTGATTCCTAAACATCCTATGTCTAGTCATTACAGAGAGAATTTCTGGCTGCTTGGTGACAATTATAAAATAACCCAGCCTCAAGAAAATTATAGCATCTTCCCTGATGTATAGCATCTTTCCCTGTGCAAAGCAGTGATCAGATTACAAGAAAGGATGAAATCCTGGATTCCATGCCATCACTGAACAGACTGTAGGTATAGTTTTTTCCGCCTGATTGTTTTTAAGTGTCATTTAATTGATGTCTGTATAATGTATAGTCCAAGACTCCCTTTTATTATAACCAAGAATCAAAGATATGAGGGGGAGTATCTAACTCTCATCTATTTTTGAATTCCTATGTGGCAGAAAGTCTCAAGCAAAAGGAACCTAAAATTTACAAAGGATCAACTTGTCCTAAGTCAGTAGGCAGCTCACGACCCTGAAAGTCAGGCCTTCAAATATCTGTGCCAAAATGGGCACAGAAATTTTTGCTGAGCCAAGGCCTAGGGCCTAGCATCCCTGAGTGTTCCATCAGCTATTAACCTCTCCCTCCGAAAGCCTGTACTTCCCCAGAATCTTCAACAAACTGTGCTGAGGATCTCTTCTTCTCTAGAAGCCTAGAGTACCCTGATCCCTTCCCAGTCTCCAGGGATCTCCCTCATGAAGTTTAAGGCCCATTACCAAGATACTCATTGTCTGATCTCCCTAACAGATGGAGAAGGGAACAGCTATTGGAGATTATGAATAACAGCAGCAAAATATCTCTCAGATATGAAAGTGAAAGAAACAGATGGTCAGGTAAAGGAAAACAAAGAAAATTTGTCACCAACAGACCTGTTCTAAAAGAAATACTAATTGGGAGTGGTGCGTATGAATCAACAATGAATCTTGGAACACCGAAAAAATAAAATTAAATTTTAAAAAAAAGAAGAAAATTTTTCTGATGGAAGGGAAATAATACTGGGGGGAAGTGGAATTTTAGGAATAAAGGAGGAGCAAGAGAAATGTCAAATAGCTATGTAAGTATAAGAGACTTTTTCTTCTCCTGAGTTCTTTAAAACTGGTATGATAGTAGAAAGCAAAACATAAAACACTGCAGCAATCTTCAATGTTATAAAGATGTAACACACAAGGAACCTATGTGATAGTATTTCTATGTTCTACTTGAAGTAGCATCTTACCTCCTTCCTTCCTTCCTCCCTCTCTCCCTTTTTTTCCTTTTTTTTTTTAAGAGAGAGAAAGAGCAGGAAAGGAGCAGAGGGAGAGAGAGAATCTTAATATTCTTTTTTTTAAGATTATTTATTTATTTATTTGACAGAGAGAGAGAGAGAGCACAAGCAGGCAGAGAAGCAGGCAGAGAGAGAAGGGGAAGCAGGCTCCCCGCTGAGCAGAGAGCCCGATGTGGGGCTTGATCCCAGGACCCTGAGATCATGACCTGAGCTGAAGGCAGAGGCTTTAATCCACTGAGCCACCCAGGTGCCCCGAGAGAGAGAATCTTAAGCAGGTTCCACACTCAGTGCAGAGCCTGATGCAGGGCTCAATCTCACAACCCTGAGACCATGACTTGAGTCAAAATCAAGAGTTGGACACAACTGACTTGACACAACTGAGCCACCTAGACACCCTGCATCTTCTTTCTTTTTTTAAGATGTTATTTATTTCAGAGAGAGAGAAAGAGAGTGAACATAAGAGTTGGGGGAGGAGCAGAGGACAAGGGAGAGACTGGGAGAGGGAGAGGAAAAGAATCTCAAGCAGACTTCATATGCTCAGTGCATGGGGAGGCTGACTCAAGGCTTGATCCACAACCTAGATCAAGACCTGAGCTGAAACCAAGAGTCGGATGCTCAACTGACTGACCCACCCAGTCACCCCACAACTTATTTCTAAGTAGACAGAAAAGTTAAATATGAATACTGTAATTCTCTAAAACTATTAAAACAACTACACAGAGATTGACTGATTAAAATGGAATACTAAAAAACTTTCAAGCAATCCAGGAAAGGGAGAAAAATAAAAACATAGGTGTCAGTTATACGTCAATTATACCTCGGTACACACAGACACACATACAGAGAGGACAGAGAGACTACAAATTAATAAAATGATTGAAATAATCCAAACATAACAATAGTTACATTAGGAGTGCCTGGGTGGCTCAGTTGTTAAGCGTCTGCCTTCGGCTTAGGTCATCATCTCAGAGTCCTGGGATCGAGCCCCACCATCCAGCTCCCTGCTCTATGGGAAGCCTGCTTCTCTCTCTCCCATTCTCTCTGCTTGTATTCCCTCTCTCTGTCAAATAAATAAAATCTTAAAAAAAATAGTTACATTAAATATAAATAGTCTAAACACACTGGTAAAAAGAGAGGAACTATCAGACTGAAAATTTTTAAAGACCCAAATATGCTCTCTACAAGAAATCCACTTCCAATATAAGCAGAAGGATGCTATTTTTTTTCATGTGGAGTGACTATACTAATATCAGAAGAAGTAGATTTTGGAGTAAGGAAAATTACCAGAGATAAAGAAGAATATTAAATAAGGATTTCAAAATGTTCATTCACCAAGAAGACCTAACAATCCTAAATGTAAATATAGTAGTTCTCCCTCATCCACAGTTTCACTTTCCAGGGCTTCAGTCAAGGTCTGAAAGCAGAGGATTCTTTCGACCTGTGGTAAGAAGGTCAACAGTAGGCTAACACTACATTAAAATGCCTATTTCATTCACTTCACTTCATCTCCTCATGTAGGCATTTTATCTTCTCACATCACCACAAGAAGCATGAGTACAGGTCAGTAAAAAAATCTCCTCAAACTGATAAGTGAGAACAAGAGACAACATTCACATAACTCTGATGACAGTATGTTATTATAAACGCTCTATTTTGTTATTAATGTTGTTAATCTCTTTTTGTGCCTACTTTATAAGTTAAATTTATCATAGGTATATATGTACGTAAAGGAAAAAACAGAGTATATGTGGGGTTTGGTTCAATCCAGTTTCAGGCATCCACTGAGGATCTTGGAACATATCCCCCGCAGATAAAAGGGGACTACTATATACTTAAAAATAGGCCAAGAAAACACAAAGCAAAAATTGATGAAACTAGCTTCTTATATCAGTTCCAACATGTAAATAGTAGAAGCTTTCAAGACTCCAGCCACATCCAAATGAGACTGCATGTGCCAGTCTGCCTTTCTTAAAAATAATAAATAGTTCCAAAAAACACAAATCAGCAGACTCAGCTGGCTTTACTAGCAAATACTATCAAATATTTAAATTATAAGTAACACCAATTCTATATATCATCTAGAAAATAAAGAGGAGATAACCCTTCAACTCATTTTATGAGGCCAGCATTACCCAAATAACAAAATCAGACAATCACAACACAAAGGGAAAGCACTAAGATCAATATCCCTCATGAATATAAATGTAAAATTCCTCAACAATATATTAACAAGTCAAATATAGGAATATATAAGAATAATAACACACTTACACCAGAAATGCAAGACTTTTCAAAACTCAATGATTAAGCATAACAACAGACTAAAGAAGAAAAATTACAAGATCACATCGATGGATGCAGAAAAAGCATTTCAAAAATTCAACATCCCAAGGAGGTGGATGGGGGCATGAGTAAAATAGGGAAGGGGTTTAAGAGTAACTGAGTAACATATAAAGTAACATATAAAATTGCTGAATCACTATATTGTACACCTGATACTAATATAACCCTATATACTAATACTGTTAATGACACTGCAATAAAAAAAATTTAAAAACCCCCCAAAAGAAACAAAAAACAAAGGCTGTACTTCTCTCCATGAGCACAGAGAAATGTATAGAACTGCTGAATTACACTGTATACCCGAAACTGTATTAGTTATACTTGAATAAAGAAAGTTCACACCAGGGTGACTGGGTGGCTCAGTCATTAAGCGTCTGCCTTTGGCTCAGGACATGATCCCAGTGTCCTGGGATAGAGCCCAACATCAGGCTTCCTGCTCTGTGGGAAGCCTGCTTCTCCCTCTCCAGCTCCCCCCTGCTTGTGTTCCCTCTCTCACTGTCTCTCTCTGTCAAATAAATAAAATCTTAAAAAAAAAAAAGTTCACATCAAAAATTTTGAAAAAAAAAATTCAACATCCATTCATGATAAAAACTCTCAGCAAACTACGAATAGAAGGGTACTTCCTTAAGCTGGTAAAGAGCATCTACACAAAGCTCACATCCAACATCATAGTTAATAGTGAAACACTGAATGTTGTCTCTGCAAGACTAGGAACAAGGCAAGGATATCCGTCCCACCCCATCTGTTCAGCATCATACTAGAAGTCCTAATCAGTGTGATGAAGGAGGAGATAAAAGGCATACTGACTGGAAAGGAAAAAATAAAACTTCCTATATGCAGATGACATGATGTCTATGTAAAAAAATCCCAAGAAATCTACCCAAAAAATCTCCTCAAACTGATAAGTGAGTTTAGCAAAATCATAGAATACAGTAGGTTGGCATACAAAAATCAATCATATTTCTGTGGATCTGAAACTGAAATTTATAAAATAATATTATTTATAACACTTTTGCAAAATAAGGTGTATACTTAAATATAATTCTAACAAAATGTGCAGATTTATATGCTGAAACCACAAAACACTAATAAAAGAAATCAGGGCGCCTGGGTGGCTCAGTTGGTTAAGCAACTGACTTTAGCTCAGATCAAGATCCCAGGTTCCCATGGGGCGCCTGGGTGGCTCAGTGGGTTAAAGCCTCTGCCTTCGGCTCAGGTCATGATCTCAGGATCCTGGGATCGAGCCCCCCATGGGGCTCTCTGCTCAGCAGGGAGCCTGCTTCCCCCTCTCTCTCTGCCTGCCTCTCTGCCTACTTGTGATCTCTCTCTCTGTCAAGTAAAAAAAAAAAAATCTTTAAAAAAAAAAATCCCATAGTCCCAGGATCAGTCCCTCATCAGGCTCCCAGCTCCACGGGGAGTCTGCTTCTCCCTCTAACCTTCTCACTCGCTCTTTCTCTCCCTCCCTCCCTCAAATAAATAAATAAAATCTTTAAAAAAGAGAAGAAAAAAGAAATCAAAGAAAATCTAAATAAATGGAGAGACTTTTTTAGGAACTGGAAGATGCAATATAGTTTTCAATTCTCCCCAAACTAAGTTATAGATTTAATCTAATTCCAACAGAAATCCCAGCAGAATTGATACAGACAAGCATGTTAAAATGCACATGGAAAGGCAAAGAAACTAGAACAGCCAAAAGTATTTCAACAAAAAAGGAATAAAACTGGAGAATTCATAATACCTATTTTTAAGAGTTATGTTAAGGCTAGTATCCAAGATCTATAAAGAACTTATCAAACTCAACACCCAGAAAACATAGAATCCAGTCAAGAACTCGACAGAGGACATGAACAGACATTTCTTCAAAGAAGACATACAAATGACCAACGGACATATGAAAAAGTGCTCCACATCACTTGGCATCAGGGAAATACAAATAAAAAACCACAATGAGATACCACCTCACACCAATCAGAATCGCTAAAATGAACAAGTCAAGAAACAAATTTCAGCAAAGATAAGGAGAAAGGGAAACACTGTTACACTATTGGTGTGAATGCAAACTGGTATAGTCACTCTGAGAAACAGTATGAGGTTTCCTCAAGAAGTTAAAAATAGAACTACACTACAACCTAGCAATTGTACTAGCAATTTGCACCCAAAGATACAAATGTAGTGATCCAAAGGGGCATCTGCACCCCAGTGTTTATAGCAGTTATGTCCACAATAGTCAAACTATGTAAAGAGCCTAGATGTCCATCAATGATGAATGGATGAAGAAGATGTGGTATATATACATAATGGAATATTATATAGCCATCAAAAAATGAAATTTTGCCATTTGCAATGATGTGTATGGAACTAGAGGGTATTATGCTAAGTGAAATAAGTCAGAGAAAGACAATTATCATATGGCTTCACTCATGTGTGGAATATAAGAAACAGGGCAGAGGACCATTGGGGAAGGGAAGAAAAACTGAATAAGAAGAAATCAGAGAGGGAAACAAACCATGAGAGACTCTTAACTATAGGAAACAAACTGAGGGTTGCTGGAGGACAGTTAGTTGAGGGGATGGAGTAACTGGGTGGTGGGCATTAAAGAGGGCATGTGATATGATAAGCATTAGGTGTTATATGCAACTGATGAATAAATTTGAAACTAAGGATGATATATTGGCTAACTGCATTTAGGTTAAAAAAAAGAAAAAAGAAGAGGTACTTTAAAGCTCCATTATTGGGGCACCTGGGTGGCTCAGTGGATTAAAGCCTCGGCCTTTGGCTCAGGTCACGACCTCAGGGTCCTGGGATCGAGCCCTGCATCGGGCTCTCTGCTCAGTGGGGAGCCTGCTTCCCCCTCTCTCTCTGCCTGCCTCTCTGCCTATTTGTGATCTCTGTCTCTCTCTCTCTGTCAAATAAATAAATAAAATCTTTAAAAAAACAAAAAAATAAAGCTATTATCAAGACAGTGTGATATTGGTGAAGGGATAAACATATACACACATACATCAATGAAACAGATTCCAGAGACTTCACTAACAGACTCACAAATGCAACCATTTGATCTTTGACAAAATTGCAAAAGAATTCAATAGAGTAAGAATAGTCTTTTCAATAAATGGTGTTGGAACAATCCATATGCAAAAAAAAAAAAAAAAAAAACCCTTAATGTAAACCTCATACCTAGTACAAATTTAACTCAAAATTTTTTTTAATTTTTAAGATTTTTTTTAAAGATTTATTTATTTATTTAAGAGAGAGAGAAAGAGAGAGCAAGCACGCATTCGCAGGCGGGCACAAGTGGTGGGGAGGTGGCAGAGGGAGCGGGAGAAGCAGACTTCCTGCTGAGCAGGGAGCCAGATGGGGCTTGATCCCAGGACTCTGATATCATGACCTGAGCAGAAGGCAGATGCTTCATCAACTGAGCCCACCCAGGCATCCTTTAACTCAAAATTTATCATCACTAAAAATATAAAATGTAAAAGTACAGTATAGCACTTTTAAAAGAAAACATAGGTGGAACTCTTTATGGCCTGGGCTTTTTAAAATAAGACAAAAAGTAAAATCTATACAAGGCACATCAATATATTGGATTTCAGTAAAATTAAGACTTTTTGCTGTATGAAAGGCGCAGTTCAGAGAATGAAAAGACAAGCCACAAACTGTGAAGGAATCTGCAAACCACATATCCGTGAAAGGGTGTGCATAGAGAATATACAAAGAACTATTAAAACTGAACGGTTAGAGAAAAAAAACTGAACAGTTAGAAAACCCATTAAAAAAAAAAGCTAGCAAAACACTAGTACTGACACGCTTCCAAAGAAAATATACAGATGGAAATAAGTGCACAAAAAGATGTTCAAATCATTCACCACTAGGGAAATGCAAATTAAAACTGTAATGAGATACCACTATAGGTCTATTAGAATAGCTAACATTAAAATTTTTAAGAAATCCCAATACCAGGAACTGGCAAGGAGAAAAAATTAAACTCCCATACATTGCTGCTAGAAATTCAAAATGGTAAAGCCACTCTGGAAAGAAAGCAGTTCCAAATTAAACAGAGACTTACTGTGCAATTTAGCAACCCCATACCTCAGTATTTACCCTAGAAAAAGAAAAAACATGTTCACACAAAACCTGTATGACAAATGTTTATAGCAGTTTATAGTTTATAGTAGTTTCACAATTGTCAAAAACTGGAAAATAGCCTAACATCCTCCAAGTGGTAAATGAATTAACATCCATCCTCACTTTGACTGCTACTCATCAAGAAAAGGACCAAATTGTTAATAGAATCAACAACACAAATACTGAGAAAAAGACGCCAGTTTGGAAAGGTTAAATACTCTAATATTCCACCGATATGACATTCTGGAAAAGGCTTAACTACAGGGTAAGTAAACAAGTGGGCAGGATTTAGAACTACAAAGAGGCAGCAAGAGTGTTTTTTGGGGGATGAACTGTTCTGTATTCTCATTACTGTGACAGTTACAAATCTCTATGTGTGTTTCAACTCTCAGAAACACACACACACACATACACACACACAAGTCAATTTTGGCATATGCAATTTTTTTAGGGGAGGGAGATCATTTTCCAGAAACTTTGCCTTCAGCCCTATAACATAAAGCCCCCTGAAGGCAAGGGAACACCAGAGTCTAGCTGCTGTCTTGGAATAAAAAAAAAAACAACAGAATAAAACATGTATTGAATTGCAGTTAAATTATTCTGCTGCAGGTTTATAAATGCTAAGCCATTTAGTCTTATTGAACAAAAGTCTTATTGAACAAAATAATTTCAGTTTGCCTCTGAAGGCCTGTGATCACTAACTTCCCAAAGGGTCTCAACCTCCCCTCCTGTCTGAGCAGCAACGGTGTGGAATGCTGGTCTGTGAAGCTGTAATCTCCCTCCCATCCCCCAGCAGCTGCCCATGCCTCCGGCAATGGAGGGAGGTGGGTCACCTCCTCCCTCCCAGGAGGCCACTGTGAAGGAGAGGGGAGATGTGGGTGCAGATAGATCTCGAGAGAGACAAGCAGGCACTGAGGACTAGTAACCTCGATTTCTCTTTGAAGTAAAAGGAGAGTAAGGCACAGGACAAGCAGGGAGGCAGGCAGAGCAGACTCTTTCCTGAATGCTGTTGCGCAACTCATATCCGGGAACGGGAGCTCTCCCAACACTTACCATTTGAGAAATATTATTTCTGGTCACAGAACCACCCAGAACTTTATCAGTTCACCATGTGGAGCATTTGGTTCTCTATCAAATGCTAGAAATTCCAGAAGAGAATTTGTGTGAATACCAACTTTTTTTTCTTTTCTAAAATGTTTGAGAGGCTGAGCGAGTGGTTGTTCCTTGCATGTTACTGTGAAACCTCCTTGTTCACGCATTATTAGCAAATATAGACTGGAGGTGAGCACAAGGAGCATGCTGCTGCTTGCTTCAGCATTCTCACTCTGGGAAGAACAATGTCATCAAGAGACCCAGGAAAAGAGGCTGATACCTATGGGCACAATCTTGCTTTTCATTATAAAACAGAAGCAAACACTGAATAGGTAACAGTCTTGATTAACAGAAGAAACTCAAATTAAAACAACTTAAGAGTTTTTCACACCAGGGCATAAGTGACTTGATTCCATCTGTCTGGCTCACCAGGGTCAAGGGCTGACCCTCCCGCACCCCCTCACACAGAGGAGCCAGAGGGGAAGTTCTGATCAGAGATCCCATGGCACACTCACCCACCAGCAATGTGAGTAGGCAGTGGTAAGCAGCTGGCAGGGCTACAAGAAGGAAGGTGCATACATTTTATATCCACAGAAAAAGAAAACAGGAAGAGTGCAATTCTTCATGGAATGCTTGTTGTAAGTCTCTAATTGCTCAGAACAAAATCAAAAGTCTAACAAAAGGGGGGCGCCTGGGAAGCTTGGTGGGTTAAGGCCTCTGCCTTCGGCTTGGGTTATGATCTCGGGGCCCTGGGATTGAGCCCCGCATCAGGCTCTCTGCTCAGCGGGGAGTCTGCTTCCCGCCCCCCCTCCCCGCCTGTCTCTCTGCCTACTTGTGATCTCTCTCTCTGTGTCAAATAAATAAAATCTTTAAAAAAAAAAAAAAAGTCTAACAAAAGAGAAACACCTCAACACACCATGGTATATGTCAACAGACAAGCCTGTAAACTCTATCAACGTACAACCACTTGTCTTTTAAAAAAAAAACAAAAACACCTGAAATTATGGCAGAGATGACATCCCAATCAAAGCTTGTGTTAGACTGTTGACATTGGTGATATTGGTGGTGGGGAAGAGGGGGAAAAAAAACCACCCTGAAATTAGTAGAACAAAGCAGAAATCTAGCACATGCTCCCATTTCAACTCTACAAAAACACACTGCAGGAAATGAGCACAGAACTTGGAGGATAATGAGGTCTTGACTGACACATTCTTTTCCTTTAAGGACTTAATTTATTATTTTTTTAAGTATTTGTGTGTTTTGCCATCATGACATTTCTTTTTGAGGGACGACTGTTGCTATTTATTTTTATTTCAGTCAAGTGACCTTTAAAAGTTGAGAGAAATAAAAAGGGCACTAGGAGATTTTCTTAACACTCTACTCCCAGCTGTGTAAGTCCTGCATAGTCAGAGCCACAGGAAAGAGGTCTCTAACCTCTGACCCCCTCAGTAGGTTGCTTGCTTTTGCCAAATAATCTTTTGATAATACAAAACTCAATTTTTTTGAACTCATCATTCAATGGGCACATTCCTAAGCACTTAGGAATTTATGAGCCCTATGAGGGAGGCACCACTGTTACCCCCATATTAAAGGTGAGAATATTGATAGAACCAGAAAACACCCCAAACAGCCAGAGATATGTTGAAAAATAAAACCAAATCTGGAGGCATCACAATTCCAGACTTCAAGCTCTATTACAAAGCTGTGATCATCAAGACAGTATGATACTGGCACAAAAACAGACACATTGATCAATGGAACAGAATAGAGAGCCCAGAAATAGACCCTCAACTCTATGGTCAACTAATCTTTGACAAAGCAGGAAAGAATGTCCAATGGAAAAGTCTCTTCAGCAAATGATGTTGGGAAAATGGGACAGGCACATGCAGAAGAATGAAACTGTACCATTTCCCTATACCACACACAAAAATAGATTCAAAATGGATCAAAGACCTAAATGTGAGACAGGACTCCATCAAAATCATTGAGGAAAATACAGGCAGCAACCTCTTCGACTTCAGCCACAGTAACTTCTTCCTGGACACATCACTAAAGATAAGGGAAGCAAGGGCAAAAATGAATTACTGCCACTTCATCAAGATAAAAATCTTCTGCACAGAAAAGGAAACAGTCAACAAAACCAAAAGACAACCAACAGAATGGGAGAAGATATTTGCAAATGACATATCAGATAAAGGGCTAGTATCCAAAATCTATAAAGAAGTTATCAAACTCAACAACCAAAAATCTAATAATCCAATCAAGAAATGTGCAGAAGACATAAACAGATACTTCTGGAAAGAAGATATCCAAATGGCCAAGAGACACATGAAAAAGTGCTCAACATCACTCGGCATCAGGGAAATACAAATCAAAACCACACTGAAATACCACCTCACACCAGTCAGAATGGCTAAAATTAACCAATCAGGAAACGAGAGGTGTTGGCGAAGATGTGGAGAAAGGGGAACCCTCCTACACTGTTGGTGGGAATGCAAGCTGGTGTAGCCACTCTGGAAAACAGTATGGAGGTTCCTCAAAAAGCTGAAAATAGAGTTACCCTATGACCCAGTAATTGCACTACTGGGTATTTACCTCAAAGATACAAAGGTAGTGATCCTAAGGGGCACAAGCACCCCAACATTTATAGCAGCAATGTCCACAACAGCCAAACTATGGAAAAAGCCCAGATGTCCCTCAACATATGAGTGGATAAATAAGATACATATCAACAACAGAATATGATGCAGCCCCCCAAAAAAGAAATCTTGCCATTTGCAACGACATGGATGGAACTAAACGGTATTACACTAAACAAAATAAGTCAATCAGAGAAAGACAATTATCATATCTCATTGAAATGTGGAATTTGAGAAACAAAGCAGAGGATCATAGGGGAAGAGAGGAAAAAATGAAACAAGACGAAACCAGAGAGGGAGACAAACCATAAGAGACTCTTAATCTCAGGAAACAAACTAAGGGTTGCTGGAGCAAAGGGGGTGGGAGGGACGGGGTAGCTAGCTGATGGACATTGAGGAAGGTATGTGTTTTCATGAGTGCTCTGAACTGTGTAAGACTGATGAATCACAGACCTGTACCCATGAAACAAATAATACACTATATGTTAATAATAAAAATATTTTTTTTAAAAAAGTAAGGATATTGAAGCACAGAGAGGTTAAGTATTTGCCCAGAGTCACAGAGCTAGTAAATGAACACATATTGATCTAACTCCATAGTCAGAACTACCAACTTTTATATCCTGCCTCATGCCTACTAATAATATCCAAACATACAAAGTGGTTTTGAATATTAAAAAAAAAAGTTTTTCCATGCCTAAGTCAGGACTCTGAAATCCATAATATATGGGGCAATGGCTCTTCCAGCTCTAAACCAAACCAGAAGGTCCTAATGTTCTATAAGAATTTCGTATTAGGTTTACTATTTAGTAATTTACTAAAAATTAATTTACTAATTAAAACCTAATTATAAGGAAAGAACACTAACTTGAGTAGTCCCCCAAATTATAAAGTAATATTTCAACCAAATAATCCATGTCCCAATCCATTTCTATTCATATGCTATAAAACAGTGAGATACCTTCTCTTTACCAGAACCAGGGTGTCATCTTTGTCTCATGTTGGCTATAAAGAATATAAGAGAATAAAATAACACACTCAATAAGATTTATTTAGAAAACCATGATAATCTCCCCTCATTATTGCCCCAACTTTCACATCTGAAATTCCAGACACGCAATTAATATCTAAAGGTAAATATTGATCTTCTCTGTTCTCTACACATATTTAAAAGTCCACAGAATCCGACAGTGGGTTGAAGATTTTGGGTTTCTACTTCTAAAGAATGAGCCTGCTGTGAAGGTCAGTGTCAACAGCAACAACTCAGTGGCCACAATGCAGATTCAGAATTGCCAAGAACTAAACATCCTCAATGTGGATGAAACATGGCAGTTTAAGAAACCATGCCCTGGGGAAATCACTGTATTTCACTATTGCAGTTGCTTGAAGTCCATGCCAAACAAAATAAACTAAAACGTTGTTATCCTAGGCTGATGCAAAATAACACCTGGGATAGAGCCCTTTCCAAGGCTGACACACAAGGGGCTCAAGAGCTAATGAGACTTGGCGCACTGCCACAGAAGTTTCCAACACTGCAGTGACTGGTGTCCCCAGTGCAGAGAGGAGCTCAGGAGCACCAGGCTACTGCAAGTTCTATGAAACACACCTGTGCCCGGCAGTCCCAGTTGAGCATCCGGTGTACAAATCAATCCCACCATTGTTCACCACAGAGCTGGACCCAGAACAGGAAAGAAATCTGGGAGCAAGAGCTGGGAGTCAAAAAGCAGGAGCCTGGCCACATACCTGTCCTTCACTGACCTATGAGCTCAGGGTTGTCTGCTTAAAGGGAATCAGCTCTTTGAATAATTTTAGTGTAAGAGTTTTTTTAAAAAGCTCTATCATTTTAAGTCACAGAATTTCAGAGTTTTATTGTACCTTAAGTTGTCTCGTCCATTATCTGTTTTTTTTAAGATTTTATTTATTTTTTTTTTGACAGAGAGAGAGACAGCAAGAGGGAACACAAGCAGGGGAAGTGGGAGAAAGAGAAGCGGCTTCCCACTGAGAGCCCCCGATGTGGGGCTCGATCCCAGGATTCTGGGATCATGACCTGAGCCGAAGGCAGATGCTTAACTGACTGAGCCACCCAGGTGCCCCTCTCATCCATTATCTTAACAGACTTGGGAAGCCATTCTCACTTAACAAATGGGGAAAATGAGGCACAGATGTTTGGAGCCCAGAGACACTTCAAGAAATGGGCAGCTCTAAAACCAGTACTTGTCCTGAGGCAAGACTGGGTGA
This sequence comes from Nasua narica, assembly GCA_028533885.1. Lineage (NCBI taxonomy): Eukaryota > Metazoa > Chordata > Mammalia > Carnivora > Procyonidae > Nasua > Nasua narica. The sequence goes on along the minus strand of CM052811.1, from coordinate 78,447,441 downwards.
GGATCTCACACCAACCCATCTCCCTCATGCACTCTTCCCGTGGGGTCATTCCCAGGCCATCACTGGCTAAAAATCAGGTTTCCGCTCCCTGAGACAGCAAACACAAAGGAAGAGCACTTTGGAGTGCTGGAGGTGAAGACAGAAATTCAGCTGGAATGTGTTGAGTCTGAAATATCTATGAGGCACCAAGGGGGAATGAGCAAAGGCAGCTGGATGTCTGGCCTACTATGAAGCATTAGGGAAGAAATGGCTATACACAGGGAACCACTGGAAGGACTGTCTTCTTTTTTCCCATCTCTTCAGACAACAAAGCCAGACAAAACACCACAGTTCACCAGACCCAAGATGCCACTGTTCTAAAACCAATGACTAAAAAAGAAAAACTGCTGTCAAAATCCGACACAATACTAAAACAGCATGGGTTGCAAGATGCATCCCAAATTCAGAGACATTGTAATATGAAAAAAAAAGTAAGATATCTAGATTGTAGTGAATACAGAGTAGACATCTGTTTTTGTAACTTTTTATTCTGAAATAATTTCAAGTTTATAGAAAAGTTGCAAAAACAGTACAAAGAATTCCCAAATACCCTTTACCCAGGGAACTTCACCAATTGTTTTCACTTTGTCCCATTTATCATGCCCATCGTATCATTTTCTTTCCCCACCCTTCTCCTTCATTCTCTAATTGTTTCATACTTTGTGTCCTCCTATCTCTAAATATCTCAGTATGCACTTACCAAACTTAAAGACACAGTGACAACAGAATGATCAAACTCGGGAAATGTGACACTGATATAATACTATTGCCTATTCCATCACTCACATTCAAATTTTGTCTATTGTCCTAATAATGTCCTTTATAGCTCTTCTGCCCCCTTCCTGGCTCCATTCCAGCATCCAGTAGTCCTCTTTCAACTAGAATAGCTCCTCAGTCTTTGCATTTCTTGACCTTGAAATATTTGAAGAGCACAGAGGCCAGTTAGTTACTCTACAGAACATCACACAAACGGGAGTTTATCTGATGTCTCCAGACAGAGAGTCAAGGTAAGGCGGGAATACCCCCATGATGAGGTGGGTGAGGTCATGTCCTTCTCCATACCTCTCATCAAGGAGGCACAGTGATGTCTCTTTACAGGTGACCTTAACTTTGATCAGTTAGGATGGCATCCACAGCAGGGCAATTATCTTTTATAAGAATGTGAATTATAAGAATTTTTTTAAAGATTCTATTTACCTAGAGGTGCCTGGGTGGCTCAGTCAGTTAATCTGCCTTTGGCTCAGGTCATGATCTCAGGGTTCTGGGATCAAGCCCTGCATCGAGTTCCCTGCTCGGTGGGGAGTCTGCTTCTTCCTCTCCCTCTGCCCCTCCCCACTGCTCGTTCTCTCTCTCTATTTCAAATGAATAAATAAAATCTTTTTAAAAAATATTTTATTTATCTACTTCGAGAGAGCATGCATGTGAGTGAGGGGGGTGCTGGGTCAGAGAGAGAAAGAATTTTAAGCGGACTCTCCACGGAGCATGAAGCCCAACTCAGTGTTTGATCCCAGGACCCTGAGATCATGACCTGAGCCAAAATCAAGAATCAGATGTTCAATTGACTAAATCACCCAGGAGCCCCAAATTATGAGACTTTTCAGTAGTAAAATCTACAAATGATGAAGTCTTACTTTACATGTACGATGTGAAATAATAAAAATTCAAAAAAAATTTAAAATGTGTCAAGAACTGCTTAATCTTAAGCACTTTTGCCACAGAGCAGGCCTGGCTAAGTCTGTGTTAGGCAGGACCCCTGCAAACATCCTATTTAAAGCAGTTTTCTGAGGAGTGCTACTGGTAGTGAGAACAGGCCACTAATGTAAACCGTGGGGTTTAGAAATTGGGCATCTATGTTTCTGGCCAAGTCAGGAGGCAAACTCACTGTTACTTCCCTTCGTTTAGGTCCTTGGGGAGTGGTGACCTCACTGAAGTCAGACCACAAAGTCAGTCACCTGAACCCAGGGAGCTAACTGGCTAGGCTACAGTCAGCCCTTAGGAATTGGCTTCCTTGGGACAGAAGACACTACCCTCCCTGTTATCATGGGGAGGATGAATTTTCAGTTTTCCCCCCATCCACACGGGGACACACAGCTCCTGAGTATGAAGGGAGGAGGCTCATTTGTTCTGTAGTCTCTCCCCAGCTGGGGACCGGGTGGTACTGCCCACTCTTGCCCGGTTTTATCCATGTTCATGAACATAGCCAAAAGCCTGGGGGCCACCTGGACTGGCAGTCCTAGCCCCTCCCTCCTCAGGCCACCTGAGGACAGCCAGGGCAGGTAAAGATGTTCTGGATACCTGGAGCTCGCCCTGGGACATGGCAACCTGCTGTCAAAGTCTGACTGAGCAGACCACTCTGTTGATTTTTAAATAATGTATAACTGTTTAATGAAATTCTTGTGCCCTTAAACCAAGCCCCAAATCAGTGACTGTTTAATTACATTAGTCAATGTTGGTTCTTATGTTCACAGTCTGATGCCATCTGTGACCCTGAGGGAGACCCCTACAGGTTCCCAGCATGAGTGGCACTCCCAGGAGATTGCCCTGGCAGGACCACAGGGTGGCTGGTGGCGGCTACAGCCCCAATCCCAACACCAGACTCATCTTTTTAACATTATTTCCTTGGGCACGCATGCACATGTTGCCTACCAGTGCAAAGCGCACTACTACTTACACATGGAATTTGAGTTGCCGATTCCCTTATCTCTCACTTACTTCACACACCTAGACAGATCGTGTAAGTCACAGCTTTTTATCAGCACTGAAGACTCCTTTCTTTTTCATTACAGAAATCATCTAATTGCTGAGACAGTGACATATGGTGGAAATCCCATATGCTAGGAGCCAGAGAATCTGCAGAAAGCCTGTCCAGATCCTGGTGCCATGGGATCTGAGCATAACCCCGTCTTTGGGATGGGAACGAGAACATGCCCTGGCTCAGCATTACATAAAAGAATTTACTGAAAAGCAGAGAACAGAGACTGGTACACAGTGAGAGCATGCTTTAAACACAAACCACCAAAAAAAATTTTTAAAGTTTTAAAAATTAAAAAAAAAAAAAAAACAAACCACCAAGAGACCAGGGCTCCATTTCTGACAACAAGCATAGCCAGCGCACAAGCCATGCAGAGGGCCCAGGGGACATACTCTACCTGTGTTGTGAGTCACATAAGCTCTCCAGTAACCACGTACCCAAAGCCTGTCCTCCCATAGCCCCCATGCACCCTGCCTCCATGGAATAGCAGCAGGGAAGTGTGGAGCCTATCACAGACCAAGGTGGGGTAGGCCCCCTTCTAGCTAGTGACCGGTTCAATGGACCAGAAGCCAATGATACAGAGGCCACTGGGTGTGTTACTTCTCATTCTTAGAGACCCACAGAAGCCACACTCCCTCTTCCTCCGGATGTGGGACAGCTACCACCAACATGACAATGTGCGAAAAAGGGGCAGCCTGAGACCCCAAATACTGGTTCAGCTACTGGAACACCCCACCCTGAAGTCCTGTACTTTCCTTCCAGACTTCCCTACCTGTTTAAGCCAAGACTGAGTTGCATTTTCCATCATCAATAGCTAAAAATATCCCAACTGATAGACATCCACAAATGTAAAATTCTAAACCAAAAACTTAAAAAAACTAGACATTGTGAAGAATGATTTCCATTCAGATATTTAACAATAACAAATATGTCCACTTTGACAAACTCCAACACACCAAAATTTTAACTTATTAAGCAAAGCAGATCCCAAAATAAAGTAACTGGGTTATGAGCCTGTGTCACATCATAAAAGGATCTGCCAGTTTCCTCTCATGAAATATAAAATAAGTTGGGGCATCTGGGTCGGTCAGTCAGTAAGCATGGCCTTTGGCTCAGGTCATAATCCCAAGTCCTGGGATCGAGACCCGTGTCAGGCTCCCTGCTCAGTGGAGAGCCTGCTTCTCCCTCTCCTCTCCTCTTGTACTCTCCCTTCCTCCCTCTCTCTCCCTCTCTCAAATAAATAAATAAAATCTTTGGGGAAAAAAAAAAAAAGAAATACAAAGTAAGTCAATGCACAAAAGCTGGCATATGCCAGCGCTTCTCAAACTTGAGTGCATAAGAATTACCTAGAGGGTGTTTGTTTGAGAAACAAATGATTTCAACTCAAGGGAGACTATGTACCAGTCTTTGAGAAACAAAAAGCCATTATGTCTTGAAGTTTAAGGAACGACAATCCAGGGTCGAGAGAGACAGAGGAGTACAACCAGGCAGCGCCAGCTGCATACTCTAACTTTCATCAAGATTTTAAAAACACAGAACACTGTCCAAAAAGACTCATCCATTCCTGGGTTCACATTAAACCCAGCAACATTAAAAATCCTTTGGTGGAAAAGTCTCACCAGGAAGCTCAAGGTTACCCTAAGGATGGGGGGAGGAAAGCCTTCTGCTACCACAGCCCTCCAAATAGCTCCAGGTAGAATCTGACCCAAAGTTTTGGCCTCCTGCTTGTGATTAACCAAATCTCTGGCCTTGAGCCTGAATTCTTAATTTGTACTTGAAGCCAAGGACTCAGCTAAGCCCATATCTTGGGTCTAGTTACAGCTACTGCCATTCAACCTTTTACAGAATGACCACAGAATCGAGAGCAAAGGGGCTGTGGCCCTGGAATTGCCCCTCCAGGTCAGAGGGCATGGTTCTCTCCAATCAGGAGCCACATCATGCCCCTGACTGCCTCTCTGAAACTTCCAGCACAAGATGTGAGACCAGGACATGGTGTATCTGCCTCCTTAGTCTAGTCCTTTCTTGAGCCATGCAAGGAGAGAGAGTGATCTAGCAGCCACCTGTTCCTGGTAAAAGAATACAGTCAGAGGGATCTCTCACACGTCCAAATCTCAAACACCATACATACCATCTTCCCCCAAAAAAGAGCTCCCACCAACCAGTACTTAAAGCCACTCACCATAAAACGCAGAATCTGAATATTTTAATATTTAGTTAGAACTTTGCAACTCTTCTGTTACTCTATTTTCTACCACCAAATGTTCATAAGGACTAAAGGCCAGAACAAAGGACACACTAACACTAAGGGATTTCCAACATGCTATTAGCAAATGACTGTCAGTTCACCCATCTCTGAGCAGCCCTGAAAACAACAATGTACGGAGACAAATAAGAGTTAGAGAAAAAGTTTTCCATCAAAGATTATATAAAGTCCTCAAATGAAAAAATGTTGAAACCCTAACTTTTCTTCTCTAAAATGTTCTGTTCCTAACTTGATGGTGTAAAATGTTATCTCAAGTTCCGGTTCTTCCGAGAAGGCTTGCTATTTCCTTATCCTGCAAAAACGATTATCCTCTATTTTTTATTGAATCTGAACTATATACAAACATACAAGACCCATTTTTATTTGCCAGTATAGACTAGTTCAATCTGTAATAGTTTAAGCCACTAACAGATGATGTGTAAATCAAACAGAAAAGGGACAGCATGATCGTACACTACTTATCTAACCGCCTTAGCACTTTTAATATACAGACTCCTGCACACAGTTTAACAGTTTTAAATAGTGGGGTTTTTTTGTTGTTGTTTTTTAATTTTCTGCTTTGAAATGTATTCTAGGTCCGATGTGGAAAACCTGGAAATCCCACTGAAGGCCTTTAAGGAAAACTCAAGGTCAACTATAATCCCTCCCTCCTACTGACAGTGCTGGTGGTGAAACCTTAAGCATCGCTTGACCTTCTCCAAGCCCTCTAGCTCTTGCCCGGGACACCCATCCCCCTCCACTGTGGACGGCTCGGCCTAAGTCTCCAGGGCACGATTTATGAGTGTGAAACACCCAAAGAGACTGGGACAGACTCCTACATGGGATTTGTGACTGAGCCCACAGATGGGAGGAAAGGGATGACCCTGCTGAACAACTAGTACAACACATAAAACCACCAACAGACTTCTTAGTCCCTGAGAGTGGCATGTTATTTCAAACAATTTTCCAAGTGCAAACTCGTGATACAACCAAAGGAAAGCAGGTATATACTAAAAAGTTTCTATATGGAGGGATACAATCTTAATATGCTGTGGATTAAGTGGCCTGCTCAGAGGAACCGGGCCTCGCGCTCTTCAGGAGGAGGCTGAGGGGACCTGGCACCTGGGCGATTCTGGCGGCCCGGGTGCCTGGCAGCCACGCGTACCGGGAGGAAAGTCAGCGGCCTCGGCTCATGCTCTGCCTTTTAACCTCCGTGTCATCAGTGAGGACCACAGCCCTCGCCGCCCGATCAGGATCGCACGCCAGGAAGTTTAGCGTCCACTTCACCACAGGGGCCAGAAAGCTGCAAACTCCTTGCGAGGACCACGCACCCCGCAGGATCGGCAGCGACTGTAGGACCTCGTTTTCAAAGGTTTGCTGGAGCTGCTAGATTCCCGCGGGACACGCTCTTTTAAAGTGACCTTCCGCCCCCGCCCCCGGCCTTCCGGGGTGACGGGAAAAGGCAGTCAACACGTCCGGCTTACCGAACCCGGCGTCCCATACCCGGGGGAGAAAGAAGAGCACAGACCCCATGCAGCGGCCGTCCCGGGTGCCGAGGCGAGGGCTGGCGGTGTCGCGCGGTTCGCTCCACGATCCCGCCGCGACCACGGTCGCAGGGCCCCGCACCCCCGCGTCCCCACCTGCCGACTGTTTGGGGCACAGCCCGGGAGACCCCGCGCCTTTCTCCTCCGCGGCCCTACCCGGAGGGAGCGCGCCCCGGCCTGCCGCACGTGCGGCGGAGGGGCGGGCCCAGCAGCCCCGCCCCAGCCCCGCTCACCTGGAAGACCGGCGCCTTCGGTTCTCCCCCGCGCGCCGGGCACAGGGCGCGAGCCAACGGCGCTAACGCGCGCAGGGAACCCACCACTCGTCCCGCCCGCCGCTCTTTGTGTCTGGAGGCCCCGACGCCGCGCTCCTGCAGCCTCCAGGCACCGCCTCCTTGTCCTCCCCGCGCTGGGCGCCGCGAACCCAACCCGAGGGGGCGGGCCGGGTGGGCGGGGCGTGCGGGCGCCTGGCGGGCGGGGGCGTGAGGGCCGGGGAGGGGCGAGCCCAGGCGCGGGTGCCTTCTGTGTTGAGGGCGGGTCCTGGGAATTCAGCGACGTGTCCGTTTGGGGTTTGGCGTTTCAGAGTCCTTGCACCAGCATCATTTTCTGGGAACAACCCGAGGACGCAAGCCAGGTAGATGTACTACCCCAAATTCGCAGTTGGGGGAACCGGAAGACACAAAACTTATGGTTCCTGTCTTCCCATCATAATCAACTCAAATATTTATTGAGCACATACTAGTGCCAGGTGTAGTCCCAGGGACTGAGAATGGAGCAGTAACAATGAGGGGAGGGGTTGGCGAAATAAAATAAAATCCGTGCCCTTCGTGGAGTTTACACGCCAGAGACAATTTAAAAGCTTAAATGAAATATACAAAAATGTTAGTTATAAATGCCAAAAAGAACCAAATTAAGAGAGAAGCTTAAGGAGTGCAGGAGGTTGGGCCAGGGAAGGTCAGAAGGGAGGGAGGCAGGCAGCAGTCCGGGGGAACAGTTGGCCAGGCCTTGAGTCTAGAGGATGCCCGGTGAGTTTCTTTGTGGCTAGGAAGAGTGGCAGGGTGAAGAGTGTGGTGTGTGAGACCAGAAAGAAGTGAGAGATGGGCGGAGAGGTTTGTAGGACCTTGCTGCCCTCTTGTTAAGGACTTGTTTCTACTCTGAAAGTGTTTAGTAGAGGGAACTTGTGGTCAGACTTAGTCACTCTGGTCTCTGGGTGAGGGCGAGTGGGGAGAGAGCAAGCAAAGGTTGAAGGAGGGAGACTGTTAAGTGATGGCAGTGGGACGCCTGGGTGGCTCAGTAGTTAAGCGGCTATCTCCTGCTCAGGTAATAAGCCCAGAGTCCTGGGATCCAGCCTGCATGGGGGGCTCCCTGCTCAGCGGGAAGCCTAATTCTCCCTCTCCCACTCCTGCTTATGTTCTGTCTCTCTCTCGCTGTGTCTCTCTCTATCAAATAAATAAATAAAAATCTAAAAAAAAAATGAAAAAATGGTGGCAGTAATTGACTGAGAGATGAAGGTGACTTGGACCAGGGTGGAGGGGGTGAGGAGTGGTTATATGAAGGATATTTCGGGTGGCCTGGCAGACAGAAGTGCCTCCAACTGGAGGTGGGTTGTGGGAGAGAAAACGGGGGACTCCAGGGTTTTGGTGGAAGCAACCGCAGTTACTCATTTTATGCTGGGTTCCTTCCACATACGACCTTATTTTAATCCTCACAACAATCCCAGGCCACAGTTGTAAAATTGTCCTTTTACAAAGATGGGAAATGATGCTTAAGTGGTTAAATAACATACTGGGATCCATATTGTTCCCGAGTGCCAAAATCTGTCCCTAGTACTTGCACATGCTCTGGCTGGCCCCTGGGGCTGATCAGGAACCTTGGGCTGCATCCCACTGACCCTCCTCCCCTCAGTGCTCTCAATGCCCCCACTGACCTTCCAGTCATCAAATTAAGAGGCTTGTCTTCATTCCTTATCTTCTAGGCTTCAGGGCCCGGGCCAGTTGCACTCTGGGTCCCTGACAGGGCCATCCTGCCTGTCCTATGGCTTCTCTGACTATTCCTTCTTAATGCTCCTTGCTCACCTCCTTTTCTCTTCCCTAGATATTTTCATTCACAAGGGTCCTAGACTTGGCTCCCTGCTATCTGTCAATCTCTGGGTGCTTTTCTCTTCTCCTGTCTTAAGTCACCAACCTTGTGCTGATTGCATAGTATACCTCAGTATTTCTAGTCTGCTCTCATTCTGGTCCTCATTCTCTTTCTCTCTCTCTCTCTCTCTCTCTTTTTTAAAGATTTATTTTTTATTTATTTGAGACAGAGAGAGAGTATGAGAGGGGAGAGGTCAGAGGGAGAAGCAGGGAGCCCGATGCGGGACTCGATCCTGGGACTCCAGGATCATGACCTGAGCTGAAGGCAGTTGCTTAACCAACTGAGCCACCCAGGCGCCCCCCCCCCCTCTCTCTTTTTAAAATATTCTTCCAGTGATTTTCTTTCTTTTTCTTTTTTTTTTAAGGATTTTATTTATTTATTTATTTATTTGACAGAGAGGGAGAGAGAGCACAAGCGGCGGGGAGAGGCCAAGGGAGAAGCAGACTCCCTGCCCAGCAGTGAGCCTGAAGTGGGGCTTGTTTCAGAAACCCTGTGATCATGACCTGAACCGAGGGCAGATGCCTAACATGCTGAACGACCCAGGCACCCATCTTTTTTTCTCCTAAAGCCCCAAACATACAACTACCAACTGGATATTCCAC
>CM052811.1:78427706-78438026 GCA_028533885.1 Nasua narica | reverse complement strand
CCCCCCCCCCCCCCCCCCCCCCCCGCCTTATCCCAGCCACACCTTCCTGGGTCAGACCCTCTGGATGCCTCCCGAGGATTGCTAAAGCACTGAAGTCTACTGTCTGTACTCATGCTTGTCACCTCTGTATAGCAGCCAGATGTGCTTTCTAAAACATATATCTGTGTTGTCCCTATTCTGCCTAAAGCCCTTCAAGGCCTTCAACTGAAATTGTTTAGCAGGTCCTTCCTTCTGAACCTAGCCCTGCCACTTTTCCAGCCCTTCCACCCTTAGTCTATTGTCATCTAGACTTCAGGCCAGCGGGGCCTTCTCCATTCTCTGAAAATGAAACAGACAATGGACTATCTTTCCAAGGCTTTGCACCCCCTGGCTACCTCTCAGTCCGCTTCAGCACTCAACGAAGAAACTCCCCCAGCATGTGTTTGCTCCCTTTTCTCTCTTCCCTGGATACTCATGTTTATTTCTATCCAATCTGTGTCACTCTTTACTTTGTTACTCTCTTTACTAATTTGCTCTTCTGCTAGTTTTTGAGCTCCTGCGGGCAGGGACTATCTTTTTTCTTTGCCCTCATGCCTAGAATCCAGCAAGCATTGTTTGTGATGGCTAAAGGATAGAGTGGGCTATGCTAGACATGGACCATATCCTTCTTTAACCTTGTTGATAATGCTTTTCCACCCCTTAGCTCCATCCTTTCATCCTTGATGTAGAAGGGGAAGTCTTGCCAGCATGACTTCAGAATGCTGAAGCGAGCTGCATTGTGATCTAGCATGAGGGAGGTGTAGGTGTATACATTTTGTAGGGACTCAAAAGATATTGTGAGGATCTGGGAAATGTGACTGGTGGGAATGAGGCAGGATAAGAGGTAGGCTCTGGGGTAACAGGGTGGAAAAAGGAGGTGGGGTCAGGGGTAACTGAGGACAAGTGAAAATTGTAACTGCCTGCAAGTGGCAAACTCCACACAGAGTGAAAGGCAACCAGAGGAGACTAGTGAGTGATGCTCACACCCTGCTCTGGGCTGTGGGGTTTTCCAAACCTGCTCTGAGTGAGACTGGAGCCCTTCTGATGTGCCAGGGACCCCTCCCACTCTGTGTGGGGGCAGAGTGGTAGGCCACACCCAGCTGAGGTAGACTATCTGGGAGATGCATAGCCAAGATCCTGACCAATTCTTTTAGGATACTAAGTTCCCGGGAGTGCCTGCTGTAATAGCGATAAAGAGTCTTTATTCAGAATGATCATGTACCCAGATAAACATTCTATAACCCTAAGACGGAAAAAAGTGAATAATGGGATCAACTAGCAGTCTTCAACTCAATTGTATAAAAATGTTCAAGTCTCTTCTTGTTTTAAGCCTCACAGCCATTAAAATTATTTTCCTTAAAATAAATAAATAAACATAAAAATAAAAAGAATAAAATTATTTTCCTTAGGTTGTTTAAAGCAGGCTACTAAGTATGCCCCTCTCTCTTTTGTCTGCTGCTATCCTGGGCCAACTGCACAGCTCCAATTACCTGCAGAGCTGAGACTTCTTCCCTAAATGTAGCAACCATCGCCACCTACTTTCTAGAATTGAAAAGTGTTCTGCATATTTCCGAAGGTCTTTTAAGCTAGAGAAAAAAATGGGAGGACCCAACCTTGGGTGGCTGGGATCAGATAAGACAAGGAAGAAAATAGAGAAGAAAATGTGCGTTTAAGATGCCAGAAATAAACCCAACTGAAAAAAAACAGGCAAGACGTGATCAAACCTGATATTTTAGCTGGGAAAGTGACCAAAGGGAGAGATATGGCTGGCATATAAAAAGAAGTGGTAGCTACAAACTAAATGGAGTTAGAGGCAAAGAGAAATGAAAACCACTAGTTTCTCCAAGGTATCTTTCTTAGGTGGGAGGTGACATTGCAGTGTTACTCAATGCCTTAGTGAGACATTAAGTGCTTTCTCCTCACCGTGACTTATTAGGGAAGTACTGAGTTATAACTACCTTATAAACTGAGTATTACATATAATTAACCAGAGATGGGGCTCAGAGGTAAACTTTAGTGACCTCATTTAGAAGTGTATCATCTTACCCGCAGCCTGGGTATAGAAGAAAAACAGCAATAGGCCAGCAACTGAAGCTGGGAAAATCCTATTGGATAGTTTGTCTTATCCCATGGTCTCTTGTCACATCTAGTCATTTTGTCTCCAGAGTATGCTTGATATCATAAGAGACTAATGATGCAAGGGAAAGAAGAATCACTACTATTCAGGACTCAGTAGACTTGATGTGACCTTGAGACATGAGACATGAGAGAGAAAAACCATGACTCCAAAGTTCTAAAGACCATTCATAAGATGTGCCTTACCATGTTAAAGCCACACCCCTTGACTCCCAAATATTACTAATTGCATCTCTTTATTTGCTATGACAGGATGACCTTAATCTTCCCCCAAACCGGCTTCATTATGTATTCGTTTCCTCAAGGTCTTTGATGACTCCGCATTTGCTAGATGATGGAACCCAGATGCACTGACCCACATCCAGAATCCTTTAGACATCCCAGCTTACCTCTCCTATCACTTGCCTCATAAACCCCTGGCTCCATATATGAGCTGCCTCTTGAGAGTGCCCTCTGTGTCTCTTTGTTTTTGACATGCCTCACCTCCTTTCTAACTACTCAAGTCTATCTATTCATCAAAGTTGTGTTCAATTCTGGCCACTACTGAGAAGACCCTCACAGTGCCCACTGTCTGTCCCACCCATTGACCAAGCAGTCCTACTCTACTTTGTGCCATTCGTTCTGATGTCCCGATCTGTTATTTAAGTCTTGTGTCACTGTCCAAAGTTCCTCTGGTAGGTCCTACTTGTTTGAATCCCAATTAGATTGTAAACTTGTACACTCAGACATGATGGGTGGGGGATGTAGTACAAAGCCTGGTAAAAGTAAAGACTCATTATTTTATTGAATTCTAGTGTTAATTTTATGTTTCTGATGATCATTTCAATTAATGTGGAATGGAAGAGTATAGCTTTTCTCTGCGATAAAAGCATTCTAATTTTTCTTAAATCGCCTATCATGAAATTGCCATCTGTGAATTCCAGTGTGATGTAGGGAGCTGAGAAATGTCAGCATACCCTCAGATGACTGGGCTCTGGCAGATGATCATAGAATACTGCATTTGTTTCATAGTGTTGTTAGTTCACGTTCATTTTCCACAGTCATTTCAATTAACAATGACAACAACAATCACATGATTTGAGAGAGCTCCCTATTTTTAAATGGACTTTTATCCTTTATTGGAAATGTGTGCTGTATTCAGGTTCTTTGAACATTTCCCGGAAGTCATGGCTAAGTGCTGACCTCAGCACATTTAGAAAATACTTTCATTTGTGGATGTTGTTGCTTCATTACCCTTTGATGAAGGGTTAACTCAGCTTAACTCTACTTTGTGCCATTAACTCAGCACAAAGCTTAACTCAGTCTGAATATATTTGACCCTTTCAGGAAATTCCACTTTTCTTCTTTTGATAAGAATTTATTATTTTGGAATAATTTTAAATTTATAGAATAGTTGCAAAGATAATACAGAGTTCCCATATATCTCTCACCCAGTTTCCCTCAATATTAAGATGTTACACAACCGTGGTTCAATGATCAGAATCAGGTGATTAGCTACTAATGACACCACCGTTAGCTAAACTCTAGACTTTATTTCAATCTCAGCCATGTTTCCACTAAGGTCGTTTTTCTTTTCCAAGATCCCAATCAACATTTCATAAAACATTCAGTCATCTTGTCTCTCAGTCTCTTATGGTCTGTGACAGTTTCTGAGACTTTCCTTGTTTTTCATGACCTTGACAGTTATGAGGAGCACTGGGCAGGCATTTCATAGAATGTCCCTCAGTTCAGGCTTGTATGATATTTTCTGACTGGTGTTATGGGTTCTGGGAGGAACACACAGAGATGATATGCCTTTCTCATAGCATCATATCCAGGGGTACCTGAAATTCCTTGAACATTATTGATGATGTTAATCTTGATCATTTGGTTCATGTGGTGTCTACCAAATCTCTCTACTGCAAAGTTGAAATTTTTTCTTTCCATACTCTGATCTTGAGTAGCAAGTTACTAAATCTATCCTCTGTTCAAGAAGGGGAGGACTAAATTCCACCTCTTGGAGAGGGGAGGATCTACATATATTTTTTTATTTATTCGTCAATCATTTATTTATGTCAGTATGGACTCATGTATATTTACTTTATACTTTCAGTTGATAATGCTGCATTATTTTTTTTGTTGTTCACATTTTCTCAGCTTTGGCCATTGGGAGCTCTTTCTGATTGGCTCCGGTGTCCCTTTGACATGAGCCATTTTTTTGTTTTTGCAACACTTCCTTAGATGTTCCAGGCTCAGCTTAGACTTTCTCTGTCTCAGCCCTAGTATCAATCATGTTTTCCAAGGATCTCTGGTTTCTTTCACTGGAGAATGGTAGTTAGAAACCAAGATCTGAGTGAAAATTTGCTCATTGTTCTTGGGGATGTCACTGCTTCTTGGCACTCTGAGAGCATAGCTTTAGGAAATGTATGTAAGTATGCTGATCCATGTATATACACATGGATCTATCTATCTATCTATCTATCTATCTATCTATATCTCTATCTATCTATCTATCTATCTATCTATGTATCTATCTATCATCTATCTCAATCTACCTATTAAAAGGATCATGAGTTTTTTTTAAAGATTTTATTTATTTATTTGAGAGAGAGAGAGAGAGAGAGAGCATGAGTGGGGAGAAGGTCAGAGTGAGAAGCAGACTCCCAGTGGAGCTGGGAGCCCGATGCGGGACTCGATCCCGGGACTCTGGGATCATGACCTGAGCCAAAGGCAGTCGCCTAACCAACGGAGCCACCCAGGTGCCCGGATCATGAGTTTTTACTGATATCCCCAACTTAAATCCAATACCTCAAGCTTCATACTAGCATTCTTCCTTTGCTTCTTTGTAACTTCTTTCTTTGATGGTAAGAAATCTGACTCCTAATATCTACCATTTACTTATTTATTTCTTCAACTCTAGTATAGATATAAATTACTTTCAGAATTGTTAATCCATACCCCTGTAAGAAACAATTTACAAGATAGTATACAGTGTTTAATGTACTGTTCTTTAGGCTCTTAGTTTCTAGTCAAAATACTAGTTTTCAAAGTTACTTGGGCCAGCTCTTTTTTTTCCTTACCTCCTTCAGTGAGGTTATATCATACATTTGTATTACAGTTAGATTCATTTGTCACAGTGTACTTTCTATATTGGGTGCTCAACATTCTTATTGATTATTCTTTTAATTTTCACACAGTAAAACTCATGCTGTATGAAATTGACAAATGTATAGTATCATCATATATCTACCATTCCAGTGCCATATACATCAGTTCCATCACCCTAAAAGTCCCTCTGTGTGTTTTCTTTGCAGTTAACTGCTCCCCTCTCCCCAAATCCTTGGCAACTATTGACCTGTTTTGCCTCCATAAAGTTTTTCTTTTTCCAAAATGTCATATGAATGGAATTATATAATATGTAAGCTTTGGGGTTTAACTTCTGTAAAATGAGTTTAAGATTCATCCATATTGTTTTATATATCAGTAGCTCATTCCTTTTCATTGTTAAGTAGTATCCCATTGTATGAATGTCCCACAGTTCACTTATCCATTCACCTGTTAAAAGACACCTTGGTTACTTCCAGTTTTTGGTGATAATGAATAGAGCTATTATAAACATTTCCATACAAGTTTGTTGTTGTTTCAACATAAGTTTTCTATTTACTTTGATAAATAACTGTGAGTGAGATTGCTAGGTTTTATGATAAGACTCTGTTTAACTATATGCTATGTTGCCAAACTGCTTTCCAAAGTGACTGTACCATTTTGCATTCCCCAGCAATAAATGTGTTTCTTTTCTGCATCCTTGTCAGAATTTGGTGGTGTTAGTTTATCTTAGCCATTATAATAGGGTCTATTTTCTTTTCTTTTCTTTAAATTCAAATTTAATTAATTAACATAGAGTGTATTATTAGTTTCAGAGGTAGAGTTCAGTGATTCATCAGTTGCATATAACCCAGTGCACATTACATCATGTGCCCTCCTTAACACTCATCATCCAGTTACCTCATCCCCTGACCCACCTCCCCTCTAGCAACCCTCAGTGTGTTTCCTATAGTTAAGTCTCTTATGGTTTGTTTCCCTCTCTGATTTCATCTTATTTTATTTTTCCCTCCCTTCCCCTATAATCCTCTGTTTTGTCTCTTAAATTCCACATATGATTGAAATAATATATTTGTCTTTCTCTTATGGCAGAAATGGTAGATATGGTACCAAATGGTATATATTTGTCTTTCTCTCTGAAAAATGGTAGGTATTGGGAGCCAGGTTTCTTACCATCAAAGAAAGGAGTTACAGAGAAGCAAGGATAGGTAGAATGCTAGTATGAAGCTTGCGGTGTTAGATTTAAGCTGGGGGCATCAGTAGAAATTCATGATCAATTGAATAGGTAGAGATAGATGATAGATAGTTGGATAGATAGATCTGCAGATACATGTATAGATAGATGATGGCATACATGTAGAATCTTGCAAACACCAAAGCTTACATATTATATGATCCCATTCATATGAAATGGATGATTTTGCTTAGCATAATATCCTCTAGATCCATCCATGTTGTTGGAAATTGTAAGATTTCATTTTTTGAGAGCTGAATAATAATCCATTGTGTGTGTGTATGTATGTATATATGTGATATATATTCATCATATCATATTCATTATATATATATATATATATATATATATATATACACACACATACCACATCTTCTTTATCCATTCATTTGTTGATGGGATCTTTCCATAATTTGGCTATTGGAGACATTGCTCCTGTAAACACTGGAGTGCAGATGCCCCTTGAGATAACTATGTTTGTATCCTTTGGTTAAATACCTAGTAGCACAATTGCTGGATGGAAGAATAGCTCTTTTTTTTTTTTATTTTTTGAGGAACCTCTATATTGTTTTCCAGAGTGTCTGTACCAGCTTGAATTCCCACTAGTAGTGTATGAGGGTTCCCCTTTCACCACATCCTTGCCAACATCTATTGCTTCCTGACTTGTTAATTTTACCCATTCTGGTTTGAGGTATCTCATTATGGTTTTGATTTGTACTTACTTGATGCCAAGTGATATTGAGTGTTTGTTTAATGTGTGTGTTGGCCATTTATATGTCTTCTTTGAGAAATGTCTATTCATGTCTTTTGCCCATTTCTTGACTGGATTATTTCCTTTTGGGTATTGTGTTTGATAAGTTCTTTTAAATTTTGCATACTAGCCCTTTGTCCCTTTATCTAATATGTCATTTGTAAACATTTTCTCCCATTATGTAGGTTGCCTTTTAATTTTGTTTACTGTTTCCTTTGCTGTGCAAAAGTTTTTTATATTGGTGAAGTCCCAATAGTTCATTTTTGCTTTTGCTTTCCTTGCCTTTGGAGACATGTCTTGCAAGAAATTGCTGCTACCTGTGTTCTCCTCTATGATTTTGATGGATTCCTGTCTCACATTTAGATCTTTCATCCATTTTGAATTTATTTTTGTGTATGGTGTAAGAAAGTTGTCCAATTTCATTCTTGTGGATCTCCAAATTTCCCAACACCATCTTTTGAAAAGACTCTCTCTTTTCCATTGGATATTCTTTCCTGCTTTGTTGAGAATTAGTTGACCGCAGAGTTAAGAGTCAATTTCTGGGGTCTCTGTTCTGTTCCATTGATCTATGTGTCTCTTTTTATGCCAGTATCAAGCTGTCTTGATGATTATAGCTTTGTAGTATAGCTTGAAGTTTGGCATTGTGAAGCCACAAACTTTGGTTTTCTTTTTCAACATTCCTCTGGCTATTCAGGGTCTTTTCTGGTTCCCTACAAATTTTAGGATTATTTCTTCCAGCTCTGTGAAAAGTGTCGATGGCATTTTGATAAGAATTACATTGAATGTGTAGATTGCACTGGGTAGCATAGACATTTTAACAATATTGATCCTTCCAATCTTTGAACATGGAATGTTTTTCCGTTTCCTTGTGTTCCTCAATTTCTTTCATAAGTATTCTATAGTTTTCTGAGTACAGATCCTTTACCTCTTTGTTTAGGTTTATTCCCAGGTATCTTGTGTTTTTTGGTGCTATTGTAAATGGGATCAATTCCTTAATTTCTCTTTCTTCTGTCTCATTGTTAGTGTATGGATTCTGTGCATTGATTTTATATCTTGCCTTTGGTGAATTCCTGTATGAGTTCTAGCAATTTTGGGGGTGAGTCTTTTGGGTTATCCACATAAGGTATCATGTCATCTATGAAGAGAGAGAGGCTGACTTCTTCTTTGCCAAATTGGATGACTTTTATTTCTTTTTGTTGTCTGATTGCTGAAGGTAGGACTTCTAATACTATGTTGAACAATAGCGGTGAGAGTGGTATCCCTGCTCTGTTCCTGAACTTAGGCAAAGGCTGTCAATTTTTCACCATTGAGACTGATATTCGCTTGTGGGCTTTTCATAGATGGCTTTTATGATATTGAGGTATGTTCCCTCTATCCCCACACTGTGGAAAGTTTAGGAAGGATGCTGTATTTTGTCAAATGCTGTTTCTGCATCAATTGAGAGGATCATATAGTTCTTTTCCTTTCTTTTATTAATGTGGTGTATCATGTTGATTGATTTGCAGATTTGAACCACCCTTGTATCCTAGGAATAAATTCCACCTACAAATGGTGAATAAACCTTTTCGTGTATTGTTGGATCCTATTGGCTAGTATTTTGGTGAGAATTTTTTGCATCCATGTGCATCAGGGATATTGGTGTGTGACTCTCCTTTTTGGAGGTGTCTTTCTCTGGTTTTTGGGATCAAGGTAATATTGGCCTCACAGAAAAAGTTTGGAATTTTCCTTCCATTTCTGTTTTTTGAAACAGCTTCAGAAGGATAGGTATTGATTCTTCTTTAAATGTTTGGTAGAATTCCCCTGGGAATCCATCTGATCCTGGACTCTCCATTGTTGGGTGATTTTTGATTACTGCTTCAATTTCCTGGCTAGTTATAGGTCTTTTCAGGTTTTCTATTTCTTCTTATTTCAGTTTAGGTAGTTTATAAGTTTCAAGGAACACATCCATTTCTTCCAGATTACCTAATTTGTTGGCATATAGTTGCCCATAATATGTTCTTATAATTGTTTGTATTTCTTTGGTGTTGGTCATGATCTCTCCTCTTTCATTCATGATTTTATTATTTTGGTTGCCTTCTCATTTCTTTTGGGTAAGTCTGGCTAGGGCTTATCAATCTTATTAATTCTATTAGAGAACCTGCTCCTAGTTTTGTTGATCTGTTTTACTGTTCTTCTGGTTTATATTTTATTTATTTATTTTTAAAATTTTTATTAACATATAATGTATTATTTGCCCCAGGGTACATGTCTGTGAATCATCCGGCTTACACATTTCACAGCATTTGCCATAGCACATACCCTCCTCAATGTCCATATCCCTATGCCCCCACTTCCCAGCGACACTTAGTTTGTTTCATGAGTTTAGGAGTCTCTTATGGTTTGTATCCTTCCCCACCCTATCTTGTTTCATTTCTCTTCGCAACTCACCCCATAACCCCCTGTCCTGCCTCTCAAATTCTTCATATCAGAGAGATCATGTGATAATTGTCTCTCTGACTGACTTATTTTGCTTAGCATAATACCCTCTAGTTCCATCCACGTCGTTGCAAATGGCAAGATTTCGTTTCTCTTGACGGCTGCATGGTATTCCATTGTATATATATACCACATCCTCTTTATCTCTTGGTGGACATCTAGGTTCTTTCCATGGTTTGGCTATTGTGGACATTGCTGCTATAAACATTCAGGTGCATGTGCCCCTTCGGATCACTACATTTGTATCTTGACGGTAAATACCGAGTAGTGCAATTGCTGGGTCGTAGGGTAGCTCAATTTTCAACATTTTAAGGAACCTCCATACAGTTTTCCAGAGTCATTGTACCAGCTTGCATTCCCACCAACAGCGTAGGAGGGTTCCCCTTTCTCCGCATCCTCGCCAACATCTGTCGTTCCCTGACTGGCTAATTTTAGCCATTCTGACTGGTGTGAGGTGGTATCTCACTGTGGTTTTGATTTGTATTTCTCTGATGCCGAGTGATGTTGAGCATTTTTTCATGTGTCTGTTGGCCCTTTGGATGTCCTCTTTACTGAAATGTCTGTTCATATCTTCTGCCCATTTCTTGATTGGATTATTTGTCCTTTGAGTGTTGAGTTTGAGAAG
>CM052811.1:78397823-78427206 GCA_028533885.1 Nasua narica | reverse complement strand
TGAAATCAGGCGATGTGATGCCCCCGGCTTTGTTTTTCTTTTTCAACATTTCCTTAGCAATTCGGGGTCTTTTCTGGTTCCATACAAATTTTAGGATTGTTTGTTCCAGCTCTTTGAAAAAAACTGGTGGAATTTTGATCGGGATGGCATTGAAAGTATAGATTGCTCTGGGCAGTATAGACATTTTCACAATGTTTATTCTTCCGATCCCTGAGCATGGAATGCTTTTCCACCTTTTTGTGTCTTCTTCAATTTCTTTCATGAGTGTTCTATAGTTCCTTGAGTACAGATCTTTTACCTCTTTGGTTAGGTTTATTCCCAGGTATCTTATGGTTCTTGGTGCTACAGTAAATGGAATCGATTCTCTAATTTCCCTTTCCATAGTTTCATTGTTAGTGTATAAGAAAGCTACTGATTTCTGTGCATTGATTTTATATCCTGCCACATTACTGACTTGCTGTATGCGTTCTAATAGTTTGGGGGTGGAGTCTTTTGGGTTTTCCACGTAAAGTATTCTGTCATCTGTGAAGAGAGAGACTTTCACTAACTATGGACTCTGAGCAATAAACTGTGGGTTTTGGAGGGGAGGGGGTGGTGGGTAATGAGGAGGTCATGTATTGCATGGAACACTGGGTGTGGTGCATGAACAAGGAATCTTGTAACACTGAAAAAATAAAATAAACATATTTGGGGAAAAAAAGAAAAAAAATATTTCTTGCAAGGCTGGTTTAGTGATCACAAATTCTTTTTGTCCTGGAAGTTTTTTTTTTTTGTTTTGTTTTTGATTTTGTTTTTTAATCTCTCCTTCTTTTTTGAATGATACCCTTGCTGGATAAAGTATTCCTGGTTGCATATTTTTCTCATTTGGCACCCTGCGTATATCATGCCAGTCCTTTCTGGCCTGCCAGGTCTCTATGTATAGGGCTTCTGCCAGTCTAATGTTTCTACCGTTTTAGGCTATAGACCTCTTGTCCTGAGTTGCTTTCAGGATCTTCTCTTTGTCTCTGAGATGTGCAACTTTCAGGATCATATGTCTGGGTGTTGACCTATTTTTATTGGTATTTGAGGGGGGTTCTCTGTGCCTCCTGGACTTAGTTGCTTGTTTTCTTCCCCCAGACTAGGGAAATTCTTGGCTATAACTTGCTCCAGTATACCTTTGCCCCTCTCTTTTTTCCTCTTCTGGGATCCCAAATATTCTAATATTATTTTCTTTTATGGTATCATTTCTCTCTCAGATTCTCCCCTTGTGATCCAGTAGGTGTTTATCTCTTTCTCAGCTTCTTTATTCTCCATCATTTTGTCTTCTCTGGCACTGACTGTCTCTTCTGTCTCATTTATTCTAGCAATTGGAACTTCCATTTTTTATTGCATCTCATTCATAGCGTTTTTTATTTCAACTTGATTATTCAATTTATTATTCAACTTGATTGAAATAAGAGTTTATTTCTCCAGAAATGGATTCTCTAGTGTCTGCTATGCTTTTTTCAAGCCCAGCTAGTATCTTTATAATCATTATTCTGAATTCTAGTTCTGACATCTTACTTGCATCTATACTGATTAGGTCCCTGGCAGTCAGTACTGCCTCTTGTTCTCTTTTTTGAGGTGAGTTTTTTGACTTGCCATTCTGTCTAGAGATGAATAGATGAATGAGAGAACAAAATACTAAAATGGAAACAACCCCAGTGAAATATACACTAAACAATTAAGAAAAGACCCAATCCTGGGGGAAAAAGAGGGGGAGGGGAATACAATCAGACCTATGAACAGAATATAAATACAGTGGATCCTGTGTGTATTTTGGTCTGTTTGTTAGAAAACTAGATCCCAACATTTTAAGGAAAGAAAATTTATATATGTACCAAAAAATTAAATACAATGAAAGTATAAAATGTAACTGTAAAAATGAAAATTAAAAGACACCAAAAAAAGAAGGAATATAAATAGACAGGTGAACAGAACAGAGCAATACACTTTATCCTAAGTGTATTTTGGTTGGTTTGTTTGAAGAAAGTACATCTCAAAATTTGTAAAGAAAGAAAAACACACATATATAAAATTAACCACGGGAGGAGGGAGCCTCCCTAAGCTGGCTATTGGAAAGTGATATAGCAGTGGAGTGCAAAATCAGAAGTTTTAGAAGTCTGCTCCGATGAGGGACATCCCTGACTGAAAGGTGCTCAGGTGGTGAAATCCTAGGTGGGACAGTGTGGTCTCAGGATCCTTGGGAGTCATAGGAAGACTGGGGGTGTCTGAGTGCAGTAGAGTTCCCAGGCATTGGAGTGGGGAAACCGACGGCAATCAGTGAGCCCAGGAGTGGACTCTTAGCTCAGGGTTGCCATAAACTGTGAACCATGGCAGAGTCAGACCACTGCTCTTGGAGCAGGGGCCCAACAAGTAGCAGAACTGTTGAGACTCTCCTTCTTTGCCCTGGGGAACTGGCACCAGAATGCACTGTAGGAATCTACAGGGTTTGGAGACTCAAAATGGGGTCATCTGGCTGAGACAGAAATGCTGTCACAAGCTAGGTGAGCTTGGAGTGCAGAGACCAGGGAGACAGGAGTGATTAACTGCTTTTCTCCAAGGGCACACTGAGGAGTGTGACACTGAGCTCTCAGCTCTGGGCCAGAGACTGGGAGTCTGCCATTTTCATTCTCATCCTCTAAAGCTGTGTGGAAAGCCTTCAGAGAATAAAAGCTACAGAGAGCAATCCAGAACAGATTGCTTAGCCTGGCCCCTGGCAAGGGCAATGCAATTTTGCATGGGGCAAAGACACGTGGGAATCAATATGACATGCCACCTCCCACAGAAGATCACCAAGAACATCCAGCCAAGACCAAGTTTACCAATCAAAGAGAATGGCAACACTCCAGCGCTAGGGGAATATAGCATATAGAATCCATGGATATTTTTTCCCATGAAAAAAATTTTACTCTTTCAATTTTATTTTTTCTTTCCTTTTCAACCAATTTTTTTATTTTATCAACTCTTGTTAAAATCTTTTTTTTCATTTTTACAGTTATATCTTTTCATTGTATTTAATTTTATTTTTGTATATATATAACTTCTACTGTCTTTACAATTTGGAGATGCAATTTCTTCTAACAGACCAGAATACACCCAGAATCTAGTGTGTGGCTCTGTTCTCTTCAATTGTCTGATCATATTTGCTTTTTTTCATTTTATTTCTTTTTTCTTCTCTCTTTTTTTTTTTTTCTGTTTTGCTAAAGTCTTTTTAAATTTTTCATATTTACAGTTACATTCTATCTTTCAGTGTATTATGTTTTGGGCTGATCCTGCTATTTCCTTATTTGGAATAAAATTCCCCTTTAAGAACATGTGTGATTGCTTGTAGTCAAGGCTCTTGATGGGCCCAGAACCCAGAGCTGACTCTGGCTCCTGAAGAGGATTTATAGTGTGCCTCAAATGGTGTGAAGAACCAAGTTCCAAGGGTCCACTGGATAGAACATCCAGAAGCAGTCCAGGGCCTTTGGGTTATTGTCTGGGCAGGAATTGGGAGCCTGCAATCCTATTCATGGATAGGGGCTTTATTAGCAAAGGGGTTATACTGAGAAGTTCCATGAGGCATCACACATCCTTTGAGCCTATGAGCTCCATGAAAGCAGAGCTGGGCCCTTTTGCTTCCCTGCTATAGAATCAGTGCCGGGGGCACCCACTACACACACATACTCAATAGTTAACATGTGGTGTATATGTGTGTATAGCTCAAATATTCGTTGGCTGAATGATAAAATGCAACCAAGTCTTGCATAGGCATCACAGCTCTTTCTCTTGTATGAGTTTGCTCAGGCTGCCATAACAAAATACCCCAGATGGGTGGCTCAGGTAACAGAAATTTATTGTCTCACAGTCCTGGAGCTGGAGGTCCAATCAAGGTTTGGCAGGTTTGGTTTCTCCTGAGGCCGCTCTCCTTGACTTGCTGATCGCAGTTTTCTCCCTGTGACCTCACAGGGCCTTTCCTCTTTATGCATCCCTGGTGCCTCTTCTTCTTATAAGGACACCAGTCCTTCTGGATTAGGGCCCCACACTTTCAACCTTATTTAATATTAGTTACCCTTTTAAATACATTGTATTCAACTGCAGTTACATTAGAGGTAAGGCCTCAACATATAAATTTGAGGATTGGGGCACAATTTAGTCCACAACACCCCTCCTCACCTGCAGGTCCCTCACTGTCCTTTACCTTAGGTAGCCACTTTCTTCTCTTTCTCTTCCACCCCCACAGACCCACTTTCTCTTTGTCTATGACTTTACCTCATTCGCCCTTTTGGAAGTTCACTCAACTAAAGTGGAATGTGCTGAGTTCCCAAGGAAGGAGCCCCGTGGTTTTGCCTCAGACCTGTTTTGTTTGGCTTGATGACGGGCCTTCCTGTCCACCTCTCCACACTACTTCCATGCACTCATACTGGCCCTTTGGCTCATCCTCAGGCAGATCTGGCCCCCATGGGCATTTTAGAGGGCAACTCCCAAACCAGAACCTCTGAGTCCCAAGTTGTACAAAGAATCCAGCTTGTACACTGGACTCACCTGGTGGCTGACAACTGACCAGCCAGAGGAGTCAGAGAGGAGGTCAGGGATAGGAACTCCTCTAAGAAGGAGTTTTGGTGGTTTGGAGGAAAGGACTTGGAGAGAAACAACTGGTCTGTATCTTAAATAAGATTCCCAGGCTTTCTCTGTCTCTCTCTCACCATGTTTTTACCCCAATAAAGGGGTCTGCTTTTCATGTTCATATTCACAGCCTTCTTTTGACTGCCCATCCTATATATCCAAATTTCATTTCTCATCATCCCTACTCAGACCCCTTTCTCCAACCAGGCTGATCACTTTCCTTTTTTGTAGACCTAGAATCCCTAGCACTCAATAGTGGTCCAGTAAGTTTCTGTTAAATTGAAATGTTGCTCTCTGCAAATGTTCTCTCCCTTCTTTACCCAGAGCAGTTATTTTGCTTCCTTTAATACCTAGCTTAAGATTCATGGCTACTGCACAGTTGCTCCCTTACCTGATGTTAACATTACACATCTGTTCGATTTTGTACTGTACGCCTTGCTTACATACCAGCATGTCAAAACCGAAGCTGCAATCTAAGCAGCAGACATCAGATACCAAACTTCATGTGAGGCTTCCTGGTAGAGTGTTCAAGGTAGTTAGTCTAGCACTTGTTTCCTGACTTTTGAGCTCCCCACCCACTTTATAAATATAGAGAAAGTGGGAGCTAGAGGTGGAAGGGAATAACAGAGTTTCTGTGGAGAGAGATTCTGCAGCCCAAGTCCCATCCCCTTAGGGGGTGGTAGAGGAAATACTCAATACTTAACCTCAAACCTGGAGAGCGAGATGCAGTGGTAAAACTCAGAGAGAGTGACATGCATTTCCTACAGAAAGCATGCAAGTCAAAGGGTTGTGGCAGGGGGCCAGGGACAGCAGAGAGCTGTAGGTGGATGTAACCTACTTCTCACTGCCAGTGGGGCACAGACATGGGAGAGAGGCTGACCTGGAATTAGTTAGAACCCTTCCCAAGAGCACTGCCTGGGAAAGGAAGGGACTGTCACTGGTGATGGTAGTGGAGAGGTCTGCCAGAGAAATGGGGCCAATCCAGCTACTGGAGAAGGAGGCCAGAAGCCGCAGCTGCAAGAGTCCAGCAGGGGATCTGAAAAGCTCCCGTGAGTTCCCACATAGTAGTGTGGTGTGAAAGCTTGCTGCACCTTCAGGCTGTGGAGCCAACTCAGAACAGCAGCAGGCTCTGGCCAAGTGAGAACTTCCCTGTCTACCTCCCATGCCTCCCCTCTGCTCAGGAGCAGATGAGTGCAGAAGAAAATTGTGTTTCATCCCACAGGGAGGATCCATTTACACATCTGAATCAGGATTGCGTGTGACTTAAAGTGATCATAGGACTATTTCCTAGGAATGGACAGAAAAGCCTGGAGGACTTTCTATCTAATCTTCATCCACTGGCAGGAGAAAGCTTCCCCCACATGGGTCAATATTAAAAGGAACAATAAGTGATAGAAAAGTTTCATTTTGATTACATTTGAGTGTCATCCTTGTTCAGCACACTGGTTACACATGTATTTCCTATTAAGTTCCTTAGTTTTCTTATCTGTTGGTGTTCCAAATGTGATCCTTGCTTTTCTTTAACCTGCTACAATATCAGAGCACCTGGGTAGCTCAGGTGGTTAAAGCATCTGGCTCTTGGTTTTGGCTCAGGTCATGATCTCAGGGTCCTGGGATCAAACCCCATGTTGGGCTCCCCGCTCAGCAGAGTGCTTGAGATTCTCTCCCTTTGCCTCTGCCCCACTCCCACATGTCCTCTCTTTCTAAACTAAATAAATCTTTAAAAAAAAATTAAACCTGCCACAATATCTAGCACTTGACTGGGGAGTTAATGTATGGGGGCAAGCACAGAATTTGGTAGCCCTGGAAAGAGTGGGAGCGAATGTGGTTAGGTTCTCACATGGCAGGACCTTGCACAAGTTATTTCACCAGCCTTGTGTGTAGTGTACCCATGGCTCCATGTTGTTTATCATTCTTAGAGGGAGGAGTCAACCCACCAAATTCCCACAAAATTTGCTCATTTTCAGGGGAGAACTGTCCATTTTTTACTGAGATCTGCTGGACACCCAGTAGAGCACTGTGTATGTATGGTTTTCAGTGTATCTTACTGTTACTTGTTAAATTTTTAAGGGCAGATTTCAAGCTTGGGAGATATGCAAAAAGGCTAAATATACCTCTCTATTAGGAACTCAGCAAGTGGAATATGGATGATATACACCAACAAATAAACAATGATAACATTTAACTTTCAAATCTGGGAAAGAGATGAGACTTTGCCATTCATCTTTTCATTCTTTTGACTTATTACCATTTGACCACAAATGGTAATTGTCCAAAGGTGAATATATTCCCTAATTTAAAAAGATGGAGTGAAAAAACGAATCACGTATGGCAAGCAGTTTTATAAAACTTGCCTCAGTTTTAAGTATATAAAACTGTATTTAATATATAGTAACTAATATGTTCACTATAAATAAATTTATTTAGGAGAGAGCACGCGCACATGAGCGGGGGGGTGGGGGACAACAGCAGAAGCACACTCCCCACTAAGCAGGGAGCCCAACATGGGACTCCATCCCAGGACCCTGGTATCATGACCTGAGCTGAAGGCAAACACTTAACTAACTGAGCCACCTAGGTGCCCCCAGTATTCACTATTAATAAATGTGTTTCATAGGTGGTGATGGAAACTGTTTCTTATTGTAGGTTACAAAGAAGTCTGAAAGTGCTAAACCAAGTACCTTCATAACTATAAAAACCCTTTTCTATAACACTTACTGAATATCCACTGGGTCCTGGTTACTATTAGAGCTAAGATGTTTGTGCACCAGTGGGTTGCATTTGTATATGGAATCAGAAAACATCCACCTTTGTGTTAGTATTCCAGATGCAGTGTCCATGTGTCTACTCTAGGCCTTCCTCTATAGCTGGTGCTTGGTCTCCCAAACCTCTGGACAATTGAGAATTTAGGGCTTTGTAGAGCACACCACTATGGAAAGCTGAAAAAAATAAAAATAAGACACTCTTATTACATCATTTTTTTAATCTTGAGGAATATTATTCTAAAAACATTAATAAAATCACAGGTCTATTGCAAGATTTAATATCTTCTGTAACATTCCACTTGGAAGGTAAAAACCACCAAGTTTTTCTCCAAGGAAGGGTGCAAATGCAATATTGCATTACTGCATGTACCAAATGCAAACCAGGAGAAGGAAACAATCTATATCCTCCCACTCCATAACTTTTGCTGGCGAACTGCTCACTTGACATTCTAGGAACTATCTTGCAGAGATTTGTCACTAAGATCTAGAAGCAGTAAACCATCTCCAGTTAGCAGAGTGAATGTGACACTGCCTACATCCATCCTGTGGGACCGCTGAAAGGACAAACCCTCAGCATCACGTACCAATCTATTAGAGAAACCACACACATAATTACTTTTCTGTCTAGATCCTCCAATTTAATAATTTTTAAATAGCTAAAATATAATCAAGGTCACATGGGCACCATACCTGGAACTATACACAAACATACCCTGTTCACAAATGTTTAGCTTCATAGCAACAACACCCTGGGACAGTCAAGGATACAATCACAGTTTTAAAAATTAAGAGTGAAAAGTAAATACAACAGGACATTTGCACAAAAGCAGAGAATCCTCTTCTTGGCAATAGGCAGGAAATGACTGGCTAAAGAAATAAGTTAGGATACGCATACTCCAGAATCTATGTATCATAATCATAGGATATTTAAAGGAGTCATAGCTATATATATATTCTAACAGTTTAATATTTTACATTGGTAGCTTCTTATACAAAAGTTAAAAAAAAGCCTGCCAAAAACCAACCCAAATCATTATTTTTTTCTTTAATTAACCATTTTATTCCAAGTTGGTGAAGACATGAGACTGTTTAGCTTAATGGCCTAGAAAAAGTTTTCTAGTTGCAAGATGCCTTAGTTATTAATTAATTAAGCTCAAAGTGAACACTGAATTGGATATAGAAATTGTGAAAGAGGATATATTTCCCAAAATTTGAAAAACAGGGTACGTAAGGCAGATGGTTAACACCAAGAGCCACTTAAATTATATGAAAATGGCACCCTGAAATTACTTCATAGCAAAACATAATTTTCTATTAGCTTTCATTATGTGGGTGAAATTATTCAGTCAAGAGAGAATTTATGGGAGAGCTACATGGTTAGGCTGCACCTCTGAGGTATCCACAGAAGGAAAATGACTTTTGGTGCCATGTGGCTTGTATTTATGTCCAGCCAGGCAGTCTAGTCCCCTGAACCCCAGTGTGTACCTGGAAAAAGATTGTAAAAATACTTCTGTAAGAGGTAAAGACTAATAAGAACCTACAAGTGCACTCTGGAAAGATGTGAAAATGTCATGGAAAAGGAGCACCACATGCTGAATTTAACAACTTTTTTAGTGGAGAAATCTGTTTGTCATGTGTACACCATAGGAAAATGCCCCCACTTCACAAAAAAGGTCATGCAGAAAAACTGGATTCATAAAAGAACGTATATATTCAAAGTAGGCAAAAATATGGTATATATGTTTTAAAAAAGAAAATATGCAAAATAATTTCACTGTGGAATGCCTTGATTGGCATTTGACTTAGCACTTTAGCACTTATTTCCTATTAATCAGATCCAATTATTCCAATAAATCTCTACTATGTATGTTTTAGAATATTTATTTAAAAAAATATCTATTTTTAAGACTGAACATAAAACCTGTATTTGTGCATCCATGTATAAGCTATCTTGCCTGGTATCTTCATGGATCCAAGATGCTAAAACTTTAATGAAATAATTTTTTAAAAACCTCAAGTCAGAGATTAACAAATATTTCCTCAAGTTTTCTGGATTATACTACTAAAAGTTAACTTGTATTAATTGATGTACTCTGGATTTCCAGATATAAATACCAGTCAGTGGTTGGTTGGCTATTAAGTTGTAAGTAAAATTATTCTTAGAACTGGGTCTTAATATATGGAATGCCTTAACTTTTCTTAGTTTAAAACCTGTAATTTAACCCTAAAAAACATAATCACATGTCCTTTTATGTGCTTTAAGCTGACATATTGACTGTACAATCTATACTTTGTAAGAGAGCAGGTAACTCCAGCACAGAAGAAACTATATAATGTGGCATGGGGGATGACTTCAGTGGCATTATTCCATTTTTATTTATCCAGACTGTTGCTTTCAGCCCTGCATTGAGGCCTCCTTGTATATCTGTTTCTAGTGTGTCACCAACCATTACACAGTCCCCAGGCTGTACTCCAAGGAGATCACAGCAGTAATAAAATATGGAGGGTGCTGGTTTCTCTTCTTTCTGCTCTCCGCCTACAACGATAGCATCAAAATAGGACTGGCAGGCACAAGCCTCGATCTTCTCCCTCTGGGTCTGTCGGTCTCCATTTGTTAATAAAAGTAGGCGGACCTCCTTCCGAAGTTCAGTGAGCATTGTTTTGACATCTTCTGCTAGTATCATATGCTGTAAACGTGTAGATTTCCACAGGAAATAACATTCTTCAGCCAATTTCCTATTGGCTGCACCACCCTTCGTTTCCTGGATTGCTTCTTCCCAGTGTAAAGTCCTCAGGTCAGTAATGCATGTACTGGAAGGATGAAAACATTCTTTGCTGAGTTTAACTTGAACTTTGTCACAAATGGTTTCAGCCTCTTCTTTATAATCATATTTTGATTGTAAGAGCTTTATCACCTAAATAAAGGAAAACAACTCCATTAACACACTTTAGGTCTTTTATAGTCATACCCTGAGAAGCCATGTTTCTATAATCCCAGAGTAGAAATTCCAACTCCATGTGCTTGCCTTCAGGCAACTCTACCTCCACACCATTTCTGGTGGGAATTGGTCTCATTTTCAAAGAACATCAGAGGGAAGATCTCCCAATCTCTCCACACAACTTATTCATATTTTTGACTTATTTCTATTCTAAGAAGTGTCTTCAGCTATAGCTCATAAAACCCCTCATGCGGCAGTCTGCTGCCTTCCATTCTGATTATGAAGAAACAGAAATAAAGCTTAGGTTTAAATTTAGTAAAACATTTTAAATTCATCACAACTATTATATAGACTTTTTCCAGAAATAACATTGGTTCATCCAACCTTTTACATATATCCATTTTACGTTTTGAAGGCCTAAACTGACCACCATACAAAATGGGACCTAATTCTATATTTTTAAAAACATGTATTCAGTTCTAATAGAATCAAGAACTTTCCATGTTTAATGACACAGTGCTTCTTCCAAACCTACTTTTCCAGACAAAAACCTTCAAGGAGTTCTGAGGCACCCTCTGTTACACTGGTTCTGACTCCGTCATCATAATTACATGCTGCGTCTTGTGTTCCCCTGACTTTTTATCTTGGCTTTTATAACATTAGGTTCTTTTCAATTTGGCCTTCTTAATATTTACTGAGCCCCTAATGTGGCAAGCATTGTGCCTAACGCTCACATATATTATTTCTAACCTCTCCACAACTCTGCAAGGTACTCCCCTTTTTGAGATAAGGAAATGGAAATTCAGAACTGTTAAGTAACTTGCCCAAGCTGGGATTTAAATCCACACTTGCCTACTTCCAAAGCACATGTGCTTGCCTTTACACTATTGTATTAGGCAGCGGAGACTGTGTCCGAAGCCCTCAAGACATTATCTGGTGGGGAAAATAAACAGGTGTGCAACCACCGTAAGTGCTGGGTTGAGTGCTCTAACAGTCATGTAAACAACGGTGGAAATAAAATGTAAGAACAAGTCATTCCACAGGGTTATTGTATAAGACTTTACAGACAAAGTAACATTTAAACCAAGGTGTTACCAAGTCTGTAAGGTGGGTATGCGAAGAGAATGAAATCATTCTGGACAGAAAGAATAGCAAGAACACAGATACAGAGCTTGGAATTTTGAGAACTGGGAAAGGCGAGAAGCTGACTTCAGGCTGAAATGGAAGGCATGTGAGATAGGATCCTAAAAGATGAGGCTGGAGAGCCTGTTTGCAACTGGTCAGTAAAGGGCCTTCAATCCCAGATATAGATGCTATAGATGCTACCCAAGTCCCCTTCAGGCACATACTGTTCCCATACATGCCAATGGGTTCATACCATAAGTAATACTGTAATGCCCACTAGGCTTCATACTGTAAGTAACTAAGGGTTTTATTTGACCACAGGAACACCCACGCACACAACCCAGGGCTGAAGTTTTGCCCTGGAAGCAGGCCTCAACCAATGAGAGGCAGAAATTGGTAAATTAGTATCTCAGTTTTCTTTTCCCTTGGGAGGGACAACTGAAGCATGCTCTGCATGCTGTCTCCCAGAGTTCCCCAACTGTTCACACCAGTAACCTGCTCATCTATTAGATTCCCTCTCTTCCTTGCATGATTCCACCACTCTTTTATAGCACTTGCAAGGATCACCTCCCAAATGGACTACCTGCATTTGAAGCCCCTACCTTAGGGACCTCTGGGAAAGTGGACAACACCAAGACAAATTTGGATCTTTGGATGATGAGTGCAATGCACACAGTTGGAACTAAAAACTGCTTGCTGTTGGAGCAAAGAGGTCAAACAAGTTAAAATGTGTTGCCTTAAACTATACAGGGAACAAGTAGTATGCTACTCACACCAGATGCTCAATTCACCTACTAAAAAGGGGAAAGATATTAATAGACATTTTTCTTCCTTCAAAGTATAAGAATCACATCAAAAGTAAATATTTTGTTCAGGCTACTTGTGCTCTTCAAAAAAATGCAATAGTTAAGAAAAGTCTTATTACTTCAAAAAAAATTTATCATTCCTAAGAATTTTAGGGGAAGGCAAAGTTATATTTCAATTAACAAACTGAGCTTTTACAGCCTCCATGCTAATGTCACCATCTTTTTTAACAATGTCAGTTGAATTACTCTTGAGCTATGATGGAAGGTCACCCTAAAGTTTTAGCAAACCTATTACTACACAATAGAAGAATACAAGTCTCTAGAAATCCAGTGCTTAAGCTTAAATAGGAGCTGGCTCATAGTTAGCAAGCAGAGAGCTCTCAATAAACGTCCAATTTCCTGTTACCACAACCGGCAATTCATTTTGCATTTTCTTAGGGTTCTGAAAAAAACAGAATTAGCTCACCTTAAAGGGAGAGTCTTGTAAAGGCATAACATACCATTTTCAAGTTCTGAAACTTCTTCTTATATCCTCTGAATTAACTTTCCCATTTTTTCACAAAGCAGCTAATTATAGTTTCATTTGGGATCACAAGCGGCATCTTTAAAGAAAGATTTTATTTATCTGACAGACAGAAAGCGAGCACAGAAGCAGGGGGAACAGTAGAGGGAGAAGGAGAAGCAGGCTCCCAGCTGAGCAGGGAGCCCAATGTGGCGCTCGATCCCAGGACCCTGGGATTATGATCTGAGCTGAAGGTAGACACATAAAGACTGGGCTATCCAGACACCCCCGAGTAGCATTTTAATATTAACATATTTGGGGAAAAAGCTTATCAGCCATTTACATATTATTAAAACAGAAATAACACCTACTGAATCACTATTGTACACCGAAACTAATATAAATTGTGTATCAACTATACTTCAATAAAAGCAAAAAACACCTAACTTGAATTAGTTCATATTATTACTAGTATAAACAATCATAACTAACCCCTGTACTGAGAAAACGGGAATTTTGATAGAATTGGGGGTGGGGGAAAGTGATCTCTAACTTGGAGGTGTGATCATATTTTGTGCAAGGGGTAAGGCAGGCTTGAAAAGGATTCTGAGTACAATTAAGCCCACGAGTTACCTAAGGGCTTGAACAAAAGGGCCCTAAGACAGTGAAGGAGGGAGGGGGAGATCAATTTGTAGATAAGATAAACTCAAGCTTCTACTTCAAAACTCTATTTTAAAGTCTCATTTTAACCCATACAGAAAGGAAACCGTATCCTTCTAACCTGCTGTCTGGACCCAGAATTAAAGTTACTATCATTAGTACTAGTTTTTAGCCGTGATTTAATTACTCTTTGAGGGCGAGAGTGGGACTATGTAATCCTATAACACTGATATGAAATGAAGTGGTTGAATTCCAAAAAACACAGAATTAAAAATACATCTCACGGGGCACCTGGATAGCTCAGTTGGTTGGTGTCTTGACTCTTGATTTCGGCTCAGGTTGTGATCTCAGGGTTCTGGGACAGAGCCCCATGTCAGACTCTGTGCTCAGTGTGGGGTCTGCTTGGGATTCTCTCTCTCCCTCTGTCCCTTCTCATGCTTGTACTCACTCCCTCTAAAATAAATGAAAAATAAAATCTTAAAAAAAAATACACGCTCACAGAATATGACCACCTACATATAGCCTAACAATTCAAGCAGCCCTCGTGTTATTTTAGTCCAAATCTTTCTTCAAACATCATTTACTCTATTTGACCTATCGGACCAACCTACGTAAAACTGCAATTCATTCTCCTTTTCACTTTTCCAAATATACTTATAAATAAATATACATTTGACGTATTATGTTCACGGTCAACCACCACTAGAAAGTAAACTCACAAATCTTTTCTGCTCTGTTCACTGAGAAGCCCCAAATTTCTGTGGACAGTTCCCTATTGGGTAGTGACTCTGAAAGAAAGGCCTGAAGTGGGTATATAACTGGGGAAATAACTTTTCCAGAAAATGAAAAAAAATTAAACGGGTATATAGAGTCAGTATATGGCTCCTTCTTCTCAAGCACAAAGCAATGACTAGAACTTTGCTCCCTTTCTCCTTTCATAAATACTGATTTATTGTATATTACTTTTGAGTAGGCCAATAGTTATGGATAGTGTTGTATTTTTTTTTAAAGATTTTAATCATTTATTTGGGAGAGAGAGAGCATGAGCACTGGGAAGTGCAGAGGGAGAAGCAGGCTCCTCACTGAAGCAGGGAGCCTGATGCAGGGCTCAATCCTAGGACCCCAAGATCATGACCTGAGCTGAAGGCAGACGCTTTACCGACTGAGCCACCCAGGCGCCCCAGATGGTGTTGTATTCTTATGTGATAAAACACTCCTTGTATAGTCAAAAGCACACAAATCAATTCTTCTTGTTTAATAGGATGTTTATAAAGGAGGTAACAACAGAACCAGTCTGTAGACCTGGATTTTTATCCACCCACCCATCCATCCATTATTCATTATATATTTACCATGTATCAAATGAGTATGACCAAGACAGTTTGTTTTCTCTTAATAAGCTGTTAAGTTGCAGGCATCTGAGTTGCAAAAATTAATTGTAATATCCTTTGATAAGTACATTATAAGATATCTTGAACAAAATACAGTGTTGGTATAAGGGAGTTTGGTGTAAAGACTAGGGAGAAATACAATCTGACTTTTTGTTTTCAGAAATTCCACTCTGGCAGGAAAGTGGAGGATGAACTGGATACAGTAAGCTTGTGGTGGTGTGGAGACACCACCACAGTAATAGTCAGTGACAGACAAGTCCACCTTTAATTAAGATGAGGGCAGTGGGAAATGGATATGCAGGAGGGAACAGACTGGGTGACAGGGTAGATGGTACAATTCATCAAGCATACGCTTTGATGCTACATACTTCCCATACATTCAATTAACCTGATAATGACATTGAGGACCATTCACATTTTTAAATAAGGATTTAAGATTTAGAGTGGTTAGGGAACTTGTTCAGGTATTTTCAGCTAGGTATTGAGAGAGCTGTGATTCAAACTCAAATGCCTGATTTTAACACATGAACTCTAGACTATAGCATGATATGGCCTAAACCAAAGATTTAATTGCAACATATTGGGCTTGACCTGCCAAGAACACACAAAGCAGCTAGAGAAATTGGAGGCAATATAGCACAGGGTGGTGCCCATGAGGTCAAGGTCAAGGGTATGCAAATGGAAGGGACTGTCAATAGTATGGAATGCCTCAGCAAAGTCATTAATACAGACTTAAAATGTCCATTGATTCTGGCAATTTGGGAAGTGTGTAATGACCTGGCAAACCTATTTCATTAAGTAGCACAAAGAGAAGCTATATATCAAGGGATTAAGGAATAAATAAAAGGTGGAGACATGGAGATAATGTACATAGATTTCTTTTGAAAAACATTGCTGTCAACACAAAAACAGACACACAGATAAATGGAAACAGAACAGAGAATCCAGAAACAGACCCTCAACTCTATGGTCAATTAATCTTCCACAAAGCAGGGGAGAATATCCAATGGAAAAAAGACACTCTCTTCAATAAATGATGTTGGGAAAATTGGACAGCCACATGCAGAATGAAACTGGACCATTTTCATACACCATATACAAAAATAAATTCAAAATGGATGAAAGACTTAAATGTGACACAGGAATCCATCAAAAGACTAGAGAACACAGGCAGCAATTTCTTTGACCTCAGCCTCTTTGACTTCTTGCTAGACACATCCCCAGAGGCAAGGGAGACAAAAGCAAAAATGAGCTATTGGGACCTCATCAAGATAATTTTTTTGTTTGTTTGTTTTGTCAGCATGGTTATTTCATATTTTACTGGACTAACATACATCACCATTCCTCACCATTCCTCAGAAGCTAACCTAGGACTAAGAATACCAAATAGGAAAAGGAGAGAAACCACCCACAAATTTGATTAAATTATTGGAAGGTACATAAATCTTTGGGTTGGGATTGAGGGAAAAAAACTGTTCAGAGCTTTGGTGTCTAACAAGAATCTCCTAAAGGCGGGGCACCTGGATGGCTCAGTGGGTTAAAGCCTCCGCCTTCAGCTCAGGTCTTGATCTCAGGGTCCTGGGGGCTCAGGTCTTGATCTCAGGGTCTTGGGATCAAGCCCTGTGTCGCACTCTCTGCTTAGCGGGGAGCTTGCTTCCCCCCCCCTCTGCCTCTCGGCCTACTTGTGATCTCTCTCTCTGTCAAATAAATAAAGTCTTAAAAAAAAAAAAGAATCTCCCAAAGGCCCTACTAATACAAGGTCAGTTTATGGAAAAACTCTTGAATTGCACAAAACCCCTTTAGGCAGCAGAAATGGGCATGATAGAAGGATGTGGGCAGTGGGGGCAGACAGTTTGCAGCTCGAACAGCTAGGCTGGAGGCCACAGCTCAGGCTGAGGGACTGGAGGTAGGAGGCTGGAAATATAGAGGTAGAGTTTAGTGCACTGACTCAAAGCCCCTGCTTTCCAGGGTGCTGGTGCTTTCCTCAGACAAGAAAAAAGCTTTTTTTTTAAAGATTTTATTTATTTGACAGAGAGAGACATAGAGCACAAGCAGTGGGAGCAGCAGAGGGAGAAGGAGAAGGAGGCTCTCTGCTGGGCAGCGAGCCCGATGCGGGGCTCAATCCCAGGACCCTGGGATCATGACCTGACCATGACCGAAGGCAGATGTTTGACTGAGCCACCCTTGCACCCCAAGATAAAAAGTTTTTGCACAGCAAAGGAAACAGTCAACAAAACCAAAAGACAACCAACAGAATGGGAAAAGATATTTGCAAATAAATATCAGATAATGGGCCACTATCCAAAATTTATAAAGAACTTAACAAATTCAACACCCAAAAAATAATTCAGTCAAGAAATGGGCAGAAGACATGAACAGACTTCTCCAAAGAAAATGGCCAAAAGACACATGAAAAAATGCTCATCACTTGGCATCAGGGAACTACAAATCAAAACTACAATGAGATACCACCTCACACCAGTCATCAGAATGGCTCAAATTCACAAGTCAAGGACCAACAAATGTTGGCAAGGATGCTGAGAAAGGGGAACCCTCTTACA
Source organism: Nasua narica (assembly GCA_028533885.1). NCBI lineage: Eukaryota > Metazoa > Chordata > Mammalia > Carnivora > Procyonidae > Nasua > Nasua narica. Next base: position 78,409,831 of record CM052811.1, on the reverse strand, counting down.
CGGCTGGTGGGAATACAATTATTGGTGCACAATAATAATTCGCTAACAAATTTTTTAACAATAATTTGTTAACAAAAAATGAAAATAGAGCTATCCTATGACCCAGCAATTGCACTACTAGGCATTTATCCGAAGGATACAAACATAATGATTTGAAGGGGCACCTGCACCCCAACGTTTATAGCAATATCCACAATAGCCAAACTATGGAAAGAGCCCAGATGTCCACTGACAGATGAAGATCTGCTATGTGTGTGCATATGTATGTATGTATCACCAAGAAGAATGAAATCTTGACATTTGCAACAACATGGATGGAACTAGAGGGTATTATGCTAAGTGAAATAAGTCAGAGAAAGACAAATACCACATGATTTCACTCATGTGTGGAATTTATAAAAACAAAACAGGGGGAAGGGAAGGAAAAGTATGATAAAAACAGAGAGGGAGGCAACCATAAGAGCCTCTTGACTCTAGGAACAATCTTGAGGGTGGCTGGAGGGAAGGCGGGTGGGGGGATGGCGTAATGGGTGATGGGCATGAAGGAGGGCACCTGATGTAATGAGCAGTGGGTATTACATGCAACTGATGATTCCCTGAAACCAGTAACACCCTACATGCTAACTAACTTGAATTTAAATTAACAACAACAACAACAAAAACAAGGCCCTCAAGAAAGACAGATATCATCTAGTGAAGGAAGAAGGGTTCAAGGGAGGCTTCTTTTTTATTTTTTGAAGTATGGGACAGACCTGAACATGCAGGAGTGGAATGCACCAAGAAAGAGGATGAAGATGAGGGAGTCAAGACCTGGGGCACCTAGGTGGCTCAGTCAGGTAAGCATAAGACTCTTGACCTGGTGTCAGGTCTTGGTCTCATGGTCTTGAGGTCGCCCAGTCCAGCCCCACTTTTGGGCTTAAAAAAAAAAAAAAAATTCAGGGAGTCAAAACCTAACTAATGAAGCACGAAGAGGTTGGGACTCTCAGGGTTGGAAGGATTAGCTTTTGAAAGTGGGTTTTCACATCTAATAATCCTTGGTTTTCTCCCTAGACCTGAAGGTAGAAGCGAGCAAGCAGGGACGGATTTGGGGCTTCAAGAGGTCTGATCAGCATCTGTGGGTGTGGAAAGGAGAGGATGCTGATGAATAATGCCTCATGAAAGGAATGCTCTGTGCAAGCAGGGACTGTGAATGTCACCTCAGAAATCTAAAGGTCACAACCACAGCAGGGAGACTGGAGGTGAATTTCTGCGGAGAACATTTTCTGGAGTCAATTAAGTCCAGGCTCACCACTCATAGTTGTGTAACTTCTTGGGTCTCCTCAAAGATCTGCCGAAGATCACGCTGTGTGGCGAGGCCAACCGCGGAGAGCCTGGCGTCAGACTCGCCTAGTTGGTCGGAACCTGTCTTGGCAAACAACCAGGTGACCGTCTATGTTTGTGGGAAACTCTGCCACCGTGGCAGTTTTAACGACGTCCTTCCGGGTCCCACAGCGCTGGAAACAACTTCTAGAACCCAGCTTCCCAGATTTGGGCGTAGCCAGGCAGGTAACCCAAGCCACTGGGCGTGAGGGAAGGCAGTCTCCCCAGCCAGTTCCCCCTGCCCACTCGTCCTTCTTTCCCGCTCCTTCCCGAACGCGGTGGGTCTCAAAGGACGAGAGGCCAGTGCCTCCGGGATGACCCAGCCCCAGGCGCGGTGTCGACGGACTCCGCAGTGGGAAGGTCGGGGGTGGGAGGACACCAAGGGGACGGGAAAGCGCGCGGTATGGGTAGGGTGCGCTGACCCTGCCTAAAGGAGGACCGGGGGAGTCGGGACGTTACCTCCAACATGCCTTTTCTACTCGCCCCGGCCGTGTCGATGAGCGTGTTGTCCAAATCGAAGAAAACCGCCCGCACCCGGTTCAGCACCATCCCGCCAGCCGCGCGAGCGTGCCCGGCGCCAACTCGCCGCTGCCACAGCCGCCCGCGCAGGCGCGAAGCGGGTCCGCGGGCAAGGAAGACGGGGGCGGAGCCCTGAGGTCACCTGACCATTCGGCGCTGCCCAAGGGACTCCCGCGAGATCTCAATTTAGAGCGGCTGAGAACAGCGAGATGCCGCGAGACGCCGGGATGGCGGTCTAATGTGTGCAATTTAGGCACACCCTCGTCAGTGGGCGAGTGGTTATCAGAACAGTTTGTGTGTGGAGGGTGATTAGTATCGCTGTTTTCCTTCGTAGCTTCTTTCTGCTTATCTCTTTTTTTCACGTTGCTCTTCTGGCGTGAGAATGTCCTAAGTACCCCGGGGAGGTTTTCTGCGCCATGCGGCGCCTGGGAAGGAGGCCGAAAACCAGTTGGCTTTTCCGGTTAGGCTGTGGATTATCTCATGTTAAGCTACCCGCCACTCAGAAGCGTCAGTGGTCCTTTGCTTGCCCTAAGTCGGGGCGTGAGTGCATGTGTTTAGTATCCTGATTCTCTGCCGTTACGGAAGAAGTCATGTCGGTAGCAGGAATGCCAGTGAGGTGCAAAGGTATGAATATTTACCCTACTAGATACAGTCGTTGCGTTAGAACTGGAGCCCCTACCAGTACATTTTTGAAAGCTGTAGCCTGGATTCCTTAAGACCCCTGTATTAGGGCTGTGCCTGTAACGACCGAGGGCTCTGTAGGTCTGCTGATGTTTTGTCCACTTAGATTGCTTTTCCTGAAGACTTGCATTTTCAGGTTTTTGGATACCACATAAATGGATGGTTTCCAGGTGTAGCAAGGGGCTGAGGGACCTAAACAGTCTTAATCTCCAGAAAGGCAACTGCTTTCCACTCCCAGCGGGACAAAGATGTTGAAATTAATTTCTAAGCTTCTAAATGATCTCTCTTGGTTAGAGACTATTGGGTAATTGGGTAACTTTACTGGAATTCATATATGTGGTCATCACCAGTGACCAGCAACTTTCTAGCTGCAGACCAGATTTGCCACGAATATTTTGTTGGATCTGCAATCAAAAAGTGGTTTACATTTTTAAAGTGATTGGAGGAAATCATCAGGGAAATATGGATCAAAACCACAATGAGAAAACACCTCACACCAGTCAGAAGGGCTCAAATTCACCTGTGAGGGAACATTACACTGTTGGTGGGAATGCAAACTGATGCAGCCAATCTAGAAGACAGTATGGAGGTTCCTCAAAAAGTTGAAAATAGAGCTACCCTATGACCTAGCAATTGTACTACTAGGTATTTATCCAAAGAATAGGAACATACTGATTTGAAGGGGCATCTGCACCCCGGTGTTTATAGCAGCAATGTCCACAGTAGCCAAAATGTGGAAAGAGCCCAGATGTCTATCGGCATCTAGATGAGTTGATCAGGAAGATGTGGTATATATGTGAAATGGAGTATTATTGAGCCATCAAAAGAATAAAACCTTCCATTTGCAATGACGTGGATGGATCTAGAGGGTATCATGCCAAGTGAAATAAAGAAAGATAAATACCATATGATTTCACTCATATGTGGAATTTAACAAAACAGATGAATATAGGGGAAGGGAAGGAGAAGTTTGCTCTTATGGCAAACCGTAAGCGCCTCTTAACTCTAAGGAACAAACTGAGGGTTCCTGGAGGGGAGAGTGGAGAGGGGTAATTGGATGATGGGCATGAAGGAGTACACTTGATGTAATGAGTGCTGGGTGTTGTGTGTAACTGATGAATTACTAAATTCCACCCCTGAAACTAATAATACACTTTATGTTAACTAAGTTGAACTCAAATACTTTTTTCTAAAATGATTTTGTTTATGTGACAGAGAAAGAGCATAAGCAGGGGAAGCAGCAGGCAGAGGGAGAGGGAGAAGCAGGCTCCCCCCCCCCCCCCCAGCGGAGAGCCAATGTGGGGCTCAACACTGGGCTCAATCCCAGGGATCATGACCCAACAAAGGTGAATGCCCAACTGGCTAAGCCACCCCGGTACCCCTAAATAATTTTTTAAAACAAGGGAAAAAAGCAATTGAAAGAAATAAAAAGTTGAGTTCATGACATGTGAGAATTATATGAAATACAAACTTTAGTGTCCATAAGAATATATATATATTTTTAATTAGGCTCCACACCCAGCTTGGAACCCAAAGCAGGGGTTTGAACTCCTGACCCTGAGATCAAGACCTGAGCTGATACCGATTGGAGGGCTAATGGGCTGAGCCACTCAGATGCCCCCATAAATAGTTATATTGGGACACAACTACACTCATTCAGTTATATATCTTGCTGCTTTTGCCTTACAAGTAAGGTTGAGTAGTTATACATGAAACCATGTGGCCTGCACAGCCCAAGATATTTACTGTCTGGCATTTTATAGATAAAATTTGCCCATTCCTGAGGTACCTGAGTAACAGGCTGCTGGCATTCAGTAGAATTAGATCAGTTGTCTTATCTTTATGTTAATAGTTTTTTTCTTTTACAATGGCAGACTACAATTTCTGTATGTTTAACAGGAGAATTTTACAGTTAACTCTTTTTGCTACTGTGGAAAATATAGTTTTATTTATTCCTCAAAAACATGACTGGTTGCTCTGTTGATGTGCAGGGTCAGCCTAATAATTTTGATCATTTAGATTACCAGTCAGCTAAAATTATGAATGCATTAATTGGAGTTAACCTTTTTTAGTTGCCTGAGATGCCAGAATAAATTAAGCATAAAACTGCTTATGGGGTGGCCTGGGTGGCTCAGCTAGTTAAACATCTGCCCTTGCCTCAGGTCATGATCCCAGAATGCCAGCATCCAAGCCCCTGATTTGGGCTCCCTGCTCAGAGGGGAGTCTGCTTTTCCCTCTGCCCCTCCCCAACTTGTGTACTCGAGCTCTCTCTCTTTAAAATAAAATCTTAAAAAAAACCTAAAAAACAAAAAACTGCTCATGGGTAATGAAACTTAGCAGATTGAAGCTTTCCCTCAGATGTATATAGAGAGTTTATTGACAGTCACAAATCCAAATCCAAGCTCAGAGGAGGTCTAGTGGTCTGTATAATCCTCTTAACGAGCTGGGGTGCTTGACAGGTTCCTCTTCCTGATAAGTAGTCTAAAGGCATTCCATGACCTGTCCAACTTTACTAGTTAAAGGGAGGTGATGGCCAGAAACTATATATCCTGACAACTGTAATTCCTTCTAATTACATATCTCAGGCTTTAGGATGTTGCAGTTAAAATTCATGAACCAGTTCCACTATAGCATTTTGAGATAGCTGTACAGATTCCTCATAGTTGGGCCTCAGGTACAATATACAAGTGGTCAGCTTGACATATTTAACACTAGTAGCTAGAGGAGGTCTTCATATTTGCAGAATGCAAGGTCTAATAAAAGATTGGTAATTGTGAGACTTGGTGTGGTAACAAAGTGGAAACAGTGCTTTTGCATTCTGCACTGTGCATAATGGCATTGTACCATTGCTGCTGTCCAGCATTAATCCTGGCCTTTCTTACCTTGAGGAAGCTCTGTCAGGCTCTTCCTCCTCATCTCCCATGTACAAGTTCATTACAACTCCATGACCTCAAAAGAGAGGTTTGCCTTCTGGCTTAAAGGGTTTTTTTTGTTTGTTTTCTTTTTTTCAGAACGGGGCATTGCTATGTTGATAGGAATGAAATAGAAACAACCAGAAGAGAATCATAGGTTCCCACTCTATCTACCCAGCTATCACTGGTTGTATCTATCCCACTGCCTATTATCCTTAAATGGACCATCTCGATTGCCTTCTGTGGCTAGCCTTTTTTCAGTTGTTCCTTATATCCCCACCCCAGCTTGGAGAAATCTTTTCAGCAATTCTTTCCTCTTGTGCATCATCAAAATTTTCCCATCTATTCAATCCACTCTAGTTAGCCTCTCAATCACAGTACTGCACTGAAACTACTATTGCCAAGTCACCAGTGACCTTCACCTTCTAAATCTAATAGCCATTCTCTGCCCTCTTTGTACTTGCCCTATCAGCAGAGGGCATATTCCAGTTGATAACAGTTCACCGACAGTGCTATCAGAGTATCAGAATATGGATAGTTATTATCCAGGTGCATGTACCCATGTGTGTGCTTTCTCTCCACACACCCATCCTCCTCTAGGGTTTACATATACTTGGAATTCCACAATCCTCTACTTCCTATGCTAAGTCATTCAAGAGATAATGACAGAGTTCGGAAGTATCTTTCTCATAGTAAATACAGAATTGTTGTCTTTTTTTTTTTTCAGAATTGTTGTCTTAAAGCTTAGAGTTGCAGTACTGAAACTGCTATTTATATTTTACTCTTTACATTGATTTTTTTCATAATTTTGTATATTTTCTTTGTATATTTTCTTAATCATTGAAATTGATTATTTAATGATACATTATATCTTTAACCTATGTTATCTTTTACTAGACTTTCCTCTTATTTTGTTACTGTTGGTTGGATCTAAGTCAAACATTTTTTGTCTGATTGTGAAAAACAGAATTTGAATTCTTTTACCTCTGTGGTCAAAATTCTCTGCAGAGCAAAATGCTAGTGTGTCCCAGAGACCAGCAAGGTTTGTCATTCCTCACTTTGAAACACTGATACCATTGATAAGAGAGGAGGTTCCATTGCCTGTGATAAGCCAGGTCCTGCATTTCTTTTTCTTTTTTTTTTCAGGTCCTACATTTCTGCAGCCTCATGCCCTTCGCTCCCTCAGCCCATCAGATGTCCTGGCCTTGTCCTTCAGAGGTCTGCATGTGCTGCACACAGCTCCTTCTGGTGAGCACTTTGTCTCTTGAGCACAGTGCCTGTCCTAGGAGCCCAGATTCTATTCCCCTACTAGGAGGAAGTAGCAACTTTCTTGCATTTGCAATTACAGTAGTTTCTTCTTATCCATGGGATATGTTCCAAGACCTCCAGTGGATGCCCAAAACCAGACAGCACTGAAACATATATATACACTATGATATAGTATCTATGATATAGTTTATAAATTAGACACAGTAAGACATTAACAACTAATAATAAAATAGAATAATTATAACAATATACTATAATAAAAGTTACATAAATGTGGTGTCTCTCTCAAGTTCTCTTATTATACTATACTCACCCTTCTTCTGATGATGTGAGATGATGAAATGGCCATGTGATTAGATGAAGTGAGGTGGATGATGTAGGCATTGTGATGTACCGTTAAGCTACTTTTGACCTGACAGTACATCAGAAGGAAGATTGATCATCTGCTTCCAGACTGTGGTTGACTATAGGTAATTGAAGCCATGGAAAGTGAAAATGGGATGTACGTAACTATACATAGCGACACAGGGTGATTTATGATTATGTTTCTCTCCCACTGTGGAGTCAACCCTATGAGGGCAGAGACCTATGCCAGTTTTATTCACCATTGTATCCTCAGAGCACTCTACAAAGCACATAGTAAATCCTCAATAAATATATATATTGAACTGAATTAATGGCAGTTTCACCACCTCCCCTCAAACCATACCAGGATCTGACTAAGGAGCCATTTCATTTTCTCTTCACCTTACCTGTTGTGGGCTGGAGAGTATGTAGGGAGGCGTTAAAAAGTGCAGTTGGGAAAAGCTAAACTTTCAGAAGCTACAGTATATAGAGGGGAGAAGAGTCTAAGAAACCTATAAGCACAATGCCCTCCCATGCCAGACCATTGTGATTAGAACTTACTTCTTAAGTTTTGTATTAAACTTCCAATATGTGTGAGTGTGTTTACCCATCTGCTTCCCCATCTAGACTGTACACCAAGTGAGCTGTTACCTGCCAACTGAAAACTCAGTGATGATGTGACCCAAACCCTAACCTGACTTAAAATATTTTATGTTCCTGCTTGATGTCACCACCTCTATCTGGCAACTCTCCCCACACAACTTCCCAGCCCTTGAATCTGCAACCACATTGACTTTCTCTGCACTTCCACTACTTCACATTCCTGTCTCCTGCCCACAGCTGATACCCACCACTTAGGCATACCTCTCTTTTCCCTTAGTCCCTTGTGTTGACTACTTCCCTCTCCTTCAAATCTGAACGTAGGCTCCAGTAGCTGTGGGATTCTTTCCTGACTGCTCCTCATAAGCACACAAACACACCCAGACTGGGGGGTAGGTGCCCTCCTCCCCTTTCAGCATTTAAAGCTCTACCTTTAATTACTGTATCCCCCAGGATCAGTCTGGAGCTCAAAAAACATTTATTAAGATGAAAATTTTAAAATATATATAGCAAACCTACCATTTTAGTCATTTTAAAGAGTATAGTTCTGTGATATTAAGCGCATTTACATTGTTCTAATGCAACAGTCTCCTCTAAGCATCTCCAAAACTTTTGATCTTTCCTAACTGAAACTGTACTCAATAAATAACAACTTCTCATTCCTTTCTCCCACAAGCTCCAGGCAACCATGATTCTACTTTTTGTCTCATGAATTTGACTAGATACCTCATATAAGTGGAATCATTCAGTATTTGACCTTTTGTGACTGGTTTATTTTAATGTCCTCAGGGTTCATCCATGTTGTAGCATGAGTCAAAATTTCCTTTCTTTTTATGGGTGAATGATGTTCCATTGTATATGTATACCACATTTTATTTATCCATTCATCCATCAGTAGACATTTGGGCTACTTACAACTTTCGTCTGTTATGAATAATGCTGATATAGACATAGGTGTAAAAATAACTTTTTGAGACCCTGTTTTCAATTCTTTTAGGTATATGTCCAGAGGTGGCATTGCTGGATTGTATGGCAATTGTTTAATTTTTTGAGAACTACTTCACATCAACTATCCTCTACATCAGCATGAATTTTATATTTCTACCACCAGTGCAAAGGGTTCCAGTTTTTCCACATCTTCTCCAAAACTTTTTTTTTGTCCTTTTCCTTATTTGTTTGTTTGTTTTTAATTCCTTATTTAAATTCAATTTAGTTCATTAACTTTCACTGTATTATTAGTTTCAGGGGTACAATTTAGTGATTTATCAGTTGCATATAACACCAAGTGCTCATTACTTCAAGTGCCCTCCTTAATGCCCATCAGCCAGTTATTCTTTCCCAGAACCCACCTCCCACCCAGCAACTGTTTTTTTCCTAGAGTTTAGCGTCTCTTATGGTTTCCTCCCTTCTATTTTCATCTTAGTTTATTTTTCCTTCCTTTGCCCTATGTTCATCTCTTTTGTTTCTTAAATTCCACATATGAGTGAAATCATATGGTATTTGTCTTTCTCTGACTGACTTTTTGCACTTAGCATGAAACCCCCTAGTTCCATCTACATTGTTGCAAATTACAAGATTTCATTCATTTGAATGTCATTATAGAAGTATATACCACATCTTCCTTTCTAAAAATTTAACTTATTTGTATTAGTTTCATTTGTAGAATTTAGTGATTTATCAGTTGCATATAACATCCAGTGCTCATTACATCAAGTACCCTCCTTCATGCCCATCACCCTATTAGACCTCCCCCCTTCATCTCACTGCAAGCAACCCTCAGTTTGTTCTGTAGAGTTAAGAAGCTCTTATGGTTTTCCTCCCTCTAGTTTTTTATCTTATTTCCCCTCCTTTCCCCTATATTCATCTGTTTGTTTCTTAAATTCCACATATGAGTGAAATCCTATGGTATTTGTCTTTCTCTGATTGACTTATTTTGCTTAGCATAATACCCTCTAGATCCATCCACATCATTGCAAACGGTAAGATTTCATTTTTGATGGCTGCATAATATTCCACACTGTGTGTGTGTGTGTGTGTGTGTGTGTGTGTGTGTGTGTGTGTAGATAGATAGAGATACCACTTCTCCTTTATCCATTCATCTGTTGATGGACATCTGGGCTCTCTCCATACTTTGGCTATACTGTGGACATTGCTGCCATAAACACTGGGGTACAGGTGCCCCTTCAGATCACTACATTTTTATCCTTTGGATAAATACTTGGTAGTACAATTGCTGAGTCATAGAGTAGCTCTATTTTTAACTTTTTGAGGAACTTCTATACTGTTTTCCAGAGTAGCTGCATCAGCTTTCATTCCCACCAACAGTGTAGGAGGGTTCCACTTTCTCGGCATCCTTGCCAACATCTGTTGTTCTCTGTTAGTTTTAGCTATTCTGACTAGTGTGAGGTGGTATTGTGGTTTTGATTTGTATTTCCTTGATGCCAAGTGATGTGGAGCATATTTTCATGGGTCCATGGGTCCACACAATAAGACCATTTGTGTGCCTTCCTCGGAGAAATATCTGTTCATGTCTTCTGCCCATTTGTAGATTGGATTATATGATTTTTGGGGGTGTTGAGTTTGGTAAGTTCTTTATAGATCTTGGATACTAGCCCTTTATCTGATAAGGCATTTGCAAATATCTTCTCCCACTCTGCCTTTTAGTTCTGTCACTATTTCCTTTGCTGTGCAAAAGCTTTTTACCTTGATGAAGTTTCAATAGTTCCTTTTTGCTTTTGTTTTCCTTGCCTTTGGAGATGTGTCTAGCAAGAAGGTTGCTGTGGCTGAGGTGGAAGAGGTTGCTGCCTGTGTTCACCTCTAGGCTTTTGATGGATTCCTGCCTCACACTTAGGTCTTTCATTCATTTTTAATTTATTTTTGTATATGGTGTAAGAAAGTGGTCCAGTTTCATTCTTCTGCATGTGGCTGTCTAATTTTCCTAGCACCATTTGTTGAAGAGAGTGTCATTTTTACATTGGATATTCTTTCCTGCTTTGTGGAAGATTAATTGACCCTAAGGTCAAAGGGCCATTTCTGGGGTCTCTCTTTTGTTCCGTTGATCTACATGTCTGTTTTTGTGCCAGTACCATACAGTCTTTTTTTTTTTTTTTAAATACCATACAGTCCTGATGACTATAGCTTTGTAATATAGCTTGAAGCCCAGACTTGTGATGCCTCCAGCATTGGATTTCTTTTTCAATATTACTTCGGCTATTTGGGGGTCTTTTGTTTTTTTTTTTTTTGGTTCCATACAAATTTTAGGATTGTTTGCTCAGGGTCTATGAAAAATGCTGATGGTATTTTTTTTGTCTGGCAGTATTTCGGTAGGGATTGCATTGAATGTGTAGATTGCTTTGGGTAGCATAGACAGTTTCACAATATTCTTCCAATCCTTGAGCATGGAATATTTTTCGATTTCTTTGTGTCTTCCTCGTTTCTTTCACAAGGGTTCTATAGTTTTCAGAGTACAGATCCTTCTTTGGCTCGGTTTATTTCTAGGTAACTCAATGTTTTTTTGGTGCAATTGTAAGTGGGATTGGTTCATTGATTCCTCTTTCTTCTGCCTCATAGTGTATCAAAATGCAATTGACTTCTGTGCATTGATTTTATTTTTTTATTTTTATTTATTTATTTTTCTCCCCAAATATGTTTATTTTAATATTTCAGTGTTACAAGGTTGATTGTTCATGCACCACACCCAGTGCTCCATGTAGTACGTGCCCTTCTCGATACCAACCACCAGGCTCACCCCCCCCCACCCCCTTCCCTCCAAAACCCTCAGTTTGTTGCTCAGAGTCCACAGTCTCTCCTGGTTCATCGCCCCATCCGATTTCCCCCCATTCGCCCTTCCCTTCCTTCTCACGAGGCCCTCCATAATTTTCTTTATACTCCACATGTAAGTGAGACCATAAGATAATTGACTGTCTCCGCTTGACTTATTTCACTTTGCATAATCTCTTCTAGTCCTGTCCATGTTGATACAAAAGTTGGATATTCATCCTTTCTGATGGAGGCATAATATTCCATTGTATGGATGTACCACATCTTCCTTATCCATTCATCTGTTGAAGGGCATTTTGGTTCTTTCCACAGTTTGGCTATTGTGGCCATTGCTGCTATGATCATTGGGGTACATGTGGCCCTTCTTTGTACTGCGTCTGCTTCTTTGTGGTAAACACTGAATAGTGCAATTGCAGGGTCATAGGGTAGCTGTATATTTAATTTCCTGAGGAATCTCCATACTGTTTTCCAAAGTGGCTGCACTAACTTGCATTCCCACCAAATGTGGAGGAGGGTTCCCCTTTCTCCGCATCCTCTCCAGCA
>CM052811.1:78382170-78397323 GCA_028533885.1 Nasua narica | reverse complement strand
GTCCTTCGATGGATAAATGGATAAAGAAAATGTGGTACTTACATTCCGTGGAATATTAGCTACCAGAAAAGATGAATATCTACCATTTACAATGACATGGATAGAACTGGAGGATATGAGGCTAAGTGAAATAAGTTAATCAGAAGAATGCAAATATCATATTGTTTCACTCATATGTGGAAGATAAGGAATAGTGTAGAGGATAATGGGGGGGCAACTGAATGGAAAGAAATCAGAGAGGGAGACAAACCATATGAGACTCCTGACTCTGGGAAACAAACTAAGGGCTGCAGAAAGGGAGATAGGTTGGGGGATGCATTAACTGGTTGATGGGTATTAAGGAGGGTACATGATGTGATGAGCACTGGGTGTTATACTGAATGATCAACCATTGAACATCATATCAAAGCCAATGATGTACTACTATACCTTGACTAATTGAAGTTAAGAAAGAAAGAAGGAAGGAAGGAAAGAAGGAAGGAAGGGAGAAAGAAAGAAAGGGAGGGAGGAAGGAAGGAAGGAAGAAAGGAAGAAATAAAGAAAAGTAAGAGAAAGGAAGGAAGGAAGAAAGGAAGAAAGAAAGAAAAGTAAGAGGAAGGAGGGAAGGAAGGAAGGAAGGAAGGAAGGAAGGAAGGAAGGAAGGAAGGAAGGAATTAGGTCCCATGAGGGGAAGCAGAGAAGTGCATAGGGAGAGTAGAGGCATTGAAGAGGTTTGGAGGCCAAGGCAGGCTTCAAAAGTAGATGAGACCAGAACCAGTAGATGATACTGGTCTTAGAGGAGGGAAAGTGTTAGCCACATGCGTTTCTGAGGAAGGACATTCCAGAAAGAATAAATGGCTAGTATGAAAGCCCTGAGATAAGGTTGTGTTTGGTGTCTCCAAGGACCAGTAGGATCCAGTCTGCTGGAGTGGTAGCAACACCAGAGAAACCACATGGACCCTCCTTCCTGGTAAGACTTTGTCTCCTCATCTGAGTGTAATGGACGCTAATAGCCCATGTGAGCAGGGATTGGGCTGGCCTAGTTTAAGTCTGCTGTGCTGAGAATAGGCTCAGGGGATATGGGCAAGAGGAGCACCAGGAGCCCACAGCATAACCCAGGTGAGAGGTGACAGTGGCTCCCACCAGTGGGTCGGTTAGAAGCAGTGATTGGATATTTGGAATAGCCGGAAGAATGTCTTAAGAGTCTGGGTATGAATCTGGGAAGGAGAAACCCAAGATGACCCCAAAGTTTCTTATTGTTGGTTTGTTTACATGAGCAGCTGGAGTTACCTTTATTTGACTAGGGACAGGTGAAATTGTTATTTTTGACAGTGGATTGACATGAGGGTTTTTATTTTAGAAGTTGGAATTTTAGATGAGTATTAGAAAATTATTCCCTAAACCTCGGTTGGCAGAGCTTCAGAGGCAATGACTGTTTGTTAAGGTCCTAGACCTCCTTGGGGACTGAGACTTTAACTCCTGCTCCTAAATCCAAATTTGGAAAAGCCTACTGGGCTGGTCTGGAGTGGCTCTGCCTAAATTTTAGGGAGAGCCAGCACAATGCCAAAGGTCTGTGGGGCACCAGGCTCAGGTCCAGCCCAGTCACCCTGAGCAGCTCTGTGCTTTAGAGAACAATGGCAAAACACAAGGGTGAACTTTGGGCACTGTAACTCGGAGTCTGAGCCTGGAACAGCAGGGAACCACACACAAGCAGACATGTGCTCACAAGCCTTCCAGCAGTCCTAGGAGGCAGCAAGAAAACCTCCAGTAGCCAGCTGACCAGGCACTGCTCTCTCTGGCTATTTACTACCCTTACTGCATCTATTCCATTTTGTTTTTACCTGCTAATCTGGTTGGCAGAAATGACTGTCGTATCATTTTGCATTTTTATAATTCCGAGAGAGGTCTGAGCATCCTATACGAGTGCTGGCTTACACTGAATCATTGCTGTTACTCTTACCGACTTTTGATGCCTGACTTGTTCTTTTCTCTCTGGAGACACTTCTCTGTGCTGTGTACACAGGGTGCAAACCCAGGTCATGATCCGGGGGTCCTGGGATTGAGCCCTGTGTGGGGCTCCCAGCTCAGTGGGGAGTCTTCTCCCTCTCTCTGCCCCTCTCTCATGTTTGCGCTTCCTCTCTCTCTCTCCCTCTCCCTCTCTAGTGCTCGCTCTCTCTCAAATAAATAAATAAAATCTTCAAAAAAAGAAATTTTACTCTGACAGTGTGTTATATGCAGGGAGGAAGAAAGAAAGGAGGAATATTGAGCTGGCAAGATACCCCAACAACAAACCACAAGGTAAAGAGCAATTAACATGTAAACAACAACAACAACAACAACAACAAAAGATGACCACCATACAATGTTTAGGGGTGTTTGAGTGAATGTGAACACATCCTGTTAGGTAAAAGACATTTCAAAAGATATGGTACTATTTTATTAGTCTTTCCACACTACAGCTCAGAATGTAATAAAAATACGAACTACTGAAACCTCAGCACTTACGCACATTAACTGATGAATCTTAGCATTTGGGAGTTCAGCAATTTCACTTCTGGCCAACTCTTATAAACATTTGGGTCTTAATTACTGCTATTATTTGGCTAATATGTAGCCGCTTTTCCTACTATGTTTGCTCTTATATAGTGATTTTTTAAAAAAAAAGTTCACATTAATCACCCACACTCCCCCAAAGACCTCTTTCAGAGTGACAAATCTCTTTGTACAACCCATTCCTAGTCCTGCTCCCAAATCTGATCAATTCTTTTTGCTATTTTTGTGATATAATTATTATGCTTCTCTGTTTGAGGTTAGGAAACGGGTAAGAATGTGGTGAGCGTGTTCATATAGGAGCAAAGGTCTTTTGAAAGAAGAGGCCATCACCTAAATAGCCACACTTCTGTTGTCACATTAGATAACACAGGAAAAGTCAATATACCTATGGCATAGCTGTAATAAAAGAAACTGACTCAGAGCCCAAAGAATATAGAGTGAGAGAAGGAAAGATCTAGAGAAATAAATTGGTCATGAACCTCAGCCTAGCACTTTCTGAAACCACCAAGCAATATAAACCTTCCAACATATTCCTGATAGGAACTCTTAGAGGACATACAGGGAAAGTCAAGGTCAGAACAAGGAAGGAATGCTCTAAAGTGAATTCTCTTTTAGTGTGCATTCAAGGCTTGTCTTACTGAATAGTTGACCATTCGTTATATTTGTGTGGGATCTTAGAGAGAGGCAGGGTTGTACCCAGACAATGTCCATACATCCAGGTAGCATAGGACAAGCTCTGGCCTACTACATGATGCCTTTGGCCAGAATACCAGGTGGATCACTGGGAGTTCAGCCCATGGAGCCATAAGCTGGACTGAAAATCAGGGAATGCAAGCCAAATGAGACACTGGTCCAGGATCCGCCCCAAACAAACAGAGGGTGGAATTGGTGTTTGGTTTTGCTTCACCTCCTCTTTTTAACTCCTGCTTTAATAACCTCTAACCCTGAGTTTTCAAGCCCTCCACACTTATCTACTCCAGAGAACTTTTCATGGAAGTTATACCTTTCTTTACCACTCGCGCAATTGGTATTTCTCCATGGCCTAGTCTCAGTCATTTGTCATGAGGAAAGTAAGCTAAAACATTACCAGTGAAGGGCAACCAGCTTGTGGCATCTCCCTTCTTGGAGGTATCACATAGTAGGACTTTTGACTTTGTAGCAGACTTATAGGAGTAGCATTGTAGGCAGATGTCCATAGTATCCTCCAAATCAAACCCTTTAGGTGATTGCTTACTTTAACTCCATGTGCAAGGTAAGTGGCAATGCTGAGCCCAGAACCCGTGCTCCTGAGAACGTATCCCTTACATGTTGGAATCCATGGTTTTCCTTCGGGCACAAAGTTGGTTTTGAAGTTCCTGTTATTCACAAATTCTCTTTTGCCTTTGCTTTTCCCTAGACTCCCAACTGTACTTCTATTTCACTATTTATTCTTTTGTCATTTCCTTAAAGGAAAAAAGTCATCAAGATTCTGCCTTCTGATTATGGTAACTCCCTGTGGACTTTGATGGGGCTTTCCTTATCTTTTCTTCTTACTATGTTCTTATTAGCTGTAACTATATTTCAATATGGAAGCGTTTTATTTCCACAGGATATGCAAACAATAATTAATCTCTCCAGTGTCCCCTATAGATTGCCAAGTACTCACACTAGGTTGCAAGTATGATAATTATTATTTTTACTTTGACCTGAATTTATTACAATATATCCTGGACATTGAATGCTATTCAACTTAAAATGTCCTTCAGACTTTCTTTTGGTAAGAACTTTTTAAAAACAATATAATAGTACCAATACAAAATTACCCAGAACATCTGCCTCTACTCATTAAAGATAAACTACTGCAATAAAGCTAGAAAACAGACAAAATAAATGAAAAGTTTTTTTCAGAGATTGAACAACAGGCAGAGCAGGAAAGTAATCCCCAAGAGAAGAGAATCAAACAAGGTAAGCCCTAAGATTGTCTCAGCTTCTTTTCTGGAGGCAGAGTCTAGCCTGCAGCAAAGGGAAATGGAACTTAAAGAGATACCAGAGGACTAAACGAGTTGAAAGAAAAAGATCATAGTATGGGAAGCCAACATAGCAGAGTACTAAAAGGGGAGGGTTCCAACGAGTGCTTCGGACATGTGTGGGACCCCTTGTCAGTATAACTGAGAACAACTAGTGTGTGTATAAAATTAAAGTACACAAGGCACGAGAAGAACTACTAGAACTACCAGAAAATAGAATATTGGCACAACAGAACAGACTCAGGAGAGACTTTATAATACTTCTGGGCCAAGACCCTAGAAGACTCAGAAGAGTCCCACCTGAGTCGTGGTGTTAAAGTAGCACTACTATAAAGGTTGTCTTCTGTCCACCCAAAACCAAAACAAACAAAAAAACCTTTAAAACCAACATAGGAAAATATCTGCAGGAAACTTAACTGGTCACCAAAACAAAGTACCATGCTCTTAATAGAATATAGTTAAATCCAGCATCCAACAATGTAAAATTTGCCATTGATACAAACAGGGGCAATAATGAATCTCTTTTAAAACGAATGAACCCAAAACTGACACAGATGATGTAAATAGCACATAAGAACGTTAGAACACCTAATATAAATATTATAAATATTTTTGATGATCTAAAAGAAAGCACTATGAGAAGAGAAATGAGACATAAATGGAACATATAGAAATGAAATCCAATGTCCCAAATGAACAAATATATTGGATGAGATTAACAGCAGATTAAACTCTACAAAAAGAAATTAGCTTAAAGACATAGTAATAGACCCAGAAGACAACACAGAAGAGAAATGACCAAAGACTCAATTACTCAATCAAAAGACTCTCAATTACTTACTGGACAACAACAAGCAATCTAACATATGTAGAATTGGAGTACCAGAGGAGAGAAGCTGGGGGGAGATTGAAAATTGTTTTGTTTGTTTGTTTATCTCCTTTGGTTTTTGTTCGTTCATTTTGTTTTGTAAATTCCATGTATGAGTGAAATCATATGGTGTTTGTCTTCTTCTGACTGACTTATTTCACTTAGCATTATTAATACTCTCTAGCTCCATCTATGTTGTTGTGAATAACAAGGTTTCATTCTTTTTTGAGGCTAATATGCCATTATATATCCATTTATCTATTGATGGACGCTTGGGCTTCCATGATTTGGTTATTGTAAAGGATCCTACAATAAACACAGGGGTGCATGTATCCCTTTGAATTACTGTTTTTGTTTTCTCTGGGTAAATACTCAGTACTGGAATTACTGGATCCTAGGGTAGTTCCATTTTTAATTTCAGGAAACTCCATAAAGTTTTCCACAGTGGCTATACCAGTTTACATTCCCATCAACAGTGTACAAAGATTCCTTTTTCTTCACATCCTCACTAACACCTGTTGTTTCTTGTGTTAAGTTTAGCTATTCTTACAGGTGTGAAGTGACATTTCATTGTAGTTTTGATTCGCATTTCCCTGATGATTGGCAATATAGAACATCTTTTCCTGTGTCTGTTGGCCCTCTGGATGTCTTTTTTGGGGAAATGCTTGTTCATGTCTCCTGGTCAATTTTTTAACTTGAGGATGATGATGATGATTGGTGTTGAATCATATCAGTACTTATATAAAATACTTATATAAAGTACTTATATTTTGGATACTAACTCTTTGTCAGATATGTCATTTGAAAATATATTCTCCCGTTCAGTAGGGTGTCTTAGTTTTGTTGATAGTTTCCTTCTTTTTCCCCCAAGTACGTTAGTTTTATTTTTTGAGTGTTACAAGATTGATTGTTCATGCACCACACTCAGCGCTCCATGTAATACATGCCCTTCTCAATACCCACCACCAGGCTTGCCCAACGCCCACCCCCACCCCTCCAAACTCCTCAGTTTGTTGCTCAGAGTCCACAGTCTCTCATGGTTCATCATCCCCTCCGGTTTCCCCGCATTCACCCTTCCCTTCCTTCTCACAATGCCCTCCATTATTTTCCTGATGCTCCACACGTATGTGAGACCATAAGATAATTGACTCACTCTGCTTGACTTATTTCACTCTGCATAATCTCTTCTAGTCCTGTCCATGTTGATACAAAAATTGCATATTCATCCTTTCTTTTTTTTTTAAGATTTTGTTTATTTATTTTATTAGGAGAGAGAGAGAATGAGAGAGAGCATGAGAAGGAAGAAGGTCAGAGTGAGAAGCGGACTCCCCATGGAGCTGGGAGCCCAATGTGGGACTCGATCCCGGAACTCCGGGTTTGAGCGGAAGGCAGCTGCTTAACCAACTGAGCCACCCAGGCGCCCATATTCATGCTTTCTGATGGAGGCATAATATTCCATTGTATAGATTTACCACATCTTCCTTATCCACTCATCTATTGAAGGGCATTTTGGTTCTTTCCACAGTTTGGCGATTGTGGCCACTGCTGCTATGATCATTGGGGTACATGTGGCCCTTCTTTGTACTGCATCTGCTTCTTTAGGGTAAATACCAAGTAGTGCAATTGCACTATAATAGGTAACTCTATTTTTAATTTCGTGAGGAATCTCCACACTGTTTTCCAAAGTGGCTGCACCAACTTGCATTCCCACCAACAGTGGAGGAGGATTCCCCTTTCTCCACATCCTCTCCAGCATTTGTTTACTGTCTTGTTGATTTTGGCCATTCTAACCGGTGCAAGGTGGTATCTCAGTGTGGTTTTGATTTGAATCTCTCTGATGGCTAAAGATGATGAAACAGAGGAGACTTAATGAAGTATTACTGGCAGAAGAACACGAATTTCAAAGGAGTATGTATCGGGTGGCAACTGAGGACAAAGGCCTTCTCCATGGACAAGTATTTATGTGGGAACACACAGCCACATTTTTGTGTTACTTTGTGTGTGCATGTGTGTGTTTGTGTGTGTGTGATAATCACATGATCATGGGAAAATTTACAAGAGCCATGTGAGATTGGGAAGTTACACGTGTAAGAGGAGAAAAAGAGGAGACACATATTAAAAAGAGAAAAAAACAAACACAAAATGGTGTATTTTTAAAACTTAGTATGTATGACATGACTCATTTACATAAAAGTATGTGTATGTGGAAAGAGTGACCTCTATAGCGACTCACTAATGGGATGTACATGACACACTGTCATGTGAGACAGAGCAGTTACATGAGAAACTATAATCTATTTGGTTAAAAACAAAAGGAAACCACTTGCTTTCCTATACACTACCAATCAAATATGGAAAGGGGAATTAGAGAATCGATTCCATTTACTGTAGCACCAAGAACCATAAGATACATGGGAATAAACCTAACCAAAGGGATAAAGGATCTGTACTTGAGGAGCTACAGAATGCTCATGAAAGAAATTGAAGACACAAAAAGGTGGAAAAGCATTCCATGCTCACGGATTGGAGAATAAACATTGTTAAAATGTCTATACTGCCCCGAGCAATCTATACTTTCAATGCCATCCCAATCAAAATTCCACTGGATTTTTTCAAAGAGCTGGAACAAACAATCCTCAAATTTCCATAGAACCAGAAAAGACCCTGAATGGCTAATGAAATGTTGAAAAAGAAAAAAAAGGTGGGGGCATCACATTGTCTGATTTCAAGCTTTACTACAAAGCGGTGACCACCAAGACAGCATGGTACTGGCACAAACACAGACACATAGACCAGTGGAACAGAATAGAGAGCCCAGAGATGGACCCACAACTCTACGGTCAAATCATCTTTGACAAAACAGGAAAAAAATATCCGGTAGAAAAAAGACAGTCTCTTCAAAAAATGGCGCTGGGAAAACTGGACAGCTATATGTAGAAGAATGAAACTTGACCATTCTCTTGCACCATACACAAAGATAAACTAGAAATGGATAAAAGACCTCGATGTGAGGCAGGAATCTATCAAAACCCTAGAGGAGAACATGGGCAGTCACCTCTATGACATTAGCCACAGCAACTTCTTTCAGGACATGTCTCCAAAGGCAAAGGAAACAAAAGTGAAAATGAACTTTTGGGATTTCATCAAGATAAAAGGCTTCTGCACAGGGAAGGAAACAGTCCACAAAACAAACAGGCGACCCACAGAATGGGAGAAGATATTTGCAAATGACACTACAAACAAAGGTCTGATGTCTAAGATCTATAAAGAACTCCTCGAACTCAACACTCACAAAACAGATAATCACATCAAAAAATGGCACTGCATGGAGCACCTGGTGTGGTGCATGAACAATCAATCTTGTAACACTGAAAAATTAAAATAAACAAATTTGGGGAGAAAAAAAAATGGCCAGAAGGCATGATCAGACACTTCTCCAAAGAAGACATACAAATGGCGAACAGACACATGAAAAACTGTTCATCATCTTTAGCCATCAGAGAGATTCAAATCAAAACCACACTGAGATACCACCTGACACCAGTTAGAACGGCCAAAATCAACAAGACAGTAAGCAACAAATGCTGGAGAACATGCGGAGAAAGGGGAACCCTCCTCCACTGTTGGTGGGAATGAAAGTGGTATCCACTTTGGAAAACAGTGTGGAGATTCCTCAGGAAACTAAAAACAGAGTTACCCTATGACCCTACAATTGCACTACTGGGTATTTACCCCAAAGAAGCAGATGCAGTACAAAGAAGGGCCACATGTACCCCAATGATCATAGTTGCAATGGCCACAATCACCAAACTGTGGAAAGAACAAAATGCTCTTCAACAGTTGAATGGATAGGGAAGATGTGGTATATCTCTACAATGGAATATTAAGCCTCCATCAGAAAAGATGAATATCCAATATTTGTATCAACTTGGACGCAACTGGAAAAGATTATGTGGAATGAAATAAGTCAATTGGAGAGAGTCAATTATCTTATGACTCACATGTGGAGCATCAGGAAAATAATGCATGGCATTGTGAGAAGGAAGGGAAGGGTGAATGGGGGGAAATTGAAGGGAGCGATGAACCACGAAAGACTGGACTCTGAGCAACAATCTGAGGGGTTTGGAGGGGTGATGGTGGGGGTTGGGCGAGCCTGGTGGTGGGTATTGAGAAGTTCATGTATTGCATGGAGCACTAGGTGTGGTGCATGAACAATCAATCTTGTAACACTGAAAAATGTAAGAAATATATTTGGGGAATAAAAGGAATCTGACACATGCTATAAATGGATGAACCCTAAGGACATCATACTAATGAAATCAGCCAGTCGCCAAAGGCAATTACTGTATGATTTCACTTATAGGCAGAATCTAGAGAAGTCAAAGTCATAGAAACAGAAAGTAGAATGGTGATTCCCCGGGATCGTGGGGAAAAGATCAGGGGGTTATTGTTTAATCAGAAGAGTTTCAGTGTGGGAAGATGAAAATTCTGGAACGGATAGTGGTGATAGTTTCCCAACTATGTGAATGTCTTTAATTCTACTGAAATGTATACTTAAAAATGATTAGAGTGGCCAATTTTATGTTAGAGATATTTTACCACAGTAAAAAGAAATAGGCAAACAGTGTCTGAGCCATGTGTATGTGGACTTGAGTGCTTGACTTAGGAGGGCACAAGGAGGGGACTGTGTTGGCCAGGTATAGGCTGCCTGAGGGAAGATAATTCTTTTTCTGTATGCAACATTGACATTGTTTCATTTGCCATAACAAACATTGATTAATTTTATATCTTAAAAATTTGAATAAGGAAATTGTCTCTTAATAGCAGGCTCACAAGGCATGTATGCATGCTGATCAAGGGTTGATTTTCCTCTGACTACAGATGACTACATTAAGAGTTTTCTTAACCCAGTGACTAACCTTGTAAAGGCCCGTTGCCCAGTGGGCTCAACAGTTGAGATGTGGTTTGCCCAGCAGACTCGTCCCAGTTTGGGCTTATGGAGCATAAAGGAGGAGAAAGTTCCCAGCTCCTGTGCATAATCATGGGCCTCAGTGCAGCCCACCCTGATGGCCCACCCCCCTTCACAAGGCAGCAGTGCTCATCTGACATGCAGGAGCAGGGTGTCAGAGGTGTCATGGCCTCTGGGAAGACAGACGTGATCATTGCGCTCAGATAAAATGAGACACGAGTTCTAGGTTCATGAATAAGTGGAACAGAATGTAGAGCGAAGCTTCTATGCTGCAGAGAAAACCCAGCCACGCCTGGCCATAGATGGGGGAGTTTTAAGAAGGGGATGGGGTTGGAATCTGAGTTTCAGATAGATCTACACGGGTTGAGATGAGAGGGAAAATCAGGTAAATAACAGTAATATGGCCAAAGGCCAGGATCTGGGAAGTGTGTTTATAAACAGGACACTGTGATGAAGCAGAATCCACACTGGGGAGGAGGAGGGAGTCAGGCCTTTATCATGTAAGAAAATCTGAAAAAGCAGGACCCAAGGAATTCCTTTACAAGCTGGCATGTTAACTTCCTCTTGTCTTAAGCGGAGCATTTTTTAATGTTCTGAGGGCTCTAGGAGGAGATGGTCTGAGAACATAAATAGAAAACCCTGTAATTTGAGAGCAAACACTTTATTTATTTGTTAGTTAGTTTGTTTGTTTATAACATATAATGATTATTTGCTTCAGGGGTACAGGTCAGTGAATCATTAGTCTTACACAATTCCCAGCACTCACCATAGCACATACCCTCCCCAATATCAACACTTCTATTTAAAAAAAAAAATATTTAATTTCCAACAAGCTTTTATTTCCTTTTCCTTATTCTATCCCTGCCATGGGTACCAACCATTTAGAATAATTGTCCATAATTGTGAAATATGTTATTCAGTAATGGGCAGAAGGAAGCTATAGGGATATGAAAGAAATATGTTATACACATAAAAAGCTAGGATTGGAAAAAGTAAAGACGATGTATGGAAACTAACATAGTTTTTCTCTAACTTGATTGGAATCCATGACTTCTGAAGTTAAAACTAGAAATTATAAGTAGGAACAAAGTCACATCTATGACAAAGTTCTTAAAGGCATAGTGTGTTTTCTATTTATTCTAAGTACTAAATAAGATATGTTGTTCCCACTGTGCAATATTGATTACTTTTTTCTTGATAAGGGATTTTAGGAAACTGCATATTTTTATACTTCATGTTCTGCCAGGTTTATAATATTATGGACATATATTTGGTGATATTTTATATATTTTATATTATGTAAAGTGCAATGAGATATACAAAGAAAGTATAAGACTATGACACTTCCCTCAAGAAGTTCCAGATTCAGAGGAGGAAAAAGTTACAAATAAAACTTAGCAATTATCTCAGGGCTGAGAAATTGGGTAGAGATTCTTCCCTGCCCAGATCCTTCCCTGTTCTTGTCTGGTGCCACCTGACACATCTCCTTGCAGGTGTTGGTAGCCAGTCTTAAGTTCCTGAAGTGCCCCACTCTGTCCCTGGCCCCCTCGCCTCTCCTATCAGAGCCCACACCAGTGCTCCATATCAAAGTCAGCTCTGGTGGCTCTTTCCCCAGCTTTCACACTCTGGCTTATCATGATCAGTATTTCCAAAGTCCGTGGATGATAACAGATACCCATCACCTTAGACAGGGGAAATCCTCCATAGCTAACATATGTAGAGACAGAGTGACCACTGGGGCCAGGAAGGGAGCACACTAACCTTTTGCCCAACTGAAACAAGCCCCTCCCTCCCTCTGACAAATGGCTTTGGTAGGTTCACTTGGGCTGCAGTTTTTGAAGAAGGTGCTAACTTGTGTGAATTGAGGTTTGAGATAGCTTGGGAATAAATACTGAAGAGTATCCACAAAATCACCCCATCCGAAATTGACTATTTTCTCCCTTCTGACCAATTAAAACCTATAGATAAATACTAGTGTTTCAGTGAGTTCTTCTTTTGCACTTCTGGATACAGCAAGAGGGCTGGAGATCTTTAAGCTGGGCTCAAAATGGCCTTTGAGGATACTGATAGATCTTGTATTCTATTTTTCTAGTTTCCCAAGGTCTTAAACTCACTTCTGTGTGTGATTATTTGATATATTTTTGTAGAATTAGTTTGATATAATTAAAACTTCCAGAAAAATGGCAAGAATAAAAAAGAACTTTTATTGTGTACTTTACCTAGATTCGCCAATTGTTTATATTTTGCTCCATTTTCTTTATCATTCGCTCAGTCTATATGGATATACATATTATGTATTTTATGTATGAGGGGTAGATATGTATTTACACTTCATACAGATGTAAATATATGTTTATTATATATCTATATATGTGCCAGATCCATTACATAGCTATTATATAGATGCATATGTGTATATATCCAATGATCTTATCCACAGCTCATGTACACCTTCTGCTAATCACCACCAATATTTGTGTTAGTCTCCCATTGCTGCTGTAATAAATTACCACATATCTATTGCCTTAAGTCCTTTTTTAAAGATTTTATTTTTAAAGTTATTATTCATCTATTTATTATCTATTATCTATTTATTTATTTATTTATTCAATATTTATTTATTAGAGAGAGAAGGAATAAGCAAGGAGAAGAGCAGAAGGAGAGGGAGAAACAGACTCCCTTGCTGAGCAAGGAGCCCAACATGGGGCTGGATCCCAGTACCCTGAGATCATGATCTGAGCCAAAGGCAGATGCTTAACTGACTGAGCCACCCATGCATCCCCACACTTAAGTAACTCCTTTTGAGCTACTATTTGTGAGTGGTATAAGATACAGATTTCTTGTACATGTGAATATACAGTTTTCTGTCGACCCTTTATTGATGACACTGTATTTTCTCCATGGAGTATTTTTGATTCTCCTTCAAATATTGTTGACCGTATATGCTTGGGCTTATTTCTGGACTCTTGATTCTGTTTTATTTGTCTCTTAATCTGCTTTTTGCCAGTGTTATTATACTGTTCTCATTACTATAGCTTTACAGTATAGCTTGAAACCAGAAACAAAGCCTCCTCTTTATTCTTTCTTTAGGTTTTACTTGGTTGTTGGTGGTCTTTTGTGGTCTTATATAAAGTTTAGGAGTTTTTCTCTACTTCTGTAAAAAAAGTCATTATTTGGAATCTCAAGAAGGATTGCATTGAATTTAGAGATGGCTTTTCATAGTATTGACATTTTAACAATATCAACTCTTCCAATCCATGAATACAGGGTGCCTTTCCATTTATTTCTTTTTTCAGTTTCTTTCATCCATGTCTTGTAGTTTTCAGGGTAGAAATCTTTCACCTCCTTAGCTAAATTTTTCTATAACTATTTTATTGTTTTTGATGTTATTGTGAGATTGATTTCTTTATTTCTTTTTCAGAAAGTTCATTGCTGATGTATAGCAATGCTTTGATTTTTGCGTATTCATTTTGTATCCTGCAACTTTATTGAATTCATTGATTAGATCTAACAGTTCTTGGTGGAATCTTTAGGGTTTTCTCTATATGGAATAATATAATCTGCTAATAGAGATTTTTCTTTTTATTTTTAAAAATTAATTAATTAATTAATATGCCCAATTGCCCTATCTAGTAATATGTTGAGTAGGAGTGGTAAGAGTAGGTTGAGTAGGAGTGGTAAGAGTAGGTTCATTTATCTTGTTCCTGATCTTAAAAGAAAACTTTTCAACATTCCATTGATTATGGTGCTAGCTGTGGGCTTGTCATATATGGTCTTTATTATGTTGGGATATATACCTTCTATGCCTAATTTAAGTTTTTATCATGAGTAGATGCTGAATTTTGCTAAATTCTTTTTCTACATCTATTGAGATCGTGATTCGTTTGTTTGTTTGTTTACTTGGCTAATATCATTTATCACATTGCTTGATTTGCAAATGTTGAATTATCCTTGCACCCCAGGGATAAATCCCACTTGGTCACAGGGACTGACCCTTTTAATGTGCTGCTGAATTTGGTTCTAGTGTTTTATTGAGAATTTTAGCATCTATATGCACCAGGGATACTGGACTGTAGTTCTCTTCCCTAGGAGTGTCCATTTTTGGTTTCGGTATTAAGATAATTCTGACGTCTTTGAAGAGTTTTGTAGCACTCCCTTCTCTTGAATTATTTTGGAAAAGTTTGAGAAGTATTGGTATTAATTCTTCTTTAAATATTTGGTAAAATTCACCATTAAAACCATCTGGTCCTGGACTTCTCTTTATTGAGAGATGTTTGATTACTTATTCCACCATCTCACTAGTAATTGGTTTATTCAGATTTACTACTTCTGATTCAGCCTTAAAAAGTTGTATTTTTCTAAGAATTTTCCACTTCTTCTAGATTGTCCAGCTTGTGGGTGTTCACTGTGCCTTCTTCTTCTTATTTATTATTATTTTGGGACCGTTGCTGTTTTTTGTTTTGTTGTGTTGTGTTTTTGTAGTTCTATGGTATAAGTTGTAACATCTCTTTTTTCATTTACAATTGTGTTGACTTGCGTTCTCTTTATATTTTCCTCAGTTAGTCTAACTAAGGGTTTGCCAATTTTGTTTTCTTTCAAAGAAGCAACTCTTAGTTTGGTTAACCTTTTTTGATTGTTTATCTGTTCTTCATTTTATTTATTTCTGCTCTAGTCTCTATGGTTGACTTCTATTTACTAACTTCAGGCTCAGTTGTTCTCTCGTTCCCTAAGCATAGAGTTAGGTTGCCTATTTGGGATTTTTTTTTTTTTTTTTTTTT
>CM052811.1:78359191-78381670 GCA_028533885.1 Nasua narica | reverse complement strand
GGTGGCTTCTCATTTTTGAAGACCTAATGGCTGGCTCTTCCCTACACTTCCATCTGTTCTCTTGGCTCCTCCTTGCTCTCTGTCTGGGTCACACAAGACTTATTTTTGTCCCTCCTTACCACATCCTCTTCTTTGGGACTGTGTGGACTTAAATGTTCTTTCTAGAAATGTCCTATCTATGATTTCCCACCCACCTTCCTCAGAGAGACCTCCTTGACCTCTCTGACCAGAGGATCAACAGTTGTTGCTCTATAACAAGACGACCGTAAACAGCCAGCTCTTCAGCAATATGAGGGAATATGGGACCAGAGTGGGAGGCACTGGCTAGAGAGTGTCCCTTAGTGACTGTTTCCAATTTTAGTATATGTGCTGCCAAAGCCAGCACTAGTAACTGTTTCCAAACCATGCTTCCCATAATACATGTTTCTGACTAGGTCACTGTCATAGGAAATTTTCATGTATTTGCCTTTTCTCGGCTCCCCGCAGAAGCTGTTTGATGTCACATTCAAAACAGACAAGGGGGGCCTGAGTGGTGCAGACTTTGGTCATGATCTCAGGATCCTCTGATCCAGGCCCTCCCTGCTCAGCAGGGAGCTTTCTTCTCCCTCTCCTTCTGCCACTCCCTACCGCTCATTTTCTCTCTCTTTCCCTCTCAAATAAATAAAGTCTTAAAAGAAAAGGCTAGAGCCTCAACTTTGAGATTATAAGGTGGGCAAATAAGTGACACTATGGTAAGGTGAACATCTGTTTGTAATTAAGCAGAAGCCCAAAGGTCCTGGGTCAAAATATGTGACCCAAACAAAAAAAAATCAGAGTGTGGGCAAGTGGAACATTTTTGAAAGCAAAACAAAAGGACAAACTTAAAGATTTTCCGATTACTAGGGCAAGGGACAAGGAGCAGAGTGGTATCTGACCACCTCTGCTCAGTGCTGCACCTGGTGACCTAGCCTCTCCTTCCTCCTAAATCCCCACTGCCTTGAGCAATGCCTTCCTCCAAGAAATAGCTCCTGACATCTGAACAGAGCTATAAAGCCTTTGTTGTTTTAAGTACAAATGTGTTTTAACTCTTGAGGCTTGCTTGGAGGCTCCCCAGGGAAGGAACAAAAATCCACCACAGCATAGAAAGGGGAGGCTCTTGACACAGGCTAATGTTTAGGGACTTAGCACCTGCAACCTGGCTGGCCTACTTCTTTGAGAAACGGGGTGGGGTGTGTGGTGGGTCCTGGGCTGGTGGTGTTTTCCTCTTAACTAGAATCTGGTAAAAGTCTATCCAAACTTGGCTTTATTTTTTTGTGTACTTGTGGACATATGTTCTTAAAAAATAATAATAATGAAGGCCATTTGCATAATCTTCTCCAAGGAGGTAGGCTCTAAGTTTATTGTGGGTACCAGCCCAGCCTCAAGGGTCCCTTCCCATCCCTTCCCACAGTACCCAGCAAGACATTGTGGCAATATGGAGACCACACTTGCTCCAGGTGGGATCTCTGCATGGGGAGCTTTGCTGGGAGCCCTGTCAGATACTCTGCGTGGCCTTGGTCTGACCTTCCAAAGGTGACCTGTGCGGATGCCCCACGCCCTGTAATCTTCCTGTATTCTTAGGAGACTGCCCGTCAGCCGATGAACTGCCAGTCCCGAGGTCCTCTGCGTGGAGCGTCGGTAAAGACCTCCGGTGGCAATGTGGAGGCCGGGTGGCAAGAGGCCCACCACCAACAGGCCCCAGTAGTCGGAGGAAGAGGCAGCCCCTGGGGGATAAGAACGGTAGGGTTAGGGCCTCAGCACGCTCCTTCTCCCGGGTGCCTGCAAACTTTCTAACAGGGCAGAGATGGCGCGTAGGGAAGTCCCCGGCAGGGCAGAGAACAGCCCAAGGGCTGGCCTCGAAGCCCCAAAGCCTCCTGCGCTAAAGCCAGGAAGCTGGGCAGATTTTGGACACGCTAGGGCAGAGCACCGCCGCCCCGGGCCCACAGACAAAGCTGCTTCCTTGGCGGGCCAGCGCTGGAAGACCTGGGCCCTCCGCCCCTCCCAGCCGCCTCGCCACTGGAGCCCTCTCTCACTGCCTCCCCCGTTCCTGGCTGCTCCTCTCGCTCCAGGGCCAAGTAGAATGGATGCAGTCTCTTACAGAAATTTATGGAAAGACTTTTTCTAACTTTATAGATAAATCACTTTGTCACGTTTTCTTCTGCCATTCTTTCCTCAGAGATTGAACAGGTGAGGGGGCTACTTAGAAGGGGTAGGACCGAAGTTGGTAAGAGGCACATGCACATCTCCTAAACTGGCTCTTATGAATGAAGCGGCTGGAGTATATTTAAATACTTTTGATAAGAATAAAATATACAACAGTGAATAACTGAAATCAGTGAAATAGAAGTTCCTTCCTCCCTTATCACTTATCTGTGGTTTCCTTTTAAGACCTAAGAATCTGTTTTGCCATGTCACTTGTATTTTTTACATCCTAAATTGCCTTTGTTTTGTATTCTTTAGAGTTGGCTTCAGGGTCTCCGTCACTTGGGGTTTCTTAAATTTTTTAAGGTGTTATGTTATTTACCATAAAATACACACTATTTTCTGATGCAGGGTTCCAAGGGCCATTGTTTAGGTACAACATCCAGTGCTCCATGCAATACATGTCCTCCTTAGTACCCACCACCAGGCTAACCTCCCCAAAACCCTCAGTTTGTTTCTCAGAGTCCACAATCTCCCATGGTTTGTCTTCCCTCTGATTTCCCTCAATTCCCTTTTCCTTTCCTTCTCCTCATGTCCTCCATGGTATTCCCTATGTTCCACAAGTAAGTGAAACCATATAATTGACTTTCTGTGTTTGAGTTTTTTAACTACCAGAGTTTTTCATAGAAATTTCTCTAGAATGGGAACTCTTTCCTCCAAATATGGCAAACCATTCCCTGAGGAGATATCCGAGTTCCATTTTTTCAACTGTGAGACCTGTCTCCTTTTTAGTTTGTGGTT
This sequence comes from Nasua narica, assembly GCA_028533885.1. Classification (NCBI taxonomy): domain Eukaryota; kingdom Metazoa; phylum Chordata; class Mammalia; order Carnivora; family Procyonidae; genus Nasua; species Nasua narica. Next base: position 78,378,709 of record CM052811.1, on the reverse strand, counting down.
CCTTCTTTAATATTTATCTAATTCCTACTTCAGTGTGTAATTAGATGTGTGATATTGATAATTGTACATTTTTAGATAAATACTACTTTCATGAAAGTGCCACGCCAATCTGGCAGTGAACAAATAATTCATTTAATGGTTCTGCTAGAAAAAATGGAAACTAGTCAACTACCCTTCCTAGCTAAATTTAAGTGTTAGAAACTGTCCCAATGAAATATGTATTGGCTTCAAATTCATTTGAAATTTATTATTGACAAAACTAAGTGTTTGGGAAGTCAGTGATGTGAGTGAGTGAGTGTAAGAGTTTATGCCTTTGGGTAATCGAACTTGGACAAATTTATTTTTGGCATATATTTTGGCTTGTAGATAATGAACTGTATTCAGTATTTGTGCCAGAAATGGCATTCTAGAGCAGACAACTCTGGAGATATAACACAAATCTCTCTAAAACCAAGTTAACATAACAAACACCTCACTTATAAAAATCACTATCTGCAAAAACAGGAAAAAAATTAACATAAAGTTTCAAATGCATGTGATTTCTCTGTTCTGTTGTTCTCTAGGTCTTGTATAGCATCTTGAAAATTTTTGGAGCAAGTATACTTGCTTATGGCCATTTTGTCCATTTTATTGAGATACAATTTACAAATGACTTTGTGTAAGTTTAAGGTACCCAGTGTAATGATTACATATATGAATATATTTTTATATTTATAATTTAGTGTAAATTGATAACCATAGTAAGGTTACTTACAAATCCATTGCCTTGTGTTACTTTTGTGTCCAGATGTGTATTTATATTTATATATAAAAAGCATTACTTTATCCATTTTTTGGTGATTTTTTAAATTTTTTATTTTTTTCCCCCAAATACATTTATTTTATTTTTTCAGTGTTACAAGATTGACTTTATCCATTTTTCCACAGAGGAACACCTAGACTGTTTCTATGTCATGTCTATTGTAAGTAATGCCACAGTGGAAATAGGGATACAAGTATCTCTTCAAGATATATACTTTCGGATATATACTCATAAGTGGGCTTGTTCTATCATAATGTACCAATACTTTAATTTTTGAGACACCTCCGTATTGTTTCCATCATGATTATACTGTTTTACGTTCCCACCACACTTTTCTCAACATCCTTACCAACATTTGTTATCTTTTGTCTTTTTTTTTTTAAATTTTTTTATTTATTTATTAGAGAGAGACTGAGAATGAGAGGGGAGAAGGTCAGAGGGAGAAGCAGACTTCCCGCAGAGCCGGGAGTCCGATATGGGACTCGATCCCAGGACTCCGGAATCATGACCTGAGCCGAAGGCAGTTGCCTAACCAACTGAGCCACCCAGGCGCCCATCTTTTGTCTTTTTAATAATAACCTTTAGTAATAGTAAATTTCATTTGAGCATAGTTTAAAATGATGCTGTTCCATTAATCATTTTCTCTTCAGAGACTATTGCGACACACAAAAACATTTATAATTTTCTATGATCAACATTCAATGTAATACGCTCTGGGTCTAGGCTTGTTTTCTTGCATATTTAACAATTGGGCCTGAGGAAATTACAGAACTTCTCTGTGAATTTGTTCCTTCTTCCTGTTAACAAGGAAGGATAAAGATGACCTCACTGGTTTAAATTTTCTTTATTAGAGAGGAGTACTCCAAGTCTTGTGAGGATAGACATAAAACTTGATTTTTTATATTAGCTCTGCAACAAAACTGCAGCTGTGAAGCCTCTGACTTTGGTTGTAAGAAAACAGTGCAGTTCTTGCATGGTTTCTCTTGGGATCCTCTCTGTGTCCTCCCCAATCCATAAGCACCTCATCAATATGTGTATAATTTTTTAACACAGTGCGTCTGTGACCATCCCTGTTACCTAACTCTGAATTCTCAAATGACTCTTTTAAAGGAGAACTTTGGTATGCTCCTATACCTCGCACTGCAATTATGTATCAGTGAAACTTCCCACATGAGAAAGGAAGGCCTAAACTCCTTTGAAAAGGGATTTTTCTATAAGATTTGTCTTCAAGATTTGTGTGAGACTGGAAATTTCCAAGTTTAAATATGTGAAGTCGTTGAATGACACATCAAACTGGCTCTAAAACATATTTTTAAATTTAATTTTATTTTTTCAATGTTCCCAGAGTGATTGTTTATGCACCTCACCCAGTGCTCCATGCAATATATGCCCTCAATACCCACCACCAGGCTCACCCATCCCCCACCCCTCCAAAACCCTCAGCTTGTTTCTCAGAGTCCACAGTCTTTCATGCCTCTTCTCCCCTCCAATTTCCCCCAATTCACTTTTACTTTCCTTCTCCTAATGTCCTCCATGTTATTCTTTATGCTCCTCAAGTAAGTGAAAACCTAAGATAATTGATTTTTTTCTGCTTGACTTATTTCACTCAGCAAAATCTCCAGACCCATCCATATGATACAAATATTGGGTATTCATCATTTCTGATGGAGGCATAATATTTCATTGTATATATAGACCATATCTTCTTTATTCAATTGTCTGTTAAAGGGTGTCTTGGCTCGTTCCACAGTTTGGCGATTGTGGCCATTGTTGCTTGAACATTGGGGTACATGGGGATCTCCTTTTACTGTATCTGTATCTTTGATGTACATAGCCAGTAGTGCAATTGCAGGGTCATGGAGTAGCTCTATTTTTATTTCTTAAAGAATCTCCACACTGTGGAATTGCATTTTTGCTGAGCGCCCTGCAGCTTGACTTCCCTCACTTCAGGCTGGAAGCCTACGACCGGTGGGGGAGGTGGATGGAGCATTTCCTTGCACCACTCTGTCCTTCAGGGGAGCCACCTGCACTTCAAATTCACTCCTAAAATCACTCTCAAATAACTCAGGAGGCCCATCAAGTCCCAGTTCTAAATTTCTGTCCTTGCTGCTGCTCTTTCAGTCGGTTCATGCATGTGTGTTCCAGAAGTCATGCAAAGAGATGTGTGGACAAAGTTTAGGGATCACTTCACTGCTCTTTCCTTTCTAGGATTCTAGGGGGGCGGTGGTTTCAGTGCTTGTGCAGCATGACAAATTGCCTTGATCATGATGGCGATTTACCAGATGTTGATCAAAGTGCTGGGGAGGCCATCACGTGCTGGGATTCCCCTGATATGTCAGAGAGACAGATCCGTTCTGGGGAACTTCTCTAGAGTATATTTTAGGAGTGGCGCTCAGCAAGAGTTTGGAAGGAGATCATGAGATGAACTTGTGCTCTCTCCTGGTCCACCTCAGGTGCTGCCAAGGCAACCACCAAGGGCTCTTCCTTATAGCAATGAGGATGAGGGGACCTGTGTGGGTGCCCTGAGGCAAATCACTGCCCGAAGAACCAACTCAAAGATTCGGACCATGATCCTTGGATACTGCAAGGAAGAACGTTGCCATCCTTTTTTAAGCTGAGGCTTTGGGAAAACAAAAGAGAGGTAAGCAGGGCTGAGATTTATGTGGGTGACATCACAGGCCCAGGGGAGTTTGGTTTGGAGAAAGGCAGCTGGAAGAGCTGCTCTGAGTTTTAAGGGATGGTATGATAGTAGTCAGGGCTCGTGGCTCATGGGCATGGCATCCCAGGAAGGTAACCAAGGTTGAGGGGGCCACCTTAAGTGAAGGGAGACTATGGAGAGGGTGAATATTCTTATGGAAAAAAAGAACAGAGACCAAATTGAGGGAGGGGAAGCCAGTCAAGAAGACTCGAATGAGTTAAAATGGAGGCAAGGTCATCTCTGACTCATTGGAAGGGGATTGGAGACCCAAGGCAAGGCTGAAGATGGTGGGGCAGAGGTCCACTAGAAGGTGAACCGAAGCTAAGGCAGAAGTTGCATGAATGGTTACAAAAACTTGGGAGGACAAGGCAGTGGATGGGAGCAAGAGATCTTATCTCACAGGGGTGTGGCAGAGGAGTTGGGGTTAATCTCAGCAGGGAGAAGTGACTTAAAGAAGAGGTGGGGAGGAGACAAACTGAGACACTCAGGCCAGACTGGAGTGCAATGTTAAGGGAAGACAAGGGGAATGTGGAGGGACAGGATCATCTATGCAACGGTCTATGTGGGGACCATAGAAGGCCATGCAGTCTGTACAGGGCAAAGTCTGCAGACAAGAGCTGAGGCCCTGTGGATGTTGGTGAAGAGACCATGACAAAAGGAGAGCTGGTGTAGGGCCAGAGAAGAGACACTCCCTGAAAACCTAAGGCAAAATTGGGACACAGGAGGCGAGAAAGTTGTGGCAGGTAGGGAATCAAAAAGGGGAAAGACAGATTCACCAATTTAATCACATTTTGCTCATGGCTGGGGTAGGGAAAGGAACTGAGGTTGTGGGGTTACTTCTCACAGGAGAATGAAGCCATCAAGGCTGCAGTGGGGAAGTGGGCAAAGGTTTGTGTTTAAACAGGTTGGTACAGGCTGAAGAGTCTTTGAAATTACAATAAAAATTAAATCAACAGCACACATATTATCTCACATTTTTGTGTTGGAATTGTTCCCTCCAAGTGGCTTTCATTTTCCCCAGAGGCAGAATGAAATAACTCAAGAATGGCTGCCCTGGAGCCACTCCCTTCCTACTTTATCATTTCTATCTGGCACTAATCTACCTGACATACATAGGAAATCCCCTGGGATGTGAGCTTAAGCTCTTCCCAGCAGGGAGCATCTGCTTGTTCCTGGGGAGGCCCATGCAACAGGCACCCACGCTCTGCTCCCCACTCTTGGAAATTCTGGAGGGAGGAAAGAGGCAGTTCTTAGTTTAGCCTCCAGAGGGCACTTGGAGTTTGTTTTGTCCAGTGGTTTTAGATAAAATTAATAAAGAGGGAAAATTACTTACTGTTTTAGCAGATTAGACAACCAATAAATAATGTGACCTGAAAATATTTTATAAATTGACTATGAAATATTTCAGCATAAAAATGAGATGATGACAAGTGTTATACTTAGCCATCAAGTTAGTTCATGGACTAGCACATTTTTTCCAATCCTTCATGAAATGCTGAGTACTTACAAAAAATTACATTTACAGTATAAATTCATTAATTCTTATTAACAACTCTAAAATAGTGGTACTTGTCTTATCTCTATTTTGGAGGTGAGGACAACCACAGAAAGATACAGAAGGATCCAGTAATAAGTCCACACAAATAGTTAACAGTGGAATTACAACCCATGGGGCCTGTCTCCAGAGTCTAGACCCCTAACCACTAGCTTGTTCCCTTAACAATTGTTGACACCCCATGAGCCTGCCTAATCATAACTTTGTGTCTTCCCTGAGGTGCCAACACCCTGAATTGGATGTTCATCTCCCTTTTACAAACTTGACATTTGCTAACCTTAGCTATATGGTAAGAATCTTGCAGAGATTTAAAAATTAATGGCTCAGCCTCATTCAGGGATGTGTATTTCTTCCTATTTGGGGAAAGCACAAGAGAGCCTAGTTGATCCCCTGGAAGCATTCCCTTCTTCCCCTTTTTTATGCTTTAAATGGACAGAGAATCTGGGTCTAAGCCTGACAGTGGCAGGATAAGGATGGTCTAAACCCTACAGAGCAGTGAAATACCATTTGGGGTTATGCTATAGAAAGGCTGCGTCGAAGGATTCAGACCATAAATTCAGTATGTTGGAGAGCAGGGGAGAGAGAATGCGGTTGAAAGAACCAGGGTGGACGGAGCCTGAGATGGTATCCTGTGGCAAGGGACCTCACAGGATGTTTTGGAGGTGTTCATGGAGGAATAGGAACCTTAAAATCAGGGTGGTTCATTTCACAGAGAAATGCTTGTAAAATAAGCTGCCTTAATGCAACCTATTTAAAATGCACTTCCCATTGTGTTAAATAATATTTCACACTTGGCTTTCTCAGAGCTTTCTTGTTTTTTAGTGATTTGTTCAGTGTGTGTTCAGTGTGTGTCTCAGGGAGAAGAGTGATAGTCTGGCAGAGGTCAATACATTGCTCACCACTTGGGGATAAAACAGGGAGGCCCCTTACGTGAGAACTTTCATATTGCTACAGGAACACTGAATTAAGTTATTGATAAGAGGGTCTTGTAAGGTGGCTGGCAAGTTAGACGACTTCACCTGGGTGGAGATTTATCTTGTGAGCTACTGTGGTGTAAATCCAACTTGCGGCCCTGACAGAGGAGATGGAGAAATAGATAACTCAGGACTGGCCTAGTGTGTTTGTAGTCATGGTATGAACTTCTGCCCTCTCCAGGCCCATCTCAGAGCCTTTAGGAACAACGTCTAGAAGCTTTCTATGAGCTGGAAAGGCAGAACTGCCTGTTGCCCTGGGTCCAGGTGGCTGCCCAGGGGCTAAGGCAAGAGCTGAAGCCTCTCCTGCCAAAGCTTCAGACTGGCATTGTGCCCTGTGATCCAACAAGACCAAGGATCTAGGTCTCTGAGACTCCTGACAAGGGAAGCTGAATGTCCTTCTAGTGTCAGCTCAGGGCACAGACAGGACCAAATGGTGCTAGTGAAGGGTTGGATGTTTGGAATTGAGCTGGGTTCTATTGGAGGAAGGGAAGACTCAGGGATGAGAGTACATGCCTTCCCACATGCCCAATGATGGATTCTGGGGAGAGATGCAATGAGAGGGCTTGTGGCTATGGGGCAGGCCCCTTGGGGCCTGCGAGGAGACCCTGAGGCAAAGCTCAGGAGAGAGGAATGAGATAACCTGTGCTGACCTGAGTAGGGGAGGTGAAATGAGAGCAGGTGGATTTACTCGTGAGAAAGAGGCCAGAAATGGGGGAAAGAGAAGGGAGTTCAGGATGGGAAGGGGATGAAATGATGAAGGAGAGAAGAGGGATACTATACTAGGGTGATGGACAATAGAGGACAGGGAATGAGGAGACAAGTGGCTCAAGGGAAGGACAAGACCCAGGAGGAAAACTGAGTGAAAAAGGAAGAGCTGAAGAGATAATGAAGAAGAAAATTGAATAGCAAGTGTGAGAGGGAGACCTGAAAAGAGAGAGTGAGCTGTGGGAAAAGGAGTGGAGAGAGTTAAGAGGAGTAACCTGGGAGCAGGGGGTGGAGATATTGGGAGGAGAGGATACGTTTAGAGGGATTGCCATCTCAGAAGAGGGAGGAGATAACTGGTGACAACATAAAGAGGTAAACTGAAGCAAAAAGGAAAAAAAGAATCACACAGAAGGGAGGTTGAACATTTTGGAGGAGAGTGAACAGAAGACAAAGAAAGAGAAATGTGAAGTAAGAGGAGGAGAAGAAGCAGTGAGGAGGATATGAGATCGTAAACTCACAGCAATTGAAATGAGGGGAGAGTGGAGCAGAGGGTAAAGGCAATGGAAGTGAGCCTGTGGCATGTAAGCAGAAGGGGCTCTGAGTGGGATAAGTGGAGAACAGAATTGAGGGAGAACAGAAGAGAAGGAACGTGAACTCAGGCGAGGTGGGTAGAAGAATTAAAAGCAGGAAGAAAAGATCAGAGGTAAAACTAACTCTGGAAAAACTGGAAGTCCTAAGATGAGAAGGAAGAATTATTTTGGAAGTGACTCAGTGGGGAGGGCATGAAACAAGGAGACATCTTTTCAGGAGGATAAGGGAGGGATGGGAGGAAATTGCTGTCCAAACACTGCAAACACTGCAACTCTTTCAAGGATTGTCATGAAGCACACTTCAGAGCAAAGCCAGGTTGGACCTGCCATTTTTTGGCTCTCCTCATTCCTATTCTTATTCCTTAAATTTAGGAAGAAAATTTTGTCTTCCCCATCAGCACGATCCCCCCAAAACCCCACAGTCTCACTGAGGTCATGGTGACTTTGTGGGGAATGTGACTTGGGAGTTGTTTCTTACCTAGTAGTTCACCTTTCTCTAGCCTCACATTAAATATGATTGAGATCATTTTGATCATATGTTGTTCCATGTCACATTACATATGTTATCTATGTGTAAACCATTTCCCCCAACTTTTTTTTGTGAAATACAATAGCCCATGTCTAAAACCTTTAAAGAAGGAGGTCACTAATTTTGTCACAATGAGGAAAAACCTGTTTATCAGATCTCTCTTTTACATACCACTTTTACTTCCCTAAGCAAGAGTTTGTCTATGTTTTTGTTTATGACCAAAAACATAGAGAAACACCAAATGTGTTTTTGCACAAAGTTTGAGACCGAAGATTAGAAACACTAAGAGGAAATCAATATTTCTAAAACTATGGAAAATTTTTATTTATGTTCATATGACATTATTCATTCATCATTATTTAAAATTTCATTTTTGTCTCAACTATTATAGATTGTTATTCATGCCAAAAAATATGTCAAACAGAACCTCTTCTATCTGCCACATTCAGGGCAAGATTTGTCTGGATGCCCAGCAACAATTAGACCTGCCACATGAGAGTTGTTAACAGGTACAAAAAAGAACAAGAGAAACAGCCCTGAATCAAGGGTGGACAGACTTAACAGAGCTTAGAATAAGAGGCCAAAATCAAAGGACATATTATACCCAAATAATTGAAATTAATGTCAAGTAGAGAACACTGAATTTTCAAGACTACTGAAACATACTTGGCTCATTTGCTGTATGTTTTCATGGCAACATATATACATATAGATAGATAGCAAACTTATATGCAAACCAAAACATTCACACATATGGACACAGATACAAAGTTTCCTTTATCCACTGAAGCTTGCTCTTAAATCTGTTTTCCACCAAATGTGGATGTTGCTATAATTGTTTCATACAGCTGCTGAGGTATATTGACATTAAAGACATCATAGATTCTTAGTCTCCCTTCTCCACATTGATTATGTTATCTTTTTCAGAATAACTTTCATCCCCAGAAAAATCTGTAGCTGGAGTACTTTCTACCCATGGTCCAGTCTTCTGGTAGACTACAGAGCTTCCTCACTACAATCATTGTCCCCATGCATGAATTCCACGTGAGGACACTTGCTTCCACACTCCAAATTCTGCTTTGTACTAATGTTCATTTTTTTCTCCCAGTACTCTATCTTGTGTCTTTGCTATCTGTACTCTAGCTGAATAAACAGTACCATTAGTTATAAGCTTATTAAGAATTATGCTGGCTTGTTTTAAGTTGAGAGAATCATCGGAAGTAGCTTTTGAGTCAAAGCTTCTCTCAGATATAACTAATTGCTCTTCAATTTTTAAGTCATATTCAGGTAAATCAAGATCTTTTTATTGTGAACTTTAAGTTTTTTCTTATTTTGAATTGTGGGAAATATGGCTTGTTTGCAGAAGGCTATCAAATATTTTTTTTTGCCTAAGATAAAGATAATTTTATGGACAGTGAAAGATTCACCATTTTAACAATAGATATCAATAATAATTAAGTAGATACTGTGTAACTATCACAGTTTAGAGATTTGTGATATCATAGATGAAAAGGATTTATTATTAAGCAGAAAATTTTTAATTTACCTTAATATTTAAATATATATGTTTACCTTACCCAAGAAGTACGATATATAAAAATTAAAATTCATAGTTAATCTTAATTTTTACAGTATCTGCAGTCACAATATAGATGAAAAGGGCTAACTAATGGGGAAAAAGCCCTATCATTTGTTTCTTCTCTTTCCACCATATATTTTCAATACCATTCTGAAAATTATATATAACCCCTTATATGCAAAGCAGTCTCTATATTATGGCACATTTAAAAGAAGGACAAAGCCTTCTGGGATCCAGCCCGCATCAGGCTCCCTGCTCTGCCAGAAGCCTACTTCTCCCGCTCCCACTCCCCTTGCCTGATTTCCCTCTTTCATTGTCTCTTTCAAATAAATAAATGAAATAAAAAAAGGAATTATAGGTATCCCAAAAGGAGAATAGAGAGAAAAAGAGGCAAAAATCTATTTGAAGAAATAATAGCTGAAAGCTCCCCTAATCTAGGGAAGGATACAGACATCTATATCCAAGAGGCACAGAAAGTCATTAACAAAATCGATTTAAGGATATCCACACCAAGACACTTAATAATGAAAATGCCCAAAAAGCAGTGACAAAGAGAGAATTTTAAAAGCAGCAAGAAAAATAAGTGATTACACACAAGGGACATAACACAAGGTTATCAGCTGATTTTTCAGAAGAAACTTCAGAGGCCAGAAGAAAGTGGCATGATATATTTAAGTTGCTGAAAGAAAAAGAACCTCCAATCAAGAATATTCTATCCAACAAGACCATCGTTCAGATTAGAAGGAGAGATAAAGAATTTTCTACATAAAGAAAAGTTAAAGGAGTTCATCACTAATCCAGCCTTACCAGAAATGTTAAAGGGAATTACTCGAGTTGAAATAAAAGGCCATAATCAAGAGTAAGAAAATTAGGAAAGGAAAAACTTTTGCTGGTACATTAAACAATTATAAAAGTATTAGATTAATTACTTATAGAAACAGTAGAGAGTTTAAAGCACAAAAACAGTAAAATCAATTATAGCCATAAAAATCTGTCAAAGAGCTTACAAACTAAAAGTATGTTAAGTATGACAACATAGACATAAAATAGTAGAGAGTAGAGAATAAAAATTTTGTGATTTTTAGAGTGGGTTCAAACTTAAGTGACCATCAACTTAATATAGAGACTGCTTTGCCTATAAGGGGTTATATATAAACCTAATGGTAATCCACATAAAAAAACTTGAAGTAAATAAATATACAAAAAAAGGAGTAAAGAATCCAAGTATATCCACTAAAAAAAGCCAACAAATCATGAGAAGACAGAAAGAAAAAAGGAACAGAGAACTATAAAAACAAACATAAAATAAGTAATGAGGCAATAATTATATACCCATCAATAACTACTTTGAATGTAAATGGATGAAATGCTCCCATCAAAAGACATAGAGTGGGCGAGAGAGACAAGATGGTGGAGGAATAGGGGGCCCTAATTTCATCTATTTCCTTGAATGTAGCTGGATATCTATCAAACCATTCTGAACACCTATCAATTAAGCCTGAGGCATAAGAAAATACATCTGGAATTCTACAAGTAGGAAAGTGACTGATTTTTGCAAGGAAGTGTGGAGTCATGAAACTGCCAGCAGAGATTAGAAGATAAACAGAGGAGAGGAAGGAGCTGGCTACTGGAAAGTGATATAACACTGGAGTGGAAAATCAGAACCATTAGAAAACTGATCCAGAAAGAGATATTCCTTTCTGAAATGGGCTTAGGGGATGAAAAGTGCAAAATTCTAGGTTGTGGTCTCAGGATCCCAGGAGACACAGAAGGAACTGGTGCCCAAACCTATAGAGTGCAGAAACAATGGAAATGAGAAAGTGGTTATGGTCAGTGAGTCCAGGAGGAATTATCAGTTGGGGTGGCCACAAAGGTTACTGCTCCTTGCCAGAGCACCCTGAAAAGGACAGGAACATGTGGGCCATTTACCATCACTTGGGAGGGGCAAGAGGGCTGCACCATGAACAGGCAATTGCTCTCAGGGTGGTGGTGGCCCTGGAAAGGACAGAAGGGGAAGGGAAGCACCCAACCATGTCCTGAGAACAATAGAACTGGCTGCGTGCTCAAGCCTGCAACCATTTGCAGTTGCAAAGACAAAAAAGGCAATCGTGTTCACCCATCTCCGAGACTTCCCCGGAGGATTTCAGTGAGCATGACTGCAAGAGTCGGTGGAATTTGGTACACAAAAAAGTGAAAATGGTCTGTCCTAGAGGGTTTATCGAAGGGGAAACTTTGATCTCTCAGCACTGGACTGGAGCTCAGGGCTTGCCATTTTTGCTCTTATCCTCTGAAGAGTCCTGAAAAGCCTCCAGGGCAAAAAAGCCACACCAAGAGCCAACTTATGTTAAGCTCATCCCCCTGACAAAGGGTGGGGGGGGCAAATCTGCCCAGGCAAAGACACGTAAGAAGGAGCAGAGAAGGCACCCTCTCCCTCAGAACTATTGGACATGGACATAAACAGTATGTCAGAAAGGGAAATCAGGGTGACAATTATCTAGGCAATGGCTAGGATGGAGAAAAACATTAATGACAACATAGAATCTCTAAGGGCAGAAATGAAAGCCAGTATAGCTGATGTAAAAAATGCTGTCAGTGAGATCCAATCCAATCTAATTGTCTAATGGCTAGAGTTATGGAGACAGAGGATAGAATTAGTGATCTAGAGGATAAAATGGTTGAGAAGAAAAGTCAGAAGGAGAGCTGGAGCAAACTTCTCAGGAATCATAAGAAGAGACTTAGGGAAATTAATGATGCCATGAAATGTTGCAACATCAGAATCATTGGCATCCCAGAAGGGGTAGAAAAGGACCGAAGACTAGAAGATACAGCTGACCAAATTCTGAATGAAAATTTCCACAACCTGGGGAATGGAACAAGTGTTTGTGTCCTAGATGCAGAAAGGACACCCACCAAGATCAACAAGTATAGAAAATCAGAGAGCCATATCATTGTAAAATTTGCAAATTATAATCTTATACAAGAGGTTCTGAGGGCAGCTAGGGGAAAGAGATTCCTTGCATACAGAGGAAGACCCATCAGAATAACGTCAGACCTGTCCACAGAAGCCTGGCAAGCCAGAAAGGGCTGGTGTGATACATTCAGGGCACTAAATGGGAAGAACATTCAGCCAAAAATACTTTATCCAGCAACACTGACATTCAAAATGGATGGAGAAATAAAAAGCTTCCAGGACTGGCAAGGATTAAAAGAGTATGTGACCACCAAGTTGGCACTCCAGGAAATACTAAAGTAGGTTATATAAAAATAGAAAGAGACCATGAGTGACTTAGAAAAGAAATTTACCATCTATAGAAACAAAGACTTCACAGGCAACATGATGTCAATAAACACTTATCTTTCATTAATCACTCTCACCCTGAATGGCCTAAATGCTCCCATAAAACAGCACAGGGTTACAGAATGGATAAAACGACAGGACCCGTCCATATGCTATCTACAAAGACACATTTGGAAACAAAAGATGCATCCAGACTGAAAGTGAAAGGATGGAAAACCATCTTTCATGCAAACGGGCCTCAAAAGAAAGCTGGGGTAGCAATTCTTATATCAGATAAATTAGATTTTAAGCTAAAGAGATACAGTCAGAGACACAGAAGGACACTACATCATCCTTAAAGGGTCTATCCTCCAAGAAGATCTAACAATTGTAAACATTTATGCCCCCAATATAGGAGCAGCCAACTACATAAGCCAACTGTTAATCAAAATAGAGTCATATTAATATGAATACATTAATAGTAGGAGATTTTCACATGCCACTTTCAGTAACTGACAGATCATCTAAACAGAAAATCAATAAAGACACAAGAGCTTTGAATGACACATTGCACCACATGGACCTTATACATACATACAGAACATTCCACCCTAAAACAACAGAATACTCATTCTTCTTGAGCGAACATGGAACTTTCGCCAGAATAGACTACATACTGGGTCACAAATCAGGACTCAACTGATACCAAAAGATTGACATGATTCACTACATTTTCTCAGACCACAATGCTTTGAAACTGGAACTCAACCACAAGAAAAAGTTTGGAAGGAATTCAAACACCTGGAGGCTAAAGACCAACCTGCTCAAGAAAACTGGGATCAACAAGGAAATCAAAGATGAACTTAAACAATTCATGGAGACCAATGAGAATGAAGACACATTGATTCAAAACCTATGGGATATGGCAAAGGCGGTCCTAAGGGGGAAATACATAGACATCCAAGCCTCACTCAAAAAAATTAAAATATCCCAAATACACCAGCTCTCTTTATACCTTTAAGAACTGGAAAATCAAAAACAAATCAAGCCAATCCCACTCACAAGAAAGGAAATAATCAAGATTAGAGCAGAGAACAAGGAGTTAGAAACTAGAGAAACAGTAGAATGCATCGATGAATCCAGAAGTTGGTTTTTTGAAAGAATCAATAAGATTGATAAGCCACTGGCCAAACTCATCCAAAAGAAAAGAGAGAGGACCCTAATTAACAAAATTATGAATGAAAGGGGAGAGATCATGACTAATCCAAAGGAAATAGAAAAAATCATCCAAAATTATTATCAACAGCTATATGTCAATAAGTTAAACAATCTGGAAGAAGTGGATGCATTCTGGGAAACCCATAATCTTCCAAGACTGAAACAGGAAGACATTGACAACCTGAATAGACCAATATCTAGTAATGAGATTGAAGCAGTGATCAAAAACCTCCCAAAAAACAAGAGTCCAGGGCCTGACGGATTCCCTGGGGAATTCTACCAAACATTCAGGGAAGAAATAATACCTATTCTCCTGAAACTGTTTCAAAAAATGGAAACAGAAGGAAAACTTCCAGACTCTCTCTATGAAGCCAGCGTTACCCTTTTCCCCAAACCAGGCAAAGACCCCATCAAAAAGAGAATTTCAGACCAATATCCCTGATGAATATGGGTGCCAAGATTCTCAACAAGATCTTAGCTAATAGGATCCAACAGTACATTAAAAAGATTATTCATCATGACCAGGTGGGATTTATACCTGGGATGCAAGGGTGGTTCAACATTTGCAAATCAATCCATATGATAGACCAAATCAACAAGAGAAGAGAGAAGAACTACATGGCCCTCTCAATAGATGCAGAAAAAGCATTTGACAAAATTTAGCATCCATTTCTTATTAAAACTCTTCAACGTGTAGGGATAGAAGGAACATTCCTCAACTTCATAAAAATCTATCTATGAAAAGCCCACAGCAAATATCATTCTCAATGGGGAAAAGCTGACAGCCTTCCCTTTGATATCAGGAACACATCAAGAATGCCCACTCTTGCCACTCTTGTTCAACATAGTACTAGAAGTCCTAGCGACAGCAATCAGACAACAGAAAGAAATAAAAGATATTCCAATTGGCAATGAAGAAGTCAAACTCTCTCTCTTCGCAGATGACATGGTACTTTATATGGAAAACCCAAAAGACTCCACCCCCAAACTACTCGAACTCATACAGCAATTCAGTAATGTGTCAGGATACAAAATCAATGCACAGAAATCAGTTGCTTTCCTGTACACTAACAATGAATATATGAAAAGGGAAATTAGAGAATCGGTTCCATTTACTGTAGCACCAAGAACCACAAGATACCTGGAAATACACCTAACCAAAGAGGTAAATGATCTGTACTCAAGGAACTACAGAACGCTCCTGAAAGTAATTGAAGAAGACACAAAAAATTGGAAAAGCATTCCATGCTCATGGTTTGGAAGAATAAACATTGTTAAAATGTCTATACTTCCCAGAGCAATCTATACTTTCAATGCCATCCCGATCACAATTCCACTGGTTTTTTTCAAACGGCTGGAACAAACAATCCTAAAATTTGTATGGAACTAGAAAAGACCCCTAATTGCTAAGGAAATGTTGAAGAAGTAAAACAAAGCTGGGGGCATCACATTGCCTAATTTCAAACTTTTCTACAAAGCTGTGATCACTGAGACAGGATGATTATGGCACAAAAACAGACACATAGGCAAGTGGAACAGAATAGTGATCCCAGATATGGACTCACAACTCTATGGTCAAATCATCTGACAAAACAGGCAAAAATATCCGGTGGAAAAAAAGATAGTCTCTTCAATAAATGGTGCTGGGAAAATGAGACAGCTATATGTAGAAGTTAAAACTTGACCATTCTCTTATACCATACACAAAGATAAACTCGAAATGGTTAACAGACCTCAATGTGAGGCAGGAACCTATCAAAACCCTAGAGAAGAACATAGGCAGTAACCTCTTCGACATCAGCCACAGCAAATTCTTTCAGGACCTGTCTCCAAAGGCAAAGGAAGCAAAAGTGCAAATGAACTTTTGGGATTTCATCAAGATAAAAAGCTTCTGCATAGCAAAGGAAACAGTCAACAAAACAAACAGGCAACCCACAGAATGGGAGAAGATATTCGCAAATGACACTACAGACAAAGGGCTGATATCTAAGATCTATAAAGAACTCCTCAAACTCAACACTCACAAAACAGATAATCACATTAAGAAATGGGCAGAAGACATGAACAGACACTTCTCCAAAGAAGACATACAAATGGCTAACAGACACATGAAAAAATGTTCAGCATCTTTAGCCATCATAGAGATTCAAATCAAAACCACGCTGGGATACCACGTTACACCAGTTAGAATGGCCAAAATCAAGAAGACAGTAAACAATAAATGCTGGAGAGAATGTGGAGAAAGCGGAACCCTCCTCTACTGTTGGTGGGAATGCAAGTTAGTGCAGCCACTTTGGAAAACAGTGTGGCGATTCCTCAAGAAATTAAAAATAGAGCTACCTATTATAGTGCAATTGCACTACTCAGTATTTACCCCAAAGAAGCAGATGCAGTACAAAGAAGGGCCACATGTACCCCAATGTTCATAGTAGCAATGGCCACAAGTCTCAAACTATGTAAAGAACCAAGATGCCATTCAACAGATGAATGGATAAAGAACATATGGTCTACATATTTGAAATGGAAATTGATGGCAAAGTACTGTTTGGATAAAGCAATTATTGAAGGTGGTCAGGAGGACTGGAGATTGTACCTAGGACAATGAATCCCTGCCTTGCAACACCAGGCACTGGCACCTCTTCTTCTATTCCACTACAACTATCTGGCACTAAGACACTTATCTTGTGGAGTGGAAGTGAGGTACAAAGACACGCTGGGTTTGCACATGGGCCCGAGAGGACTCTGGGCTCAGATAGGAGGACTAAGTGAAAAGCAAGGAGCTTTCTGGGAGCCTCTCAACAAAGAAGGATAGATGTGACAGCAGAATCATGTCTGTTTGTTGTAGGTCTCCCCACCCTTTCCAGAAATGTAAGCCTATGAGAGCAGGGCCTTTGGTCTGTTTTGTTCAACCCTGACCCTTTTGGCATGAGATCCTCAGAGCCATCTGCATTTGTTCCAGTGTAATTCTATGTCCTGCTTCCTTTTGGAGTCTTGAAGTAAAGACTCATGAGAGTTGGCTAGTAACCCCAATTGTCTCAGAGGCTGGCTGGCTGCCATAGATCTTTAGGAAGAGGTCAACAAATGCTGGGGAGAAAAACAAGCAATGAGAATTTCAAGGTCTTACCTCGCTGCTATGCAGGGCCTATGTTTAGACCAGTGCTGGAGAGCAGGATGTACACCTGGGGCTTGGCTTTTTAAAAAACAAGGAGGGCCTGCTCCAGATTCCAAAGGTTCTCAGGGTGCCCCCACCCCTGGCCCCTCACTTGTTGAGAATGACTTCACTCAATTAGAAAAAGACCAATAGGAATGCCCTAGGGAATAATGTGGTGATGGGATAGAGGACTGGGGGACCATGGGCCCTCCATTTCACGTATGAATTGAGCACTGAGCCAAATGCAGTTCTAGGCTCTGCCCCAGCTGTGTCTGGCCTATAGCCAACTGGGTCTTGGGATTAGATGAACTTTTCTATGAAAAAGGAGGCATCCAACTAGGAGGACAAAGATTCTCTTCAAAAATTTTTTGGGCACGCTCTAGGACATGTACTACTGACTTGAAGGGTCTCCAAGTTTTGTTCTTTCACAGCATGGGTGCAAATTTACCAACTCAACTCAGATGTAAAATTAGTTTTAGCCACATAGCCTCTTTGTCTGCTATCCTCCTCTCTACCTCACTTCACACACATACACACAGCCCTCACTAAAACCCCTATAGAACATTTGGCCTTAAGCAATAAGACTTCCTTGCATTCCTCTAAAGTATATGTGTTGCCTAGGTCACTAAGTAAGTTTACTAGGATTCCTGAGGTTATGTGGGTTATGTGGCAAGAGATGGGACTGAAGAGCTGAGTTTAGGATAAGCCAGTTAGCAGGCCTCTCTGGCAGGAACTAGGACAGGACCACCTCCTGCTAAGGAGACTCTCGATTTAAAAGGTAGCTTGTGTCTTCTGAAGGAGACATATTTTCTTTTTTTTTAAGATTTTTTATTTATTTATTTGACAGAGAGAGAGAGAGATCACAAGTAGGCAGAGGCGGGGGGGGCGGAGCACGCTCCCTGCTGAGCAGAGAGTCCGATGCAGGACTCGATCCCAGGACCCTGAGATCATGACCTGTGCTGAAGGCAGAGGTTTTAACCCACTGAGCCACCTGAAAATATGCTCTGAGACATGTTTTCTATGACTTGGGAACACCAATGGGTATTCAACACTTATTACTGAGGGGAATATATTTTATATATAAATAAAATACATAGTGAAAAATTGAGAGTAAAAAAGAGGTGGATTGACATTTGTGAGGAAAACACTGCATGGGGGACAAAGTCAGGAGCAACTGTCATCACTTTGTTTTCATCCTGGTTCTTCCTCCAGCAATGTGCTTTGGCAATCCTGCTTTTTATCTGTGGGACTAAAATGGACAAAAAAAATGTATCTTCTGAGCAAATTGTAGTACTGTTATCCTGTGATTTGATTCTGAGGTAGCCCTACTCTTTTTATTTATTACAAACACCTAGCATGTTTCTGCATTATTTTTTGCTTTTATGAGTCTGCTGCTTTGGGAACAAATCACACACTTTGTATTCTATAACTGTGAATGGGGTGGAATTTCTGGTATTACAGCTTCTAGATGCTGAATAAACATTCCGACTTTGCTTCTTTTGGAGGGGGCATCAAAGGAAAAAGCTGAAGTGAGTACAAAAGAAGAAAATTCACATTTCCACAGCAGAATTTTAATACCCTTTTAAATACCTGTAGGGTCCATACAAAAAATCTTTGAAGAAGATTTTAGCAAAGAAATCAATAAATATTTCAGACATTTATTCTAGCATTACAATCACCCACAATTTGTTTTGGGGCAACTGACATTTGGACCAAGTTGGCAAACTTTGTACAATCATTTGTACAATCCCATTACTCTTTTGGGCCAGGGTCTGTAATCCGGTGGCTGTTTATCAAATGTGAACAACACTTCAGAGCTAGGTAAGGAGAGGCAAAACTGGAAAGGTACCCACATTCCTGAAATGTTCTGATTTTAGCCATTCTGACCATGTGAGCTGGTATCTCATTGTAGTTTTGATTTGCATTTCCCTGATGATGAGTGATGTTGATGTTGAGCACATTCTCATGTGTCTGTTGGCAATCTGTATGTCTTCTTTGGAGAAATGTCTGTTCATATCTTTTGCCTTTGTAAACATATCTGCCCCTTTTTAAACTGCATTATTTCTTTTTAGGGTGTTGAGTTATATCAGTTCTTTATGTATTTTGGATAATAAACTTTTATCAGATACGTTATTGCCAATATCTTGTCCCATTGTCCCATTGAGTAGTTTGCCTTTTAGTTTTGTTGAGTATTTCCTTCACTGTACAGATGTAGTCCTAACAGTTAATTTTAATTTTTTTTTTTTTTTACTTAAATTCAAGTTACTTACCATATATTGTAGTACTGGTTTTAGGAGTACAGTTTAGTGATTCGTCATTTACATATAACATCTAGTGCTCATCCCAAGTGCCCTCCTTAATGCCCATCACCCCTTTATCCCATGCCCCCACCTAACTCCCCTCCAGCAACCTATAGTTCATTGTAGTCAAAAGTTTCTTA